>CM037842.1:17506255-17705781 GCA_021234535.1 Stichopus chloronotus
GTTGCTTTCCAAGAAATTCTGTCTTTCCTCTTGCTACAGAAGGGTATTGTTCTGCCGAGAAACGGAACAATATTGGCGCCAATGGCACTCATGATTAAAAGATAATACTGTCAATCTAAAAGTCGATTTTCAAACCTGTTTCACTCCAAATCAATAAACTAGTTGACTCAGAGATCAGCCAGGTGTACCACTTGTTTTTCCTATCTTCCTGGCATTGTTTGAGTGATGTTTGCAAAGAAACTCACAGTTTATTGCAAGATGTTTGTACGGCAAATTATTAATAAAGCCATGCAGCGGCAACTGGGAAAGTAGCCTAATATAAACGTTTAAAAATAAATGGAAAAGACAGAGGATTAACCGATGAGTCAGTCAGTTGACTAATTAATCATTTAAGGGTCACAGCCCTACTCCAGAGTTAACTGTTCTGTTGCGATTACCTAAGGCAAGCATCCTGTATATATTCTAACAGACGTCAACAGACAGAATAACTGTTCTTAAAATGTTCTATAATGACCAATGAACACCAGCTCTACCATCCAGCAAGCTACCCACCAACAGCCTGGTTAACGGCTACCCAAGTGCATCAAGCAAGCAACACACCTACAGTACACCACCCCAGGCTGACTGGCTGTCCATTGACCTCAAGCATGGCAACCATCTACACCAAACCTGGATACATTGCCACTCAACGAAATCAAGCAAGCTACACACCTATATCGAACCAGGCTAATCGGTTTATCAAGCAAGCCACAAATCTACTGCATGTACAACAAACATAATTCACTGCCTACTCTAGGACACAAAGTCCACTCATGTTGTTCACGTCACATTCCTGATGACAGCTGTCCATTACACAGCCAGTTGAAGTTGCCTCAAATTCAAGACGAACCTTGATTCATCCAGGAGCTTCCTATCTGGTCTCAGTTCCTCAATCGGCTTCAGTTCTGCCTTCCCCATTTTGTACTGCAGCTTCTTCAGTCGCTTCAAGTATCGATGCTGGCGGAGCTGCTCTTGTTTCGGGTCCGTCCTCTTTTTCTTCTTTGGCGGTTCAGCTCTGAATGAGAACCACAACGATAAATAGAAGGAGAAACGTAAATACAAGTTACCCCCATCACGACTGATGATGTGTCACTCACAGAAACGGCGAACATGGAGTGCTTTGTACTGCTGGTTGCACACATACAGTAATCACCAACTTTCAAATTTGCCCTGCCAACTGTTGACACCTTTGTTTGAATGTTGTTGTCATTGTTGCTAACATTCATATCTTGCAAGAGAAAGCATATTATACAGTATCAAGCAATTCTTTAAATATTAGACATTACTTCCCCAAGAGTACGTCACAACCCACTAACCTTCCCTGTTCTAAACCACAGGTGATTGAACTTTAATAACGGCATGATTAAAAATGCAGATCATACCTTTAAATTAGCATGACACTGTATGTTGAACATAGGGAATACGATATTTCGGAAACAGAAGGAGACATGCTAATGAGTTACTCCCATCACGGCCTGGTCATGTGCCACTCACAGAAACCACAAAACAAACTTTATGCTGCTAGTTGTGTCATCTTTCAATATTTTGTTCTACAATCTGCTGATACATTTGTTTAAATGTGGTTTACATTTTTCTGTATTAAAAAACTGTTATGTCCTGCAAAAGAAAGTGTATTATATCAAGCACAACTAACCAAACTACAGTAATGGCATGATTACACTTGCACGTCATTACCAAGAAGCTGTACAACTATGTTGCACATAATGAAGCGGTTATTTGGACAGTGTTTCTAAAACAATCAGTTTTCACCGAATGATGTAAATTTCTTTCTGCAGACAGACAACGGTAACGGCTCATTTCATGAAAATGGGACTGCCTCTTGTTTGCCTACAGTATGTTAGCTTTAAGATACGATTGAAAGATGTCCAGAATCGTTTCTGCCACGATTTGTTCTAAAGTTCTTATGGAGACGTTAGATCATACAGAAGCTGTGGTAACGGATTCATGTCATGGAACGTTCTCACAGAAATGTATACATTATACATTAACTGACAAGTATAATCCATTCATTCTTCTCGGTTTATCATCATTTAAAGGAAATTGATGGTTTAATGGAAAGTCAGTAACTTTTGTTGCAAATTCGTCTGTCACAGCACGTGCACATGTATTGGTGCTGCACTGGAAAGACAGAAAAAATGATGTTGAAGAAGAAAAGAAAACACAAGAACCTTCACAAGTTGCACTTTCATACAGAAAAAGTCACTGTGAAGCAATCTGGAGAAACAGTACATTAAAAAAGCATGCTTATCATTTTCCAGAGGAAAAGTAAATTTGAACTTTACCACAATGTCAACAGCGGCTACCAAAACAAAGAAAAGGAAACATGCCCAAGAGATACAGGGTGCAAGCCTTGAATTCTGAGGAGCACGATTGCACACCATCACTCGCCTCAAATCACAGTGAGAAGTGGGAATTTTTGCACACCTAGAAAAAATGGGAACACTGACAATCCTACTGTATGAAAGTTTTGTACAATATAACACACCCACCACACTCCTTAATTTCCTGAGAAGTGTGATTTGTAGCACACCTGGAAAATCTAAAACTGAAGGCCTAATCGTGGTCAGATAAGTTTGAGGTTCCTGAGGAAGAATTATGTCTTTGATACTGAAAAGGATTTCAACACATTATATGGTAAGCTTAAACATGCAAAGCAGATCAGTGGTCTAGTATTGGGCATGTTGTCCCCCCAACAACACTTTTGTTGGGGAACCACTACCTATGCTAATGGTTTGTATGGCACTGTGCAATACAGGTATGTTTATAGATGCTGGAGTCCATGAATATTGATGATTTATTGACAAATGACTAATTTAGACGCACTGTATTAAGTAGTTCTGGCTGACTTGTGGTAGATCATTGGTGTACACATGGATTTTTTGCCCATTCAGTTCACAGTTTTTTTTTGTTTTGAGTTGATTGAAAATTAAAGCGTGAGACTTGTACAGAGAGTGGCATCCATGCGTCCTTCGGAACCATGACCATAAGTTTTTTGGATGAAAAATACTCCCAGATCACCTGAAATCACCTTCCCAGGCTCCAGAGCAGCCCCTTGTCACTCTTGCAGTACCCCTAAGAGACTGTTGTTGTCCCCCCTCCCCCTCCTCCTAGGAATGTGTCCCAGAACTGTAAGTCATTCACTACCAACAGACTAAAACTGAAGACAAGTAATGGTCAAATACAGAACAGTACCTAATGTACAGAGATTCCAGCCACCGATATTGATAAACTGTACAGTATTTGGTAATTCATTTCAGCTTCCAGCTATGTTGCTCTTTTTGTTTTCAATAATCATTACAGTAATGCACTTGTGCACAATATATCAAAACACAATAAATCTATGGTATCAAGCACCCAGGCACACTGCATATTTACAATAGGCTATGTGGCTACTGTTTCATCGTCTCGGCAGAGGGTCCTGGTTTACATAACAAAATGAGGTGAGGGAGTAAGCAAGGGTCACTTCTGGCCTGAGGGTGGGTTCCTACCAGAGGTTAGCGGACTGATGTTTAAGTTTCTGCATCCTTGTTTCAAAGACTACTGCACTGCATGTAATCTACGTAGACCTATGAGCCTTAGTAGGCCCTACATTACTGCAAACTCACTGCAAAGTCTGGGTAGCATGGAAAGACAAGCCTCCGGCTGCTGTGAAAATCCCTCTTGAAAGTTGGGCACCGCATGCATACCTGGAAAGAAAAAGCAGAGTTTGAAACTTTGATAGATGAAGAAGACTGTGTACCGTCCCATCAACTAATACAGTGCCACTTAGCATCCCCATCATGAGTTGCAGTGATCTAAAATGAAGACCCGCACTGCGACTGAGCATTCAGTTCTAGATGAATGCTAAGCAAATTTGCAAAATTATGTAACAGGCTATTTCTCTGCAATGTGACTGCGACTCAGCATCCAGCTCCAGATGGATGCTATGTCGATATGATGAAAATAATGTAATGTAACAGGCTATAAATAACCCCCCACTGAGAATTTGACTCAGCATCCAGATGGATGCTTCAGTAAGTCAATGTGGATATATGGAAAGCCAAGTAGTGACCGGCATCCAGGTTCTTATGGTTGCTAAGTGGATGTGAAGAGAATAATGCAACACACTAACAACATAACCAATTGCACTATGACTTCCATGACTACGACTCAACATCCATGGCCAACTTCAGATACATGCCATTGAACCTTGATGTGGACAGCGACGTAATGACCAGTTGGACTTCCAATTTTAGCATTTTTTGGATGATTGGTAGTAGCACAGCATGCTTGTGGGTATTGACCAGACTGTGTGCAAGAGAGCATCCAGGAATCCCTAACTGTTTGGACTTAGCATACAGTACAGCTTTTGTATAACTGGACATTTATACGCGCCGAAAAAAGCATAGAAATGTTGAAACAAGTATACCGAAGTATAATCTCGCAGGCAGAAAAATTCCCTGTATACGCCGCGTATACACTGCGTATAATCCCTATACGTGTTTATACTTGATATTTGCGGTTGGTATTGTTTATCATCGATCATAACCATTGGTTAGGTTTGGCAAATTTTCCCCAGTCGTTTTGACAAGACTGTAAAGTATCAGACACAGAAATGACAAGAGTTATTGGCGGGAGTAAGTGTAGGCCAAAAGATTAAAGAACATATGCATGTGACCACAGGAATGTGTGTAGTATAGGCCCTAAGTACCAGTAGGGTTGATCAGAGCAAGTATGGCCAAACCCATTTGCATAGTGGTAAAAATGGGTTGTACAGTTCTAGTCTAGGTTAAAAATTGTGAGATGCACGTGTTGAATTTGCGAAAACATGGCTTCCTTCAAGTTGCGATTTAGCGCTACGGCAGTTTTAGTTTTACACACGTATTTTCACGTCTAGGTACACTGTAGTCA
The DNA here is from genome assembly GCA_021234535.1 of Stichopus chloronotus. Lineage (NCBI taxonomy): Eukaryota > Metazoa > Echinodermata > Holothuroidea > Aspidochirotida > Stichopodidae > Stichopus > Stichopus chloronotus. The sequence continues at coordinate 17,511,206 of CM037842.1, forward strand.
GTTCGAGCGCTCATGGGGAATACTTGGTTGATAAAGCAGGTGATAGTGGCTGGCTGCAACTGCTCTGCTGGGGTTGACTTGCGTGTCAGGTTTCATGTACGTCTTGATACAATTTAGCTTCTTTGTGTAAGTTTATCCAGGAAACTTAAAATAATTACAAGGCATGTAAATTTTGTTTATCATTGTGTTTCTCTACGTAAAAATATATCTTATCTTAGAAACTTTCTCCAAAATTGATATTTTCCGCGACAGCCGGAAATCGGCGTCTGTAGTTTTGGTCTTACTCTTTTTTGTTGTTTCAGTTTTATGCGAGCTGCCAAACGATATTTACAGGTAATTTGTGCAAAAATTGCTGATAACGAACTTAAAAAAAAGTTTTCACCAATCCAGAGCGATATAAGGCAGTTTCTCATAATTGCTACGTTCCAGTTTAAATATTACAAGCAGGCCTTGTTCTACCGAGTCTCACACTTAAGTTGGCTCCATACAATGCATAAAAGAAATAACTCACCAAAACATGCGGTGTCCGTGCACAAAAGAATCCATGTTAATGTCAAAGTTTTCATTATTAATTCCATTAAATTTCCAGATTGCGAGGCTTGCGAACCGCAAGTTTATACCGATTTGATAAGATACATCAGACAGCGACGTACGTGATAATCTGCCATCCCCCCCCCTCCTCCTTTTCATTAACAGCTCACACTGTTCACTTCGACATTAAATTGAATAATTGTTGAAAAATTGTTAAATAATCCAATCAATTACACTTTCATTTTCTTTATAGAAAAGAAGTAGTCTGATAGCATGACTTAAAATTAAGATATAATCCACTTTAATTATTTAGGTCTTTTTTACATGGAATCTCCATGTACTGTAATTTAGACCAAATCCTGAAGGATTCAGTTGCCTGATTTTGTAAAAGTGTGACATGTAGGCTATCCTTGTTTAAGAGGCAAATAGCGCACACAATACCCAAAGGGACCACAGTTACTCAGTTCTGTTTATACTTGCACATATATGTCTCTGATAAATCCTTGTCTATATTTTTGTTTCTTCCAATCAGTGAAATTTGGATTACGTCAAAAGAAAGCGAAAAAAAATCTGAACAAGAAAGAGGTGCCTTCGCCCATTGCAACCAATCAGTATGCGGCCACTGCAAAGCGAGATGATCGTCCTTTTACTGCGGTAGCGCACCACACTTGTGCACCAGTGTATGCCGTTACTTCAGTCTGTTATCTCCCCGCTATGTATCTTCTTTTTTTTTTTTTTGGGGGAAAAATGACTGGGAATAGTTGGCAAACTTTGGTCAACATTGGGCCACTCTCCCCTCCCCCCTTTGCTTCTCGTCGCAACTTTCACAGGTGTACTTTGCTCCAATTACTTTTTTTTCCTCGAAAAGAATGGCCTGGAAACTTTTTCTACCTCTATTTTTCAAAAGATATCTGGGTCAAGACCCTGGTCATGCACGTCCCAGAATTTTTCAAAACCACCTGTGAGTGCAGCCTACAGCTGCATAATGAGCCCTAGGCAGAGAAAACAACTGAAAACTTTACAGCAAGCAGCATCCAATGCCAACTGGGTAGAGACAAAATATTTACGTGTAACGTTACAGCAACGTTATACTACAGCCTTCGGCGCGAGGGAAATAAAAAGTACCTTCTTTTAAGTGGACTCTCCTTTGAGAATACGGAGCAATTTGGAGTTGTACGTTTTTTTTTCTCTCACCAAAACTCAGGTTTGATAGGCCTATTTTAATGTACCAAAAATCGCCTTCACCGCTTCAAAGTTATTTTCGTAATTTTTCCGATGTGTTTTCTGTTATGTAAAAAGTCATGTACTAATACGTACATGACAACTTTTTGCAACTAACTTTTAATCAATTCAGCCTACTTGCGTATTGCATATCGTTAGCGAAGAGTAGCCTCACTGAGAGAGTGTAATTATTTTACTCTTTCTCTCTTTTTTTCTCAGTTAAAAATCCTCACTCTGATTTTCTATTATGTCGAGACCCTAACTGAAAAAAAGAAGAATCAGCATGTTTGTCAATCCTTAAGTCTTTGCGGTTTTAATGAACACGATCTTTCGTTCCCCTGAACAAACACATTGCTGGTATTGTCAAACCTGTACACTATTGACAGTACTGTTATTCATGCTAGGCTTTCATTGCGCTAGGCCCCTAGTAAATGTTTGAAAAGCTGTTTGTTTTCATGTACATGCTGAACGATAATTTACCACGGCAATGTTATCAAGTTCTCAGTTCCCTCTATCTTCCAGTGTAATAGCGGTTTCTCTAACCGCAACTCTGTCTGGCCGCTAAATCAAACGGCTGAAAATTTTACACAGTGATGTAGTATACGTGATTGTATGACCGTATGCGCGTATAAGAGGCAATCGATATCGGCAAACATAAAGCAATTGCTCTATACGCGCGTATATGGTGCGTAGAAAAACGAGTATAAACAAGTATACAAAAAAGTATAAAAACATATAGACAAGCGTAAAGGAGTATAGACAAGCATATTCGCGCAGCTATGGGAGTTATACTTGAGCTGTACTGTATACCACGCCATACAATGATGCAGTCAGCATGCACTTGCAAAGTTGCCGAAATAATGAGAAACACTGGGTCAGCTCACTGTGACTCCACACCCATGATTTTCAAGGTACTTAATTTTTCTGTGGTGGGTATTCGATAGTTACTCTAGTAATGAGAGAATTACTTGAATTTGGCCTACTTGAAAAGTAGTTCTCTGGTCAAAAGAGGTTGGATAGCCAGGTATCGCTACCCTAAAATCAGTGTTTGTTAATGTTATGAATGTGCGTTGTTATGTGCATAAGGCTTCTTTTCAACCACTGGAAACTTCTTCAGGCTATTGGTGCTGATACAGGCTTAATTCTTTAGAATCAGGAATAGAGAAACTTACACTACACTAGTCTGCAGTACCATACAGGTGTAAGCCTAGCCTAAGTTAGGGCTCAATGTCATACATACATAGCAGTTAGCACTGAAATACGAGCGCCTGTGTCACTAACCTATCTAAGCTACTCTTGCTGTAGACTAGCCTACTGGAGTACTAGCATGTACTTGGCAGTAGGTCCGAAAACTTTGGTAATATTAGTATTACGTTAGAGTTGTCGGTTGACAGTGACACTGCACTTACAGTAAGTTACTTCAGTTAGGCCTAACGTTAGGTACTAACGATAAGCACGTCTTTACACAAGGCTACATTTAACTTAGACTTGGTTTGCACCAACCAACTGATTAATCATAAAACAGTCATGCTTGACCACTGTCACTACTTTGATGGAAAACTTCCCATGCAAAGTTAAGATGAACTTTACCGACCTAAGATTTGATGCCAGGGGCAGGATGTTGTAACCACGGATTACTGACAATGATATGCGGGCAGCCATGTTTGTTGTATGAAGGTTTTACCTTGGATCGTAGAGGCCAGAGCCTGCTCTGGTAGAGGCTAATTCAACTATGGGCGGCCATTTGTCCAGAAGCAGCATAATAAAATTGGTTGAAAAACAGAAAAAAAGTGATCATCTGATACGTACTCCAGCTCATTATCTATTTTTTTTTTCATGATGGACTCATTTAGTAGGGCACTGCTCCATTTGCAACGAATTCCGGTCTCCATCCACGAATTTTGCCCGTTTCTTTCCTTTACCCTCAAGAGTTGGTGATATTTCGACGAAATAACACGTACAGACTAAAGGGGTTGATCAGATCCATTTTCCACCGGCTCACCCTACAAGCCATGTTAAATTAAATATAGCCCAGCTAAAGTTACACACCAAATCCATAACATGATATCATGCATTTTGTCTTAAAACTAGTATCCCCTAACTCTTCCTCTTTTCTCTGACCATAATCAACCTCTGTCAGGTATGTCAAGCCTGATTTACATCTCTTGAGACACGAATGTGAAACCTATTCCCAGCTAACAGAATATCTGGGACCATCTGGACTTCAGGTTACTTATGCACAGAGCAACCTTTGTTTTGCTTGTCTTTCATACAATGCAGTAAAATTACTACGCGAAAACATTTTTTTAAAATAAACAAATGAATTATTGAGAATGGGATAGTACTGCACATGCTACCCATGTATAGTCTAACCAATAGGGTTAACCCACATTGTCCAATGGGTCCCAGATGGGACCCGGGGTGAAAACGATAGGTGGGTCCCATATGGGCAATCTGGGTTTCAGTCATTCCATCTGAACTTCATGTGGGTTGCCTGTATGTCAGGTCAGTCATACCCATCTGGTGCCCATCTGGGTCACAGAAATTTTATTTTCTTGGTAAAACAAAACTGTGGATCTGGTGAAGTTTCAAGGTATAGGCTAAATATTGTTAGCCTAGCATGGAGGATATTTTCACTCACGTTAGTTTCACACCTACATATACACTTCAGTAGCCCATATCTGCATTTACATTTCTTTCTTTCGAAAAATAAAATGTCAAATCAGCCCAAGTTCCATCGGCTAAATTGAGTAATTATACTACTGTTCATTTTATTTGGAACATTTAATGCGTTGAATCAACACCTGAAATCGATAACTGTATAACAGAGCCATCTAAGCGGCTCTCAGTGCTGTATAATCTCAGATAATTATCTTGGTGTGTAATCATGAATACTGCCCTCATCAGCGGAGACTGGATTGAGATTAAAGAAGAAAATGATAGTGTAATAAGCTGATTCACTGATTATCCATTCCTAAAGCAGCTGATTCGATTAGGAAAACCATTCACAGTCAATCATAGACTAAGTCCCTGAGCTACGCAGTTGCAAAATTTTACGGTCAAGTAGTGGCCCACTTACACAGTTTGATGCAGTAATTACGCAGTTTACACATGCACTTACGCAGTTTACGCATCCACTTACGCATATGCACTTTACGGAATTTACGCACTTACGCAGTTTACGCTTTTGCATAGATACTAGATCTATCGGCTTCCTGCCGAGATAAATTCGTAACAGATTTCAAAGGATTTTTTAAATTAACGTTTACAACATTAGCGGGCACTGCCGAGCGACAACAGTCTATATGTTCACCAGTTAGATAGGGGGAAAACAGCAAAATAACAGGGTATATAGGATAAAAATTGGACTGGCAACCATTGCATCAAATCTTTGCATTCTAGTCTCTTAACGTAACGATGAGAAAGATTATCCCACCAGCTTAAGTGATAGGAATTCAAGGCTCTTGGTGTTAACTGACTGGTGATTAACCTTGCAAAAACTAAAATGTCACAGATGTGTTACTTAACCTATTAAATTTTAACTTGCATAACTATCACTCGGTAATTAAGCTTTGTCGGTCTCCGGAGTACAGACAGGCTAACGATAGCCTGAGGTCACCTAACGGTAGATTCTACGACCGATGACTGGGCCTTGCTTTTACTTAAAATATAACTAGCAGAAAAATTCACTTCTGATAAAAACTTGACTTTCTTTTGTACTTACGAATTAAATTAAAATAGACTTAGAATGCGCATAAACGTTAATGCTACACACTGTATCGTTCAAATCAGAACAACCTACATGTTTTGAATTAAGAAGCGAACCTTCTTTCTCTGGCAAAGGCAAAACTAAGCCTAGTCCTCGTGGTGTGCTAAACACAACTTTACAAGCCACGCTACTACTGAAATTTTCCATCAGCACACCACCGAACGCCTATTGATTAGAACTGACTGACAAAAACCCCTCTTTTACCATTTTGTTCAACCGATGCGTGTAAATGTCACGTACGTGACACGTCCACTCCCTTCAAGGAAAGTCTATTTTTGTTTTTTTATGAGGGGAAATTTGGTGAATGTTTTTTTTTGGGGGGGGGGGGGATTCCGAGAATACAGTGAAAAAAAGGAAAGAAGAAAAACAACAGTGATGTTAAAAAAAAAACAAAAAAACAAAAAAAAACAAAAAAAAAAACAAAACAAGTAGACCAAGAATAAGGAAGTAAGTTCGAAGTGACGTTGAAAAACAAATGACAGGAACTAATTGATGACATCAATTAATGGACGCTTCGCTTTTCACAATCGAAGCGATTGCACTTTCTTCAGTTTAATTAATGTAGACAATACGGTAAGCGATTGAGTTACTGAGTTTCATATCATTGAAATGCATTCGTAGGTCCTAAGAACCATGAAAGTAAACTGCATTTACTGCAACTTTAAAAAGAGTCTCTTTATGCTGAATTATAATTTTTATTAATTAGAACCGTCGATGTTCGTTTTCTCTGGCCGATATACACTGAGAAGTAACTCATGATGAAACGCCACCTTTTTTCACTCGGTTCCTGGCTCAAAATTACCGGTGAGTATTTTTTCACGTTACCCCGTTACTTATTGTTACGTATCTTTCTTACATTATTGTTACATATATCTTAAAAGGATGGTCTAGTCACGAACATAACTTTGATATGTTTAAGAGCAAGTTAATCTGACCATTACAGTGAATTTTCCATTCAATTCCCATGTGTGGTTCTCGAGATATGAGCAGTTGAAGTGGTCACATTTGTTACTGACAGTTAACTTGAAGCAAGCAGGAGTGATGTCATCTCCCCACATCGATAAAGTATTTTATGTTTTCTTTAAAATATGTACCAAATTTAGTACTTCAATATATAGTGATATCATAATGTGAATGTAGGAGGGCTATGAGAGTTTTGTGACCTTCATGGAACCAGTATGTAGGCTGACCACCTGCTGATTTCAAGGTCAAAATAATAAATTAAAAAAGTGAAGAAAACAAAAGACTCTTTAATAGCAATGTGAAGAGATGATGTCACTCCTGTTTGCTTCAAGTTCCCAGTTGGTAGCAAAGGGGGTAACTCGAACTGATAAAATTGCGAGAACCACACATGGGAACTGAATGGAAGTTTTACCATAAGGGTCACATTTACTTACTCTTAAACATATCAAAGCTAAATTTCTTCCTGGACTATCCTTTTAACCTTTTAGCTGAAAAAAAGGAAACAATGAACAACAACCAATAATTAAAAGGCAATAACAACAGTGGTAGTTTGAGTATTGCGCAGAGTGAGAAATGCTTAATTTGGTTTAAGCGTAATTATTGTTGCATAACGTTTAAAATAAGAACCTATAACTTGTTTACCAAACAAGTTTGTAAAGAGGCAAACGGAAAGTGAACCAAGACTGGACCAGGTGTGCAATCAATTAATAGCGAACAAGTTGTGGATTGTTTCGTTTTTCCTGATGGAAGCTTCTTACATTAACGTGTCATAAATTAATTTAATTGTTAAAAACTTAAGTTCCATTAATTTGCTTTTCTCTCTGTGTTTCTGAAACTTGTCACGGTCTACAGAATTAGTGTGTATTTTCAGTCTGTAACTCGACGGTGAAGGTAGTGCCTTTCGAGCCATGTCGTTTTTCCTGTATTACTTCGTTCAACTTGTTCCAGGTACCCTTTAAAATCTTCGTGCTTTAAAAATCGGTGCTTTCAATCTTTTTAGCTTTCTATAGTTTTGTGCTTTTCAGATCATTCAAAAGCTCAAGTCAGATCGACGGAGGTCGTTGCTAGACCATCATACGAAATTAACGGCATTATTCCCCACGATCATGGTTCAACGAGGAAAAAGAATTTATGTCATAAATTAAAAAAAACAAAACAAAAAACAATGCGTTGAATTTAGGCATTTATTCACAATTTCAAAGCTGAATAAGACATGCTTAGACCTATCACATTTTTGTGTATTTATAGGTGGGAATATGAATATTGATGACACAGTTGCAGCTTATCAGAGAAAGTACTTGCACTTTATTATCTCATCACCCTATAGGGGCTAGATGAGATATTGTAGTCACTTGGCTAGTGGAGCTATATATTGTACTGTCCATCCATGGGAGAATGGTTGCCATGGAAACGCTTGGAATGGATGAGTAGCGACACCCCAGGGGTACCCCATGGTAGAGTGACCATGGGTACAGGAGGGTCCTGTTGGGTGGTATAAGTGGAAACGTGTCCGTGCCAATGTGTATGCGTGTGTGTGCGTGTGAGTCCGGTGCTGTCCAAATTTTGGTTTTTCCAGAATAGTTTGACAAGCATATTTGCATAAAGCATGATTTTTGAGAAAAAAGCCAATTTTGACCCAAAATTTGTATTTCCAGCATATCTTGAGAACTATTAGATCAATTAACTTACAGTTTTGTAAGCACTTATCTGAGAACACATTGTTCAAGATAATATTACTGTAATGTGAAATAGAGTCAAATTTGCTGATTTTTTAGAAAAAAGCCAATTTTGCCCCAAAATCGCTATTTCCAGCATATCTTGAGAAGTATTTGAGCATTTAATGCAAAATTTTGCAAAAAACTTACTTGAGAATGAAATATTAAAGGTATGTCACTTTTGTAGTAAAGAGAATGAAATTTGCTGATTTTTGAGAAAAAAAAACAATTTTGCCCCAAACTTGGTATTTGCAGCATATCTTGAGAACTATCAAACCAATTAACTTAAAGTTTTGTAAGTACTCAGCAGTACACTATTACAAATTCCCACGTGCAGGCCCTGTATTGAAATTAATGTGTAATGTTGGCGATGAGATACGCAACTCCGTGGATTGCCCTCTTGTTGGTATTTGCACCTGGTCCAAATGTATATATATATCGGGACCTGAAGCAAATACTACCTGACTAACTGACTAGCATCCAAACCAAAACTACAATAACGTGTTTGTATTCAATTCCTCCGTAAATTCCTTCGTATATTCAGCTCTTACTTTTTTGGCAAGTCGGCCGGCGTCGCCTTACCAACTAGGGAACAATGTAACACTGCCTTGTTCACCGACCACCATGAAGACTCCAGGAGAGGTATTCACGTGGATGGACGTAGATGACTGTATCCTAATCTATTCCATCCCTGGATCGAATATGAAGAGCAAGACCTACGATGCTCTCCGTAACCCTAAGTATGACAACATCGAGGTGGATAATAATTATCCAAGTTCGGTAAATCTGAGGATCAATTCCCTCACCGCGAACAACATAGGTCGATACAAATGTGTTTTATCAACTGGATCATCACCACCTGATTTTGAAGTCAATATTGGTGGTGAGAACATTACATTGATTACAGGCGCCACTCTCTAAAACAGAGAGAGAGAGTGAAATTGACTTAGAGGAGTGTGTACATGAACCATTCGTACTAATATTGAAATTTCACCCAAAATGTACCGATGGAGTGAAAATTCACTCCAAATGGAGCAATATTTCAAACTCACGGATTGAAATGTCACCCTTTTTGAAATGAAATTTAACTCCATTGCAGGTTCAATTTACTTCAACTGCCAGTGGGTCATGTACACAATGATTTTTGAGTCAATTTCACTCTTTTGGTCTCAGAGAGTATGGGTTCCGGAAAGTAACTTGAGACTACATAGCGACTGCAGCGGGAGAAAATTTTGGATGTTGTTTGGGAGGGAAAATGTGATTTTCGTCACTGAATTACATAAGGAGCGAAACTCACAGAAATGTATAGCTTAAATGCGGTTTCAGATAATTTAAAAAAAAAATACCTTGAAAGGGATGGGGAGGGGATAGGACTAGTTCCCCACGCCCCCACGTGCCCTCTTCACTGCATGATTATACCATTTAAACGTAACGATGTCGAGGAGAGATTTTTAACATCATAATCACACGTTTTCGTGTTTTCTCTTATATCTGCAGACTCACTGCATCCGAAAATATTGAAGCGTGATCACCCAGACAGATTGCCCGACCATCCTGTGGTCGCAGAGTCATGTGGTAATGTTGCTATAGCGATGGTGACTTGAGCGATGTAACAACAGGACCGCAAAACCACCGGCATCTTAGTCAATTTTTTTTAAAAAAAAGAACATGATACCTGTGATATACTGTATAAACTCTGACTGCATATATTTATAAAGTATACGCAAACCAATATATTTTTCATTCAAGTACACGGCTGGGTCTGAGATGATGTCTTGAGAAACTGGTGGCCCTGATTTATCTTTTTCTCCCCTTTTGCATGTAACATATATCGCAATATCCATTGTTATAAGGCAAGCTGAGTTTGTTCATTGTCTCCCAATGTCATCAATTTACTGATATTTGAAAAATTTGCTAATTATTTGATGATATCACTTCAATTATTTTGTTGACATCAGCAAGTATTTGTGTGCATATTAATAAATGTTTACTAATATCTGTAAATCGACTTGCCTTACGTGACGGAAAGAATTTATACATTCTTACCACAGAGGCCCACGGATCATTGGACTGAGTGGGTACACATATGTCCACATATGTAATTCCAATGACGTGCACTCCCCACAACTCGTGCAGCTGTAACTTCCTTGCCACGCACACTACATTTGAGGCTGCAATATTTATTTTGAATGTCAATTCACAGATATTTAATGTCGCTATGACAGCATTTTTTTTTTGACAGTACGTATTTTCCTGTTATTTCGAGGAGACATGATTTCTTTGTGACTAAAAAGAAGATGGAATGATATTATAACTTTTAAAAATCAGGACGTTGAAAGGATTTCAATGAAAGGCCACTGTGATGCCTTCTAAACAATGAATGAGAAGGAAGTTACGACCCTAAGCGAAGATCGATACAGCTGTTTTGTTATCGCCCTTCTTTTTGAAAATGTTAGGTACTGTCTCCCGTGAAATAAACATTATATCTCATGTCAGTTCAGACATGTAATGTCTAATAAACGGTTATTGAGGGCGTAGCCATGTTCAACAAGTTACATTTCAAAATGGTCTACTGCGATAGACGCCACAAAGAACGCGTCGGAAGTTGAAATCCATCTTCAACTTCCGGCGTGAGTGATAGCGACTGACAAATGTTATAGCTGCATGGATAAAAGTTTGACACTTACGACGTAGCAGACGGCACGAACCATTTATGTAAATTCCTATCATTTTAAGGCCATTGAATCTTTAAGTGGTGAACGAATCAGATATCCTTGGCATTAGGTTGGTTCGAATAGAGGAGTTAAATTGATCTCCCTCTAAATTGCCCCTCGCCGGTACGTAGTTAAGCCTGACAAACTTTGTTGACTACAGAATGTCTCGTGGAAAAATAAATGAATCCTGAAGAAACAAAAATTTCAGAGAAAGTTGTAGACCTATTGGAGCAGAGCTTTTTGTTATTCACGTGGGCTATATATGCCATCATATAAGTATACCTTATGTTACTTCACCATTCGGACGTAAACAGTTATTAACTATGGACACAATATTTTAAAATGACCTAATTATGAGGTCCCTTCCTTCGTTCTCTAGCTGCTCTTAGACTGGTCGTTATCACCGCAAGTCTGATGTTGGCCATACTTGTCATGATGCTGCTCTCTTCAAAGTTGTTCTGGCACCGATACCTCCGAACAGGTATGATTTTGTGGCCATCTTTGATCCACGTCACAATTCAAAGACAATTACATTTCTTCGAACGTAAGTGGTTTAAATAGCATTTTTGTAGAGACATTTTTTTTGTGTGGCAGGAGAGAGACAGAGAGCCGAAATCATTCACACGTACCATCACCAAACTATTGTAACGTCACTTCTCTAACAGCTTAGTGAGGGCTGCAATAGCGAACCTTAGGTTTCGCGGGAGAAAGAAACTCAAAAGAAATGACACTGGAGATGATCGGTAAAGTTGGAAAAAAGGTATATTCTGTCTCTTCCGTTCAACCTCTGGACAATTACACAATCATCTCAAGGTTACACTAAAGCTTACCGCAGCAATCTGCTCGTTATACGCAGCGTAGAATTACGCAGCACAGGGTTACGCAGCGCAGTTACGCAGCGCAATTACGCGGCGCAGTCACTTCTATAACCCCCGGAAACCACTTTATTTCTGCTATTTTGGATCTTTTACTTAGTTCCTTATTACTTTTCCTCCAATAACCCAGAAAACACCCCTTCCAAGGACACCGCACCGGAGATAAGCTCCGATAACGAGGGGAAGAACTCGGGCGTGTTTACTATATATCTCACAACAAAAAGTCTCAGAGCTTCGTCATTCCCAGCCGATGTAAAAAAACAATAGTAACACAATTTGATACTTTGTCCTCTTAAAGGGATAGCGAGACACAGAGGAACAATTTACACCACCAGTTACACTATCATAACTCGGTAATGATTTAACTGGAAGATTTAAAAAGAAAAGAAGGCGTTTACACAAGCCAACATGGCATACGAAGAAAATAACTGTAATCAAACGATATAAACATCTGAAAAAAAATTCTACCGTTCTTCCTTGTTATCTCATCGCCCTATAGGGGCAAGATGAGATATTGTAGTCACTTGGCTAGTGGAGCTATATATTGCACCGTTCACCCATGGGAGAATGGTTGCCATGGAAACGCTTGGAATGGATGAGTAACGACTCCCCAGGGGTACCCCATGGTAGAGTGACCATGGGTACAGGAGGGACCTGTTGGGTGGTATGAATGAAAACGTGTCCGTGCCAATGCGTGTGCGTGTGTGTGTGCGTGTGCGTCCGGACCTGTCCAAATTGTGGTTTCTCCAAAATAGTTTGAAAAGCATATGAGCGATTAAGTTGAAACATGGTAAGGGTGTGCATGATGCTAGTATGTGCGAGATGTATTAGTTGTATGGTAAATCGAGTCAAATTTGCTATTTTTTTGAGAAAAAAGCCAATTTTGCCCCAAAATTGGTATTTCTAGCATATCTTGAGAAGTAATTGAGCATTTAATGCAAAATATTTCAAAAACTTACCTGAGAATGAAGTATTCAAGGTACATCACTTTTGTAATTTTGCTGAATTTTGAGAAAAAAAAAACAACTTTGTCCCAAAATGTGTATTTTCAGCATATCTTGAACTATTAGACCAATTAACTTAAAGTTTTGTTAGGACTTACCTGAAAACACATTGTTCAACATAATATTACTGTAATGGTAAATCCAGTGAAATTTGCTGATTTTGGATGGAAAAAAAAAGCCAATTTTGTCCTAACATTGGTATTTCCAGCATATCTTGAGATGTATTTGAGCATTTAATGCCAAATTTGCAAGGACGTACTTGAGAGTGCAATATTCAAGGTATATCACTTTTGTATTAAAGAGAGTAAAATTTGCTGATTTTTGTAGAAAAAAACCGATTTTACCCCAAAATTTGTACGTCCACCATATCTCGAGAGCTAATTAAACATTATACGCAAAATTTTGCAAGGCCGTTCATATGAACACAATAATGAAGATACAGTATATTACTCTTATAGTAAACTGGTGAAATTGTATGATTGTTTGGTAACTAACTTAGAGCCAGCATCTGGGTCAATAGACACCACCTTTTTAACTTTAGCCAAAACATCTTTAGCAGAACTGGCCCCTGTGGATAATGTCTTTTATGAGAACATTATTTTTAAGTCAAACAATAATTTAAGCAGAACCAGGTCCAGCACAGGTAAATAGGAGACTTGTGTGCAAATACTCATAGAGCGATGCTCTTATATCCTGCCCCTAACTCTAACCACTAAGCCTAACCTACACCCAATGTTATAATTGTGTTATGTAGCGTAATATGCACAGATACTTTTGAGCCATTAGTTATCGTTACTTGAGCCTAGTATCACCAGGCTATAACCTTAAGTTTGCTTCCTTACAGTAAATATCAGTATTGAGATGCTTACCACCAGTTTATGCTTGAAGAATGTTTGCCACTCATTTACAACCAGTTCCCGAACTTGGTCTCTGTGAGATGTGGTTGCAGTAAACTATTACAAATCCCCCGTGTGCATGCCCTGTATTTAAATCAATGCATGTTGGCGATGAGATACGCAACTCCGTGGATTGCCCTCATGTTTTGAGAAAAGTATCAATCTATGCCCATGAGTATTTGAGGGGTTTTTTTTGCCAAACAAACACATCTTTTTCCTTTCAGGATCAGATATAACTATTTTCCTTGGACTTTTCAGCTGGAAGCATAACTAATAAATGGATACCAGAACGAATCTATAAACTTATAACAGTCCATTCTCTACTGTTATTATTGCCTCATTTAGTGAACCTCCTGTAATTATTTCCTGATAATTCTAACAGTCTCTAAATCTCTTTGCTTGTGTGCTTTTATCAAGAGATTATGAGTTTTTATGAGTGATTAAGTTTCGAAGTCACTGCAAGATGTAGGCCATGTGTCAGGCATGTTTTCATATGCACCCCGGGTAATGAACTCCAAAAGGAATGAATAAGAATATAATTGACAATAACTGTTTGCTTATTTTGTTTCAGCTTACCTTTCAGCGAACAAGAGAAGTATAATCTAATAAAAAAAGATATCGAGTGACTACGTATAAGACCTGATTGTAATTTCGTTCCCTGAAATTTCAACAACTGTTACTGAATGCTGCGGGGATAAAGGGATATAGATATATGGAGGGAATATAGAAACTTACGGTATTGTTTTAGGGAATATAAATATATGTATACATAAATCAATGTGTTTACATTGGAGGGGAATTAAAAAGGATATTCCAGTCAACTGAATATTCTGCAACGATTCAGCACAACAGGTTTGAACAACTCTACTTATTTTAGTGAAAAGTGTAATTCAGACGGTTGACGGTTTTCCAATCCCCCTCCCGAAACCCCCCCCCCAAAAAAAAACTAACAAAAGGAAAAAAACAAAAAGGAAGAAAAAAAAGCATGCAGTTGTATTCAATATGAAATGTAGACACATTTTGTCATTTACACAAATGGAAACTGTGTAAATTATATACAAAGGATAATTATTGTTAGCATTATTTCACTTGCAATTTTGTGGCGCATCTTATCATCTACTATATGTGAAGTAGTATTCAACATGGCTTTATCTGTAATTTCACACACTTCCCCTCTTTTAGGTACAAAAGACAGGGAAACAGAAAGGTAAGCGTATTGCTTCCTCATGATAAATTATTTTAATAAATATTACCAGTTGAATAACTGACCCCTTTTTCTAGTTAATCGAGGTAATTTTCACATCTCATATTGTTGTCTGTATTTTTTCTTTACCATTTAGATCAGTGGATCAGCTCGAAAGGACTAATAAATATGTCAAAACAGATATAATATTTGACACTATTTCTTACCCTTTGGAAGTCCCCGAAATTAACATTCAATTAGCTTATCCTTTATCTGGGACTGGTTTTGTACGATACTACGCCGCACTGTTCAGAGGAACTCCCAGTAACCAACAGATAGTCGTGAAAACATTGTCAGGTACGAACCTATACATTCGTTGACATTCGACAAAATTCAAAAGAGATTATTTTTGCCACTGAGGCTATGTCACAAGACGAGATAACATATGTGACTCAGAACCGAAATAAATGCAAATAGTCTTACCTCATCAACCTATGACACGTGACTCCTACTAATAGGTTTGTGGTTTTGGATTATCCTTTTAATTTGATGGTTGCTATGGCGACGAATACTGTACGTCACACGAATATAGTATTATTTTCTACAATTCCCGTAGATGAATCAACATTGGAAATGAGCAGGATACTACGTTCAGAGGTACAAAGCATTTTAAAGTTACCGAAAGATGATAATATCGTTGAGATTCTTGGATGGTGTACAACAGGTTTGCACGACTTTCGTAATTACTCAGGCATTCATGTTGATCACATATTACCGTACAGACTTGTTTAAGGCAATTAAGGGGTATGTGAAATTTGAACAGCAACAATTGACATTCTTGGTTTCTTTATTTACAAAAAACAACTTATTTCACTGACTGTAGCACTGAGAAATTTTTATTAATCTTCTTTGAAGAACCACACAATATAATTTACGAGTTCATCAGTCACAGGAACCTCTCAGATCACCTGAAAGAGGGGTTCAGTGCCAGTAAAATACATACATATGCGAACACCAAACGTAAGCGCTTTGAAGTAACCGAACAGGGAGACATTGGCTGCTTACCCAACTATGCACTCCAAGTGGCGAGAGGAATTCAATTTTTGAGAAAAAATTACGTAAGTTACATATATCATCTGCATTTTTAATATTTCCTTCAAGAAGGACGAAATCAACTACAGTTTTAAGTCCAATTTATAATTGCTGCATATCTAAGGAAATTTAATTCGGTAGTACTCCTTGTGCAATAATTGTTGAAATGTACACTCAAACCTACTTGAAAATTGAAGAATTGAAGAAATTGAAGGTCTTCTTCAAGAGGTTGATCAGCAAGACATACCAATCTACTACACTCCGTGTGAACGACGATACTGTGCACGCTTGTAGGTACCTCTGAGAAAATTCCCACGGAGACTCATTGAGATGGGCTCTTGTGGGTTCCCATTCCACATCCAGATTTATTCCTATATCGGGAATTTCAATTGAAAATGAATGGGACCAAAAAGAAGATGCTTAACTGACTCTCTTGATTTCTATATGGGACATTCAAGGGGCCATAAGTTTCCCATTGGAAAGCCCAAATCCTTTGTTAATCCCCAATTGAAAAGGAATGTGATCCAATTGCAAGGGGACTCCATGCAAATTTTTCAAGGGTTACTGAGAGAAACTTCAAGGTTTGTTAGACTTAAACAGCTTTACTGATTTACCTTCCACTCTTAAAATTTGAATAAGAATGACGTGAGAAGAACAAGCATTTTACGTTTTTATGTTTTTTATGCTTAGTTCTTAACTCCAGGTCTTCGCACAAGGAAAGTTTTGATGGCTACTTCAGGTAGATGGAAAATATACGACTTCGTCTCTTCGGCAAACGCAGAAAAGTGGTGTGAATTGATATGGAAAGAGGTCTAGTATTACTTCAAAGCAATTTAGTTATTAATTTTACAATGTCTTTGTGGAAGACCAATACGAGAAGTAGAGAAGTTTTGATTTTGGTTTTGGAGGTATGCACTTGTTATAATTTGAACGTTATTTCCTAAATAGTCTAAGACTGCATGTTTCAGACACAATAAAGCTGTGTGAGATGGGAATTCGGAAGAACAAATTGTCTGTGCAAATGGAACTCCGAATACGACCTCCCGACTTCATATATCATATCAAACCTTGTAATTTTAAAGTGTCATTGTCACATTAAATATCAGCTATTCTTTTAAAAAAAAACTTAATTTCAATCTCAATTTGAAAATGGACTTTAGTAACGGCAATTTAGTCTGACTTTAAGCAACGTGGTGTCTACGTCATCATGTGTTCAACTTCCATCAACTTGCTTTAATTTTGTTCCGTGTACCATATAGGATGTCCCCTTCCAGTGGATGGCTCCAGAATATCTTTTCCAGGGTAAACTATCTGCTGCCGGTGATATGTGGTCTTTTGGTGTTCTGCTATGGGAAATTTTCAGTTACGGTAAGTGTTCGTAAGTCTGAATGTATGGTACGCTCTTCCTCTACACGTACACCAGTTATTGTTCAACGTCAATTTGACTTTGTTTTGAATCCCAGGTGATGACCCTTACTTTGGTCAAGAAAGAGGTTACGTTGAAAAAAGGCTTCGTGAGAAAGAAACTCTTCCTCAACCTGTAAATTGTCCCGGTGGAATGTGAGTCAGTTTCGTGCAGTTATTCTGTTTTTAAGATCACTGGTTGACGGTTTTTTATGGTCCAACCAGGACCAAATCGCAGATCTGAGATTGGGACTGCTAGTCGTCATGGGTACCTGCCTGCAATCCTTTTGACCTATACGGAAGCTTACATCCCGTGCTAATTGATGGTCTTATTGAGTAAACATGTCTCTCCATAGTAACTATCTATAAATGATTGCTCGCTTATACTATTACTCTTTGCACGTACTCGTGTACCAAAATAATTTCGTGTGAAAATAATGCCATTATGACACCGAGGCGGTACATACACACACGCGCAGTAACAACGTTTCATTGCTACCTGCAAAGATGAGTGGCCGTAAAATAGTGACGTCTGCAGAACATTATCTAGCAGATGCTGATGTCACTTGACAAAAGAAAATCATTAATTGACTAATCACCTTCCAAAGTCATTGAGAGGAAAATTTTAATGTGATATAAATGAAGTTTCATGTTGAACACAGTGTAAAAACTCCTCAACATTTTTGGTAAGAGTAAAATTTGAATCAAAATATCTTTAACCGCAGATGGCAACTGATGATTGCTTGCTGGAAGTCTTCTGTTGAAAGGAGAGCAGGTATCGATGACGTCAAAAGTAAACTGGAGTCCATATGTAAAGAGGACGAGGTATGATTTTTAGCGTATTAACGCGACGTGCATAAGCACACTATAAACAGTGGCAACCTCTGGGGAGGGAGGGGTAGGGGACAAATGGCACCCATTATCACTTACATAATAGCTAAAACTGTGGGAATTGTGGGATGACTGTTTAAGGAGGTACCGTGACTCACTCCTGTTATTGGATAGCATTATGAAAAAGAATCGTCTAGTCTAGTAGCGAAGTGGCATTAAAGCAGCATAGGGCATTGTAGTAGGAATGTTGTTAGTTGAAGGCCATCAATGTCTACCTGCAGCGTCCAGGTAAAAATTGATAACATTAGACCAAACAACAATCCATTTGTAAGCTAGGGGAGGCATAACAGACATACTCATGAATATTATCTTGGGGGCCACAACATACGAAAATTCAAATATTAACGTTTTTCTCGCTACTGGGACCCTTTGTAACATAAAAATTTAATTGGCAGAACATTTTTTACCACAAATCCGTTAAAGAGGTATGCTTCTACTAGAATTGGAGGAAGAAAGAGCAAAAAGTTAAGTAAGATGTATTTGATATATATATATATATATATATATATATATATATATATATATATATATATATATATATATATATATATATATATATAAAGTGACGCCACTTAATGATACAGTGAAGCGCCCTCTATAAGATCAAGCTATTTAAGTTTGATTGATAAAAATAATGAAAAAAAAAAACAGTTCCAATTTAATGGGAGTGCTGCTGGTATGTTTGTCCTCAGAGATGGCGCTCTTGTCTGTTATTACGTGACGTCAATGCAAGGTGGGGGGGGGGTGGGTCTTGTTGAGACTCGTTGTGTGCAGTATCCTCTGGAAAGTGGACTTTATATTCAAGTTGTAATAATATAGATTAAAGTAGACAGACAGTTTTGTTCACTTCTTTAAATCACGCGCACAACATTTGAAAACAAAACATAATCTCATAATATCTTTTTTTTTTTTCAAGTCATACCAGGAGATCGAGTCCGAGACTTAGAGCGCACATGGTCATCACCAGAAGTACAAGTTCCATGGGATGATGAAATCATCAATTCCGTAGATTAGCCAAGCACCTTTGTGTGTGTTCGTGTGTGTGTGTGTGCGTGTGTGTGTGGACACAACTAAGGTACATAACATTACCCATTCTTCATCTATTCACAGCATACTGTAAACACAAAGGCACGTCTTGCAAGTTATCCACCTGCAGGAGAAGCAGGCGATGTAACAATTCCATGAATAAGTACAAAATGTTAGAGTAAATTTGCAAATAGTACCACCTACTGTCTGTTTAGGTGTAAAGAAACTATTTAAAATATATTCTTAAAACTTCACTGTTTTTAAGGGAGAAGGAAAGTCAGGACACTTGACACAGTTAAATGAGGGACTAACATTTGGTGAACACCATCACCAAATTTCATTCAAATATGTTGTTTACTTTCCAAGATACTGCAATTTGAATGTTTATGAAAAATTAATCAGGGAGCTGCCATTTTAAGATTGTGATGACATCAATGGACCACGTGTGATTGGAAAAGCTTTTGTGTTTCTTTATATTTTGCTGTCAATATATTTTTAACAGGCATGCATAGATTCAAATCAGAGTATTAATAAAATGATTATTGCATGATACACCTCAGAAATTCAACACAAAATATGTACGAGTGTGTGTGGATTTGTAGTAATTTTAGGTAAAGAAAACAAAGAAATACATTAAAAATTCCTGCTATCAGTGGTTGTGACATCATTATTCGACTCACTCAAGTTGGTTTACATTCAACTTGGGCAAAAATGGCAGCATCCTTCTCTGATTTTCAAAAGTGTGTAACTTGGACAGGAAACACCCCCTAATAAGTACAAAACCAGTGTTATTAGAGCACTTCATTGTAGAGCTAGACGTATTTGCTCTACCGATGCACTTTTCCATAAGGAACTTCGTCATATTCGTAATTGCCTTCTTCTTAACGCTTATCCTCTTAAACTCATCAAGAGCTTTGAGAGATATACCTGTAGTTTAAGATCTAGATTACTAATGGGCCCTGTCCCTTGCACTGTGGACGAGAACAAAGTCTTATCGAAAATTCTATCTTAAGTTACCATACTGTGGTAATATATCTAATCAAATTGCTAGATCTATCTCTAAGTCTTTCAAACGTTGCTCTAATGCAGAACTACAGATCTCTTTCAGATGTTCTAAAATTGGTTCATTTTTCAAGGTTGAAGACAAAATTCCTGATCTTAAAGCAGTGGTTGTATTTATCATATTCCTTGTGGAGACAAAACTTGTAAAGATAATTATATTGTGGAGTCCAAACTCAGGCTTTGTGATAGATTTAAAAAACATGTAAATGCTGACTATTTCAAAGAATTCAGTTCCATACACGATCACTGTAAAACGGCGTCCCATAAACTTCCAAACCCAGGTGATATTAAAGTTCTCCATGTAGAGAATGCCTGGTATAGACGCAAGATCATGGAGTCTCTTTTCATTAAGGACTTACAACCTACCCTGAATAGAAACGTCCAGAGTTTTAATCTTCAGCTATTTTGAGCTGGTATTACTCACTTACTTCTGTTACAGCTGTTTTTGTAATGTACTGACTTGTATTATCAGTTTGCTATTTCGCCTTGACGATGTAAGGTGTATTCTTACGAAATATTTGCGTAATATATTTGATTCATCATGAATTTCAAACTCATCGCTATTTTCAGTTTTATTATATATGTATATATATATCCATATATATATATATGTATATATATGTATGTATGTATATATATATAGATATATTCATCATGTACTTGCTTTGCTATATAAATATGTATATATTCATTCATCATGTACTTGCAAAATCTAACTGCAAAATGTCAAGTTTGAGGGGCGCCCTCGATTGGTTTTGCTTTACAACAGCGAAAAGTGTAATAACGTCTTGACCAAGACGTATACCTTTGCACATAATCTATAACAAGTATTTTCTTTTCTTTCACATATATGTTCCAAGTTTCACGCATATCTGTATTTCCCAATTTTGTGGTCTTCAAATACACCATACGTAAGTGTTAGTTTTCCTTGGACCTATCTTGACTACTGTCTTTCTCTTTAATTACATCTACACATTACGTTAAACGCTCTGTCTTAAATTACGTCTTTGTTACACTGCTCACTCAATGTTTGCAAATGTCATCGACGTTCTAAATAAAGGTGGAAATCAACGCAATCAATCAATCAATGCATTCTAAGAAGATTCTCTGTGTTTGTTTAAGTCCGTTTACGGTAAACAATGAGCTGATTATCTATCAATTCTCTACAAACAGTTTTCGAAATGAAGTTTCGGTGCCACTTCTGATATCTTTTAATTTTAAACAATAAGATCTGACAACAACTGTAAATCACGAGTTGCATATCTGTCTGGTCTGACAAATGACATGGAAGTAAGAACCGGTCGTTTGCATGATATATATATGTCTAATGTCAATTAAACTACAGTACACCTTTATATAGGTTCATCTGAGGTCTATGGAGCTTCCAGCGTGGCCTTGTTCCCTATCATTATCCAAATGATCATCCTGTACGTTTTTTAAAAATAATTCCAGTTACATTTCACCGCCATATTAGCACGATAGTTATTCCTATTACTCCACCACGATGGTAATGTGACAAAATATGTAAGCAGCGACGAATGATCTTGCAGGTGCAAGTTATGTCACTGTATTTTTTCCAAAGTAACATTGTAACACGGATCTCCTAGAGGTGAATCCATATTGGACCCATGTGATTTTCACAGACGATTGGCCCTATATGGGCCATTGGCGATAAATTTGTGACCCATATGGGATAGTTACGGTGTCCACATGGGACAATTACCCACTTGGACCCCAGAAATAACCCCCTAATGTGTCATATAGGTTACCTGGGCTGACCCTTATTAACTTTCGGTGCCAATTCATATGGACCCCATATGTTCTTCGATGAGCCCCGTAAGGGACTCGTGTTGGAATGGGTTTTCTGGTTATCTTGGGTTTTGCATCGTCTATTTCGTTTTCAGAAGTACAAAAACAAACAAGTTTGTAAAATTTATTAAAATATTCAGCATGCCTGCAAAACAAGAAATGTTTATCCAAAGCTGGCAACCTTAGAACTAAAGAGGGAGAGAAGAAAGAATAATAATAATAAAGAACGGCTCCATCCACTTGGTTACCATTACTTTAAGATGTTGCCTAGTAGACTTGTTCCTTAAAAGAAAAGAAGTACCAACAATACCTCAGTTGGTTACCACTTTTAGAAGAGCCTGCATGAACGTTTAACAACCTTAATGATTCAAAAAATATTTTCCCTGTAAAAAAGGTATTTTTCTCCACTGACGGTGATGCTTCTGTTGTTTCAGTCGTGGCTAGAGTTTTCCAAGCGTGAAAAACGCCACAAAAGATATTGCAAAAAGTAAGTAGCCTTTTGGTTGCAATGAGGTCATCCTTGATTCGTAGAACTGTCTCACTAAAGGAATAGCCTTAGTTACCAGGATTGAGAAGAATCTATATGTTTTTTTGGCAGTGTTTACTATAGGATTATCTGCTTTTTCCTATAAAGGTATAAACCACACAAGACAGCAAATGTGCAATAAAGATAGTACAGTCACTAACTCTGGGAGTACTTTCCCTCGGTGCAAAACGTTTTACATCACTGTCAAACTCCGCTCACGTTTCAGGACGGACATAGTCATTCTTACTTATCGGTAACCTCGGTATTGCTATCGTCCGCCTTCAGTTTGACCATGGAGCTATCAGACCACTTCGACCTTGGCACAGAATGTTAGGATCAAACGGTTCATCGTTCATAAAAGAAGGTTTAGGGGTTGGCCAATCACAGGGATGCTTTAATAAAGGAGCTCTTCGCGTTGATCTGACTTCGTAAGTATCTTCTTGAATGTACCATACACTCACAGAATTATTTACCTAAATTACGTAAAATAAGAACTCCATACATTTTAGGTAAAATTAATGTAAGCAGTAGTTGTAAATTTTACATAATTTTGGTAAATTTTACTACATTTTAGTAAAATTGTTACATCATAATGTAAGACTTACATTAACTGTGTGTAAAATTTTACCAAAAAGTTATGGAGTTCTTATTTTACTTTACGTTTTTGTGAGTGTACTGTAGGTAACAATAGCCAATACTATAACATTCTGCAAAACCATATCACTCTCAGAATGAACTCCAGAATAAATTTTTTATGTTTTGACTCTAGTCCTACATTGACTACACTCTACGGAAATCGGAAAGTGCAGTGGGTTGGGGAAAACAAAGCCCTTTCTCAATCTCTTTTAAGTAAACTCATGAAAAGAAGAAACCAAATTATGTAAGAGGGTACTCAAAGAAAAGAAAGTTTCTACGTTAACATTTCGTGACATTCTCCATGATAAACGGACGTGTCCAAACATTTGGTGGTCAGGTGGTGTCAGACCTGAAAAGTTATAGGTCTATATCAACTTACTTTTGTTTCCACTTCTTTTATTTCATAAGTTTTTCTTAAGATAATGATTCCGATCTGTTCATGTAATTTTTGGGGGTATTTCTTTTTACATGTTATGTAGAAAATTTTTGCTGAAAGGATAAATAGTAAAACTTCGTACATCATCACCGCTTCACTACAGAGCGATGCGTAACTGTGAATGGAAAATTCGTCTTAAAGGCAGTCATTCATCAACCCAAGTTACATTTTTGGAAAGGTGTAAATAAAATTGTCAATTGGTTCTGCTTTTTTTGGCAGCAAAATCGAAAGATGCTGAGTAGCTCGTATTACACAGCATACGCGAAGGTAGGGATGGGAGGAGTGGTTTGTTATCTATATCGTCTTTGCATACTGGCTATGATATGCAGCTATAACATTAGGATTGTGTGTTACAGAAGATCGTTTTAGACAGACTGTGGTAAGTGGTTGGGAGAACTGGAAGCCTCTGGGGCGATGAGTCAGTGACTTTAAGAATCCATAATTTGAAAAAAAAAAGAAAAAAATGCAATTGAGACATAGCAAAAAAGATAAGATTTATTGTCCTCATGAAATGAATTTCAACGTATCCCACTGGTAAATTTTATTACAGGCGAGAGATGATCCATTGTACGTAACAATGACCAGCGTAAAGGTTGGGCAGGGTCTAATTGGGCAAGGGTTGCATTGGTGAGGTTAGGCTGTGTGTTAAACATGTACAGGGAGGTGTCAGAACAGAGTTGCGTAATTGGAGATAGTAATGTCTCTATAGTTTTTGAATCCAGTCTTCGAGGAGAGGACATCCTGCTAACAGACTAATAACAATGAGGGTGTGACGAGAAATCCAGAACTGCACTTTTCCCTGGACAATTTAAAGTACGCAGTTACTGTCCGTAAACAAGTTAAATGAGGTAAAGGAGGTTACAACAGAAGTCGGGTCAAACTGCATATCTCAAGCAACAGACTCAAGTATTACCGAGAAAGTTGAATTCTCGAACTATATAATATAAATGCTGGTAGAGAGGTTACTATAACGCAAGGAATAACTAGGGAGGTGGAATAGACCTAACTGGTGTAAATCTCTGTGGGACGGACGTAGCGCATCTCTTTTATCCTATAATCAGTGGATGGTAATGTAACAGCAGGCATTTAAGTACGCACAAAAAAAAAAAGAAAAAAAAATCGTTCCGTCAATTGTTTATAGAGACAGTTTAGAACAGCGTGAAATTCACTTTATCGAAACAAAATGACGTGTTCGGATTAATAGTGTCACATTCATGGTGATGGAGCTTACCAAAAGTTACCCTGCATCTTACTGTAAATACAATAAACTCTACATCAAAGTCCAGGTACCGGTTCTTTTCAGAAAATAGGCCCATGGAGCTACCACTCACATGGAAGTGACATTGAAACTTATAATCACAGTCCATAAACCTCTTATCTCAAAAGTGATTACTCAGTGGGGGAGTCGGTTAATTTGTACTCGTGATAGCTTATTTCAATTAAATGTAACATCTAATCTGAGGTTACAGATTATTTACCATAGATCTGCTTACCCGTTCATCTTCACTCCTTTGGCGGGTGGCCACAAAGAGTGCGTGGTAATTAGATGAAAATACATTCAAAATATCAAGAGGGTGCGTGTGACTCGTTAGAAACTACTGGTGTATGTATCGACATTCTCGCAAGGCAAGTCGCCCAGAGGAAGGTAGGTCTCACTTGTCTGTTAATTAAATATTCGGTCTGTATAAAGTAACTAACTGATAAACCAACTCAGGTACAGGAGGGAAGCTCTCAGACTTTATGGATTTGCTTATGTATTACACTCAAACAAACATGCACACATTGAAAAGGAATGGGAAAGTTACAAGGAGAAATAAATATGAAAATTACTGGTAACCTCGTAGGTAGGTAAGTTGGCTACGTTTGTCGCTCTCAACTTTGTAGCAAGCCAGCTAGTCGGCTAGCAAAATTTCATCGTAGTCACTCTAGTCAATTCAGACTTCCAATCAATGTAAGTTACTGGAGTTCTTTCAGACTTATAATGAAGCCAGAATTACAAGCTCTACTCGTACGTCAGAATGGAGCCTCCGCGAATGAAACCTCGAAAAGTACTCGAACATCTCCAGCTACCAATACACAACCCGAACTCAAAGAGAAAGCTTTGCATAGGGCCGAATGAAACAATTTTGTTTTAAGTACAAGCTAACTTTAATTATTTTACGAAAGCGTTTCATTCCGTCATCTCTTCCCTATTCATCAATACAGAATTATCTCAATTGCAGACGACATTCTGAGCACTAAACAATAGCAAAAAAACAAGATTGTAAATGAAGGCTACTCACTTCTATTCTCCTGCTCTAACTGAGAGCAATTGTCAAGCGTTAGCAAGACTTAATTTACAGAAACGAAAATTCTTTTACAACACACTTGCAAAATTTTTCCGCTTTCAGTATGTCGTTAACTTTTAATCGTGACACATGAAATACCAGACGTTAATCTACTTAATTACGTTGAAAAGTAAGATACACAAAAGTAAATGAGAAACTCACCTGACATGGGATGTACGACTTCCTCTCACATTCGCGTTACTCCTAGCTGGTCACTCTTAATTGAACACAGCAATTTTAAATGCACTAGTTACACAGATGGAGGAACCCAGAGTGAACTAGAGGGGGGGGGGGGGGGGGTGGAGGGAACACATCACGATAACTACTACACGATAACTACTACACGATAACTTCTTATTTGCGGAACATATACCTCCTGTAATATACTCTGGAGTACAAACCTCTTACAAAATACTATGGAGCACAAACCCCCTACAACGTACTGTGGAGCACAAATCTCCTACAATATGCTATGGAGCACAAACCTCCTACAATATACTATGGAGCATACAGCTCCTACAATATACTATGGAGCACAAACCTCCTACAATATACAATGGAGCACACAGCTCCTGCAAAATACTGTGGAGCACAAATCTCCTACAACATACTATGGAGCACAAACTTCCTTCAATATACTATGGAGCACACAGCTCCTACAATATACTATGGAGCACAAACCTCCTACTTTACAACACACCATGGAGCACAAACCTCCCACAATATGCTATGGAGCACAAACATCCTATAACATACCATGGAGCACAAACCTTCTACAACATACTATGGAGCACAAATCTCCTACAATATGCTATGGAGCACAAACCCCCTACAACATACTATGGAGCACAAATCTCCTACAATATACTATGGAGCACAAACCCCCTACAACATACTATGGAGCACAAACCTCCTACGATATGCTATGGAGCACAAACCTCCTACAATATACTATGGAGCACACAGCTCCCACAATATACTATGGAGCACAAGCCTCCTACAATATACTGTGGAGAACACAGCTCCTACAATATACTATGGAGCATACAGCTCCTACAATATGCTATGAGCACAAACATCCTACAATATACTATGGAGCACACAGCTCGGACAGTTTCCGCTGGCAAACCAGCAACCAACGACTGATACGCCGAAACATGAGTTGCAGGGCACGCTTCACCCCTACAGATTCATCATTTCGCCGTTTCGGGGCATAAGTTGCAACTGGCTTTTTCTCTACCGTGGTCCACCGCCTGCCATTAGCAGTAATACCACCAAGAATGCTCTACAAATTTCAACACAAGGAAACTACGTCTTTCAATCCCGTAAATACAAAGGGTATTCCTGCACAAAGAGTCTCGATCATTTTAAGCTGGATTTATCATGTGGTCTCGATCTTAGCCCTTTGTGGAACAGGACCCTGATCAGCCCAGCTGAATGGACACGGTAAGAACCCTCAAAAGGTAATGGAAGTACAATCTGTGACAGGCATATCTACATGTCGTACAACTTTGAAAGATATAAAAAATGCGTCATAGAAAACCGGAAGGGAAGATAGAGGGAAGGAGTACGGGTTGAAAGGAGTAATCTTTTCCATGATCTTTAAGATAAACAGAGAATTAAAAAAAATCATGACTGTCTACATCTTTATCAATAGTTTACTTTATTCTCGGAAAAGTCTGAAGAAAAAAGGTCAGCCTCTGTCGTTTCAAACACAAACTGTTCTTATGTTTACAATGATTGAGACCTACAGAGATTCTTTACGTTTCATACGTCGACAAAGATTTATTTGTCGTCAGTTTAATCGTTACAAACAAGAGTATGCACGTTTGTCCTTTCAATTTTAATTTCACTCAAAAACATTCCAACGTTATCTACAGTAGATAGTAAGGATATTTTGCAACAAATTAACATATCTATATGAGAAGATCATGTAAAGCTAAGATCAAATTAAGATATTGATACAAGATAAGGCAATGCTTAGATCAAATTAACATATCAATACAACATAGGATAATGGTTAGATCAAATTTCCTTTCCTTGAAAAATAAATAGAAACAACCTTCAGTTAGTAGTTTATTCTGTCCCTTTAAATTACTATCGTCGCTGTACTATGTTGTAAAGATCCTCTACCTGCAACCTCATGACGATACGCTGTTTACTAATTTGACTCACTTCTTACACCGCCAATTCATCTCTACGCTAATTCTTTTCCGTTTTAAATTCATTATTCAATTAATTCAATATATGACACATGTTAAAGAAATGGTTTAATCAAACTGCCCCTTCCCCTCCGTCCCCCATAGACAGTTACGAGCATCTCTGGCTAAATTCAGGCACGATCACAAGGAAGGAAGGGGGGGGGGGGAACATGTTGGAGAGTGAGATCACGTGCCGGCTTACGTCAGCTTTGCTCTCCAAATTTGGTTTTCAATAGTCAATCGAGTCCCATAGCTTCGATTCTTGGATTTACTCAGCATTTGCGGCGTTTGTTTTTTTCCTCGTTTTCATCTGCGCTGGTACTCATGAACAGTTGCGTTGTACTTTTTTGTGCACATACATAAAGTTCATATTGACTGTGAAGGTGAACAGTTACGCAGACATTTGTATTGTTTTATTAAGTGCTAGCCGTCATTGTTAGCCTGCTTGCAAGATCCTTTTAACATTTATCATAGTGTATAGCACTGGATACCATTCGAGTATCACCGACTTTCACTTAGAGATTGATTGATTACTCCAAGCATCTCCCCCCCCCCCCCCCGCCACTGGAACTCTGTGCATGCTAGCTTCAGACTGGTGCTGACACGTACAACCAGCACAAGTACAGGTTGCTTAGCATTCGAGTACGTACTGATATCGCATACGCATACTACATAACAACAAAGACAGATAGCGCGATATTCTGTTCTTTTCCCTTTCTCTTCGTGTCCTTTTCCTTGTTCCACGTAGTTGGAGCGTTTTTGCAGAGCTTTCGTTGGAGGGGGGATAATGTTTAGGGCTGAGGTCACTGCTTCAGGAGCGGTAATTCTACCTCGGGGTAAGCCGAGACCTAAAACTCTCCCTGGAAAACAATGCAACTGACACGCCGTCCAACCGCGTAACCGATTTATAGCCGCCTATGTGATGGTTCATTTATGTTTTAAGTGCAGGAACTCCACACTAGCCTAACACGAAATCATCTACTGCAGCCGTTAAAAGTTCACAAGGATTTGTTAAAAGACGATTTTGTGGAGAAACAATCTTACCCCTCACCCCCTCCGCAAGTTCTGATGTGCCCATATGAAACTCGGTGTCCTACTTATGTCTTCGTGTTATATCAGTCACCAACGTCTGACTGCTGGTGCGGGGCGTAGATGAGCGCTGGTAGATAGACATCTCATACTACGGAAGAGCGACACAGTTTTAAAGTACCGTCAGTAGTTGTAATTTCAGGTCGATATCAGCCCTTTCAAGAACAGCCAGTCACTTGATGTAAACTTGATGGAATTTTCAGCATTTCTGATTAATAACGCAACCATAGTGTCGTCAAGATGAAAGGTAAACTGCACTTTTCCGTTTTAAGGTCATATCTGTAGGCCTGCTTATTCCTCAAAGTCCAACACTATAATTCTGCATGACCATTAATTTTATCAGGGTTTCCAGTGAAGTAAGCCTTGACACATGTGGGTAGGCCACCTGTGTTTGAAACTAAGGTACCGGTAACGTAATACCACGGATAGAAAGTAGTAAACATCTCCATTAAGGAAGGCAGTCTAGTATTTGTAATATCATCTGAAAAGAAAAACGGACAAGAAACCCTGGACACATTACATGCAACCCAAAAAGTTTAACTTTGTACTGGTCTAGCAATTCGTCCGTTTCCTTGTAACACTTACAATAGAAAAGAAATCAATGGTACACTCAAATTGCTGCTTTGCGCATTGATACCGATGAAGAAGTGAACTGAAGGAAGCACAGTCAACAGTACGTCTAAAATAAGTTAAGTGTAATTAAACTTCAGAAAGCTTAAAGTCAGTCGTAATTTACTTAAACGCAATTAAGGTGTTTCCACGATAAGAAAGAAAATTAATCGAAGATCGATGTCTGCCTTACGTGATATCTAAGTCCGAGGCGGAGTTTGTATAAAGCAAAGTTTAACCGCCAAAAATGAAGCAAAACTAGGGTGTGTGGACCTGTGGATTGTTTGGAAACTTCTGACATACTCAGATGTGCCTTCCTTATCTTCTTAGCGGAGTAGCGTAATCTCTCCCAGAAACAAGAATTTTGAATTCCATTTTAGAGTGAAATTACAAATACCATCCTCGTAAAGAGTAAAGACGTAACATATACTACTTTTTGCATTGGCTTTTCACCTAGGTTTATTCAGTTTTGTCCCCAAAATCATTCAACAAGTTTCAATTTTGTATGAACACATATTTTTGCTATTCAAATTTGCCAAAACGGTCACACTTGCATGAGCTAATTAGCAAACAAGGCCTCTTGACGTGTGATTTCTCATCACTTTCTGACTGAAATCTCGCCTGTGTTGCGTTCAAGAAATTACGGAAGCTTAAAAGTGCCATCAAGAAAAGAATATCTTTGCCCCATAAGTTGGCAACAACGAGATAATATCTCATCAAAAAGCAGAAAAATGATCAATTGTTCAGTTGTGTTGACTGAACAACTCAACATTTTTCTGTAAATTGTTAACTTGCTAACTAGATTTTTGGTGGAAACTAAACTAAACTAAACTATTAAACATTTATTAAAGTATAATGATCAAGAAGTGTATTTTAAGTACAAAAGGAAAACATAATCTCACAGTAATATAGTAAAGTATGCTGCGTTTTCTTCACCAGTGCGCAGATTGCAAATGACTGATCACAAAATAATCTAATTATACTGTCTGTAGTATGGGTAATAGCCAATCCAATACAACAGTCAATAGCTAGAATATAAATCGTCTACTCAAACAGTAACTACAGAGCAGGATACTGACAAAACAGTACTCCCCTCCCCCAAAAAAGCAATAATTACGAGCATATACATCCTCTTAAATATATCAAGAGCACAAGTGCCTTAACGTGCAATACTAGGATATGAGCAACCTACAAAAACTGATGTAACATACAATGATGGACACTGGTATAATGTACTTGAAACTCACCAGGTGATCCGGAGTAGTTATGAGTATCCCTAGAGCCCGTAGATTGCGGATAGAGTGCAAAGTACTGTAACAGATAATTATGAACACGACATGCTACATTATCCTTAAGTCACCTGTACTGCTGGCAATGCCATGTCTGAAAATAAACTATGCCTTACAGAAAAAAAAAATAGTGAACGCTAGCTCTTTCATATACTTAGTCTCAATACAACTGACATTTCATTCAATACGAAAGCTTAAAAAGTGCAGATAGTGGCCACCTTACGGGGCAAAGATATTCTCATGTTGACGGCACATTTAAACTTCCGTAATTCAATTATTAATCTGACAGAATGCTTAATAATTCTGCAGTTAAGCCAAGCAACTCCCAGAGATCGCCTTTCTATCCTATATTTATATGAGAACTTGACCTCATGGAAGAACTCAACTTCTACGTATGACATATTTTTCGGTAAAATCCACAATTCTTAGTTTTTCTAAAGCCCATAAATTCCCAGATATATAGATGATGTAACGGACTAACTTAATTTCAGTTTGAAATTACGACTTTTTACTTGACACTACATTCCAAGGGCATAAATGCCATTTTTTTTTTTTGTGTTATAAGATGTGCATGCACATGAAACCTTTAGAGAACTTGAAGCTGGAATATGAGTTGAACATTTGTCATATTTCGCTACCGAAAGTCAAATTTGTCATAACCAATACTGTAAAAAAATTGTTTCAGCCCCATTTTGCATGCATGGATATTCATATTTATTCCATTTGTCTGTTTGATTTTAATTAACAGAGATTGCCGCTGCTTAGACTTGCTTAGGAAAGTTTGAACTTAGTAGAGCCAACAAAAACGTTGACACAATTTCCATATTCAAACATCTGGAAGATGAATGCATAGTTCTCTTTCAGATCTGGTGTCAGGTGATGTTTTCCTCTACTTTCTCTTCATTGAAAGTACTAAGATAGACGATCAGGCGATTGCCAGTGCAGCCCGCATTCCCGCCGCTGGAACAGTCCAAAGGAAGATCTGAGGACGCAGCTTAGAGAAGTCAAACCAAGTGATCCTCTAGTTTATTTACTGGCTGCGTGAGACTGTGAAACTGTGCTAATAAGCAATTGAAAAAAGAGTAACCTATATACTTATCATGTGAAAGAGTGTCACAGGTTTTGATGTTCATTTCATCATGGAGCTACTACGAATGGAGTAAAAACATTGTCATTTTGGACATGGTGCTATTGTTCAAACCCAATGTGACCTTAAATCACATTCTCAACGACCCCTTTGCAAATCCATTCAGTACCGAATCCTTCTAATCTGACAATTCCTTTGTCCCATTGCTTCAGCTAATCCATTTGAATTTCCTTCATCTGTTCCGACAAACAGGAGCCAGAAACATCGACTGTATGAAAAAAGCGACCGTTATCATAGCTTACACATGCAAGAAAATGGAAGCGAGTTTCTCAAAAGACTTTGCGCAGTTTTTTTAAATTAACAGTATACTTTGGAGTCATATGCAGTCTACAATTAAGCTTACATCTAAAAGCGGCCCACAAGTGAAGAAAAATTGGCATTTGTTCGGGGCTACCACCTATTTCTCGATAAAAGATATTTTCGAGTATATGAAAACTGAGAAACTTTTCTTGAGTATACTTCCCATAATTCCAGATTCTTCCTGAAAACAAAACTTAGCTAATCGTAAAGCTAGATTCTTTTTTTCAAAATTGATGGCATATGAGCCCACAAGTGGTCATCCTAGGAAATCTCTTCTAATATTACTTTAAAATTATAAAGAAAACATATGGCTGCACTGAGGCGTTATAGGTGTCGCTATATCTTGCCTACAACTGCTGCTTAACCTTCAGTAATCCTCGATTATGGGCCTTTGTACCAATTAATTAGGGTTTTAGCCTTGGAATGTCGGAACGGATAACTTCAAAGGACTATAAACTGCGTTTACTCCATTCGTAGTAGCTCCATGATTTCATATTCTTTTCTACTCAAAACTGAATTCATTCTGTTATGGCTGCAAAAGTTGATACCAGGCCGTCTGTGTAAACGA
Source organism: Stichopus chloronotus (assembly GCA_021234535.1). Classification (NCBI taxonomy): domain Eukaryota; kingdom Metazoa; phylum Echinodermata; class Holothuroidea; order Aspidochirotida; family Stichopodidae; genus Stichopus; species Stichopus chloronotus. The sequence continues at coordinate 17,544,489 of CM037842.1, forward strand.
TTCGTTCAAATCAGTCCAGACAACATTACCAGAAGTTGCAAACGTAACGAATATTTATAAGGTTACAACAAAGCACGTGGTTACAAGTTTTATCTTTGATTTACGTGAAATGTGGCATTTGAACTTGAATTTGAGTTTGCGTTCATCATAATCCTCAATTGGTTACCTGGAGGGTCAAGTTGGAACGGATATTGTCACAGGGTACTCGACTTTAGCACAACAACCAGCGGATACCCAAGTGCTATGTATTGCACTCTCTAGCTACTAGTGTAGGTTATACCAGGGCGTTTTCTGCCAGGCCAGTGCCGTGGTTAAAATATGGTAGATTGGGGATATATTCAGTAAGTTCCTTTTTCTTTCGGTGAATGTTATTGATATCATATCATCTGTATCGATATCATCCTAAGTTGGAAGTTTTTCAACTGTTCGAGGAGCCTCATCTCCAACGACACCCATCAATCATCTGTCGACCTGCACGGAATCGGGTAAGATTCAAGTAACAGACTACAGTGATAATTTATGAATGCTACAGAATAGCGGATGCAATTGTGTTAAGTGAATTACCGTACTTTTATATCGGGCCAACCGATTATGTATCCATTAATACCAGTTGCATGCACGCCTCTAGCAAGACGGATTCATGTAGCGACCAGTACATTGTAAGTTTGTATGTGTGTTTTGTGTCTGTGTGGGAGAGAGAAACCTGTTGTTTGTGAAGACAGTGTACCACGGTACCGTACATAACACTTTTCATGATTCGTATCTGTCCCATAAAATGATAAGAGCAATCCATTTTTTGTGAAAGTTCACTATAGATACGCATGAAATGTTAACCCAATAATGTATTTAACTTTCATAAAGGCTGACTTAGTTTGTGTGAAACGTAGTGAAATACATATCATACAACCAGTTGTGATTTAGTGAAGGATATTAATTACTTTAAATCTCAATCCCCCTGAGTTACCACTTTTAAGCATATTGTGTAATGACAATTATATTTACAGATGGCATAAATCATGAAGCCAAAGTGTACAAGTTGGTCTAGGTAATATAATATGTGAATAACATGTTCGTATGACAACGGGGTATACTCCCTGTCAAGGGGATGTAACAGATTTTTCAACACTACTAGAACATGAACATTTAAAGTGCTGCGCTTTAAAATCTAATCCCTTGCATTTTGACTAGGCCTATCAGTGAAATGCGGATTCACGTAATATATCCACATAAGCCTGCAGCCTGTTATGAAAACGTTTGACTTCCGTAGTAATTGAGGAAAGCATGCTGTGTAGAAATTTCCTGTAATTCAACAGGCCTACTTTTTTGTTAGAATCAAGGGCAAACTTTGTTTAAGGTCTTGTGCTATTCCAAAATGGGGAGTCTGATTTTCTAGTTGCTTTTACAAATATCATCACTATTTATTATTCGTGTGGAAGAGAATTATTCATGAAACAGAGATCACTGCGTAAAGTATTATCAATTAAGGGGGAACCTCGCTTGCTTTAATTATTTAACTTGCTTAGGTTCCTAACATTTTTAACAACCAGTGTTTGACTTGAATTGATTTCAGACAGAATAATTACGACACATGTAAAAGACTTACATGTGAGGAAAGTTGCATTAAGTCGCACTGCAATTGCCTGAAAAACTGCCATCACGGTGATTGCACAGTTGTTGAGAAATGCATTGCCACCAATGATACGTCTTCCTTTTATACTTGAGCAATTCATAAACACGTCATCAAAAAATAACTTTATATCAAGTTTTGATTAATATTTGTTACCTGTTTGTTCCTATAACTCATTTCAGGAAAAAAACGCTTTCTTCGTGAAAAGGAAGAGTAACTCACCATGAAATTTCAACTGTTTTCAAAATATTCCTTGCTTCTTGTTGGTGAGTAAATTTACATTTTACTGTCATCATAGTTTACTGCTAAATGGAATCATCTTGCTACAAAAAAGAAAAAATGGAGAAGCATTTTCTGTGATGTCTGCCATATCAGTGGACTACTGGTATATCCAACAATAACCAAGAGATAAAAACCACTATTCTATTAATGATTTGTACCTTAGATGGCGTACATGAATGGTCAATTGCAATGCTTATATTATGATGCAGGATAAATATGAATAGAGTAGTACAAAACCCCATTTTAAGGTTTATTGGAAAATCCAAAAAGGTCGTTTCCATGTAAACCTACCCGTTAGTAGTAGCCTGATCAACAACTAAGGTCAGCAATTGAAATGTCTACTCGACACGACGGTCCAATTGAAGTGTGACATTATCTCGTCTGATAAAGTTATAAGCATAGTTCGATGAATACATATTGAACATTGAATGCTGTTGTGGATCTTACATTGGGATTTATCGCTGAATCGGTAACACGTAACAACAAATAGAACACACAGCCGTGAACTATGGAAGACTAGACATACGCTTAGGCAAGTCTAACGAAAGAAGATACACTGTTAAAAATGTAAATTGTAAAATGTAAGTTTACAGAAAATGAAATAAAGAAATACAAAAGGAATACATATATGTTCTGGTAATTAGGTTCCCAGACAATTTCTGTAATTCTTATTTATTACAGTGCATGTTCATCATCGATTTACATTGGAATGATACTTAAGGAACTACGTACGCTGTTTTTCCGGTTTCTTGCAGGACATTAATATGTCGGGATGATGTGTTATCGTTAAAAGTCAGTGTTTGGAGTACAATAAAACCGCATAACTTATACATAAAGTGAGAAAGTTCACATCTATGCATTAAAAGTTAATTTTTAATACATTTGTTTTTAGTTTCGGCATATCAAAGGACTTGCTAAAGTACATGTGACATGAAAAATACATTGCGAGGTATTGACCGAATTTTTCATGAAAAAAAAAAGGAGAAAATAGGCATAATATCCAGTAAAATGCATCAAACATTGGCCATAGTATCCACAAAAATCCATTAAACATTGGACCTTTTTAAAATTACATCAGGAATAAACCTTAGCCAAATATGTAAATTTGTTACGTCCATTGATTGACTCTTATGATATGCCTCATTATGTGATCCTTTCTTACCTACCCTTTATTTTAAGGAGGACATGTAATGTCTCCTGTAAAAATATTGATATCACTCACCAGTGTGGAGCCCAGTGAGTAAAGAATTAAGAGGCAAAAAAATAGGCTTAACAGAACTAATACTGACACTGAACAACACCATGCATCATCTGTTTTGCATTTTTATCTCGAAATACGGTAATAAACGCAATCATAACTGATTGTGATTCAGGGTTTCAATATGGAACCTTTTAGTGAAGCCAGATTTTTTTTTCTAGATGCATGCCATTTGTTCTTTAAGGTATTGTAAAGTTGATGAATGTTGTTCTCACTCCACGAACTTAACACGAAAACACTCTTTTTGTGCTCTGTTTGTTTTTATAAATACTTTTGTCAGTTGCAACCTATGTGGGAGGTCGACATGCTTTAAGATACCAACCAGGGGACAACGTAACACTGCCATGTTCACCGACCACCATGAAGACTCCAGGAGAGGTATTCACGTGGATGGACGTAGATGACTGTATCCTTATCTATTCCATCCCTGGATCGAATACGAAGGGCAAGACCTTCGATGCTCTCCGTCACCCTAAGTATGACAACATCGAGGTGGATAATAATTATCCAAGTTCGGTAAATTTGAGGATCTATTCCCTTAGCGAGAACAACATAGGTCGATACAAATGTGTTTTATCAACTGGATCATCACCACCTGATTCTGAAGTCAATATTGGTGGTACGAACATTACTTTTTATCTATTTATATGAACAAAACAAGCAAATGACATGTAAGGAAGAGTATTTTGTTCGTCGCCAAGGTACCAAGGCAAGTAATCTAAAAGGTGAAAAATCTGCTATTGTCTGTCCTATAAAAGCTATGGGACGTATTTGAATCTAAGAGCATAATCATTATTTTTTTATCCCACGTTTTTCACGTCATTCCCAATGGGATTGCTTGATGCTCGCAATGTTGGTTTTATTTCAGTACCGATTGTGGTTTATTGAAAAAAATGCTTAAGAATACGATGGGTCCACTCATCTCATTCTGGTTTGGGTAAAACTGAAATATTAAAATAACAAACAACCCTTAACCTTTGTTTGGTATCAGAGCCGCGTGGTTAGATGCGATGGCTGAAATGCGACTTGTGAGATGCTCAGTCAATTTAATGGTTTAAATAACAAAGCATCTTAGGTGATATAGTGTTGAGATACCGGAAACTGAGTTCAAAATTTTTTACCTTAAAATGGAGAAAAACACTGGTCTTCGAGATGGCATGAATGTTAGCTTTGTATTACATCTTCCCTCATGAACTTTGCAAGTGTAGGGCAAATGAAGAATCCTTTTATCATTGAAGAAAAGATGTAAGGCAGCCCTTGTTTACAGGAAAGTACAATATGTTGCGCATTAAAGAAAGGAAAATCACAGTTAACTTCTTCCGATATCTCTGATAGCTACAGATATAAATAAACTACTTTGCTGTTTTAATTTTTTAGACCACTTCCATCTGAAAAGACCGAGGCGAGAGCTCTCAGGAACAGGACCTAACAATTGTTCGGTATCAGAGCCATGTGGTAAGATGCTATGACCAAAATGGGACTTGAGAGATGTTACATCAGTTACATCAGTATGCAGTATCAGAGATGTGAAGTTGCTGATATGTCATATAGGGCTCAAGATTTTATCATGAACAAAAGAAAACCAAAAACAAAGACCTTGTTTGTAAGATGAAATGAGTGGGTATTCTGATCAGTGTACATCATTTGAAATTTCGCGTGATCCGTGTCAAGGAAACATTTGTTACAATGAAGAAAATATAGAACTGTGAACTTTTATTTTCTTCATTTGTAAATATTTCTTGAATTTGAGGTAAACCAGAGCCTTGTTCTGGTGAACGTGCTTTAACCAAGTCGTCGTCCTCGCTGTATTTATAACTTTAGTTTCTAATGAAAAGTTTACAAAAATTGCGGGGTTTCATGATGAAACAAATTTACCCCAAACATACCAAACAAGACACAGGTCTGTGATCATTTAATATCTTCTTCATTATAAAGATGCCTCTGTTTCTTCACTTGGAATGGCCAGCCTGACATGGTAATTTATTTGAGGTCACTACATTAGTGAGCAAGATCTTAATTCGTCCTTTTTTTTCATTTCTTGAACTCAAATCAGCTGCTCTCAGAACCATGATAGTCATTGGGAGCTTGATGTTGGTCCTTCTTCTCGCGACACTGATTTCGTCAAAGTTGTACTGGCGTAAGCAGCACAAAGCAGGTATGATAATATTTTGCCATATTTGCTGATCATCTTGTATATTCTGTATCACGACGTGTGTTTCCCTAAGAGTCAGAGGAGGGGTAAAAAAAGAAGTGAAGAGTGACTCTAGCTCTTTGTAAGGGGATATTGAGATGACCATGGTAGATGTGCACTAAATTATATTAACTAAGGATTACCACTTAGTAATCCTGGAATACACTTGCGTGACTGGGAAGCAGTCATAACCTAGCACAAGATTAAGTTGGACCGTTACATTTGCCTATAAGAGATAAACGGTGTTAACTTATGTTTAAAGATTTTGTAAACATATGTCAAGATTACACGGTAATCATAATTATACTTCGCATGTCTTAGACCATGCCAAATCTTTTTATTAAAAAAAAAGGGAAACAGGAAGGAAGTGTATATAAGCAGTTTCATCTATCATTAAACCATGCGTGCCCATTTTAAAGTTTTGTTCTATGTCTTCATAGCAAACAAGCTAGGATTTTGACGATTTTTCATTCAGACGAGCCACAAGTGTTCCATTGCTCGAGAATAAACTAATAAACAGTTGTACCCCTAAATTGTTGGGAAGCACAAAGCAATGACACAATGCTTCACCGTAAGTTTTCATTACACAACATAATGATGAAACATGAGTATAGAACTTAATTTTAAATCATTCATGGCTTGCTTTGTAGGGATATTTATGGCATAATTGTTGTTTATTTTGTAAACATTTAACATGTAAATGCATGTCCGATTATTGCACTTACTACCAACGAAATTTGTACCACAGGCAGACGACAAATAAACCACATTAGTAGTTCCGCATGTGAACGTAACAGGTTTAGAAATAGTAAAATGATGCTAAGGTACATTAGTATTATGCGAAGACAAAGAGCGTTTCACATGAATTTCGTTAAATATAAGCTCAACTACTTTACATGTGAGATATTGGAATATGTAAATGATCATATACATTCTACAAGTTTCAATTGTAATTTCAGATTTGTCCACTCTACGTTCACTAGACAGAACAAGAAGGTAAGAACATCATGTTGAATTTTAAATGACTGTGACAAATCCAACTAATGTAGTACACTTAAAACCTCAAATCATTTATCTTGCTAATTAATATGATGAATGTAACAGTAATGTGCATTTATCTTGTTTATCCAGATCACTGGCGCAACTGAAAACGATGGATGAATATGGAGAGACAGGTACCGCATGAAATTTCACAGTCTGCATTTTTTTCATGAAAATCTGCTCAAGTGATGCATCTGCCTCATAGTCATTTTGATTAGGAATGTTTGCCAAGGCAATGAGAAAAACCAAAAACAAAAGAAAAAACAAACATAAAAACAAACAAACGACCTTCTACACAAACTGATTGGCCATCTTAACTAATATCATTAGTGTACAGTTAATCTTTTATAGGACCGACAAAATATTAGGTAGACTTTTTACACTTTGTTATAATAATGACATTATTCACTCTTCATGAGTACGTGCAAAGCGTAACAGTAAACTAGTAACGTTTGCAAAGAGGTGGAAAGAGACTGACGTCATGAGAGGTATTAACAAGACCACCAGGTCACCTGCATTGTCTCGACAAAAAAAAAAAGAAAACAAGAAAATAAAAAGAAAACAGACGCTTACTTGCACAAGGAAACCTAGCATTGTTCATCCGAGATTATAAAGACTTTAATTTGTATTGATTTTACATCATACGTTTGTTACATGGTATTTGATATGCGTTTTCGTTGTTAGTTGTAGAAACACGAGCTGAAAATTATACAATCTTCGACCCTTTGGAAATTCCGGAGACGGACCTGGTATTAGAGATTACTTTACCCGGAAATGGGTTTGTTCAATACCACACTGCAGTACTCAAGAGAGTTCCCGTTAACCAACGGGTAGTAGTGAAAACATTGTCAGGTAGGAGACATCACTCGTTAATATATATTCGTCCGCCGGCAGTTTTAAATTTATTTCATACTATTTTGTCATGTTTATGCAGTGATGACACGTGATTTTTTTCCTCAGTTAATTACAGAGTAATTAATTATATACTTGGTTCGAAAGAGAATGAGGAAAATTTACTTATGAGATATCAGTCACAATCGGCCTCTCTTTCAAATCCAATAAATCACTGATGTGATGTTTATTCATGAGCAACCTTAAGCAAGATTCATGCACAGACAACCCTTTCGCATATAGGGTCTTAGGAGCGAAATGTTCGAACAACCATCGCTATGTTAGAGCTTTAGCAACTGGTCTTATTATTTAACGTCCCGGACTTTTGTCAAATATTTTTAATGTGGGAGGATTTTATCGAGACATTGAAATGGAGAGTAGCTTCCAAGAATCTAAGGCAGAAAACATTCCTGACTTTCATTTCACTGTTTCGAATAGCTATTTGCTAGATGTCTAGAAACTAGCTTAAAATGTCTAGAGATGTGATATTTTACGGCCACTAATGCTTGTAAAATGGAAGTGACTGACGCAAAATACTGCTCTGAGAGATGTCTAATTCCAAAGGAGATACAAGCTGGGATTATATGTGACTCAACGAAGTAAATTCCACCACCGATATTTAAAGGTTGAGCTTTAATTTCCGTATTCTGTCATAGTGTGCTTTTGAGGAGATGGCGACCTACATCGGTAATCCTAGACCATAATACGCTACACAATGTAACATATCATTTTATTTGCAATTTCCCCAGATGAGTCAACATTGCAGATGAATAGGATTCTGCGTTCAGAAGTACAAAACATTTTAAAATTACCGAAAGATGATAATGTTGTTGAACTTCTCGGGTGGTGTAAAACAGGTTTGTATGACTATTTATCACCTTGAAGCTGTGATGGGCTAAATGTTAGGTATGTGTGTTTGTGTTTGTTCGAGATGCAGCAATAAGCAATCATGGCTTCATCATCGTTTACATTAAACAATTTTTTTTTTCATTTTCAACAAATTCTCATTTGAACGATTTTTTTTTTTAAAATCTTACTTCTTGTCTTATCCCCTCAGATCCGAATTACATAGTTTACGAGTTTCTAGGTGAACAAAATCTATCAGATCACCTGAAAGAGGGGTTCAGTGCCAATAAAAAACACAAATATGGGAACACAGACGGACAGATCTTTGAAATAACCGATCAGGGAGATGTCGATCTTCTACCCATCTATGCACTCCAAATAGCCAGAGGAATTCAATTTCTGGAAAAGAATAGTGTAAGTTCTTTTATCGTTTACTTTGCTCACAATCAAAGAAGAAATTGACTACAGGTTCCGCATCTGATTCATACATGTACCCGATTAGAAAGTAATGATTTCATCCATTTATAATAAAACTGGTTTCACTAATCACCGCAGAATGGCACTGCATATGATATTCAGCATCTGCTTATTATCCAGTGAGGTTTGGTGGAGTTTGGTTTGTCGGAAACTTTGAGCACAGCAGACTTTTATAGCCACTGTGGAAAATTGTGTCGAGTGCTCAAAATGACGAATTGAACAATTATTGAAATCTGCTATTTTGTTATCTGTCAGTCAGTAAAAATCACACTTCTTGCAGAATTCCATCACCAAACCTTTTCTTGACTGTTGAGGGGTTTGGGTTATGCAATACGGTGCATATCTTTCAATGCTTCCACTTTATATCCAGTTTTTATCTCCAGGTCTTCAAGCGAAGAAAGTTCTGAAGGATACGTCAGGCAGATGGAAATTGTACGACTTCGTCTCTTCTGCAAACTCAGAAAAGTGGTGTGATTTAATATGGAAAGAGGTGGAGTATCCTTATGAAACAACCTGGTTATAAATTTAACAATGCTCTTTGAGAAGTGATTGTTAGAGCGCAACTTAGTGCTAAATTTTCTGTTCTACTGTTGAAATAATTGTTTGTAGAGCCAGCTGTATGTTCAGCTGTAGTTTTGTTAATAGTAGGTATGTATGTAACTGTCAGGAAAATTAACCTAGTCATCGTCTAAGTTGTAGTTTGCATGTTATGGCATTCTGTTTCCGGATTGTACACGGAAGGCACATTAAACAGACGCGAATTCACCTAAGTCGTCGTTTATTTCGACTTCCTGTTCAGTCCCTCTCATCGATATATCAGTTTCCGTTACACATTCCAGGTAGAAAACGTCCCAATGTCTGGGCAGTATATCACGGGACCCTTGTTGAACGCCATAGAAGCACCATGTGTTACACAATTATCTAAAAACTAGTGTCGATGTAGGATATGAGATGGATGGACGGAATACAATTTGTTTTCAACGTTGTTAATGTGTCTATCCTCCCACTTTTCTCATTTTAGATAAGCCTCCCCAGAAAAAAAAAAAAAAAACAAGGGAAAGGGCAGAAGTGATACTTTTCATTACATTATCAGCTTTCGGTAGTTTTCTTCATTAGATTTAAACTGTTAGTCAGAAAAAATGTATTAAATACAAGGTATGGTACCTTGTGGGAATCATGTATTAATTATCAATGATATTGGGATTTTGTACATACTTACTAGGATGTTCCGTTCCAATGGTTGCCTCCAGAGTACATATTCCTGGGTACACTTTCTGCTGCCTGTGACATGTGGTCCTTTGGAGTTTTGCTCTGGGAAATATTCAGTTATGGTAAGTGCTTACTACGCTTACTTGTTCCACTGTCTCTTTCATAGCAACTGTGGTAGAAGCTACAATTAACCTTCCTTCCTTTTAAATTACCAGGTGATGAACCTTTCTTCGGGCAAGGAAGAGTCGACGTCGAGAAAAAGCTTCGTGAAAAAGAAACTCTTCCTCTCTCTATGCCTATGAATTGTCCAGGTGCAATGTAAGTTTCGTTTAGTTTGTCCTCGTTAAGATCACTCGTTCTGGGTTCATGGTTTAGCTAATTGGTAAGAACTTATCAGATTTGAAAAAAAAGGTCTACAAGCCATCACACTTATACGTTTAATTGGTCATATTATTGCATGACATTAAAAGAAAAGAAGAAAAAAGAAGAAATAATCAGAAATAATCATTAATATATAATAATGTCTTAGATGACGTTTCACATTTCAAGTTCGATAGGTGGAAAAGTTATATTGTTTAGTATCGTGTTCTCAATTTTTGGGTGGAACAGCGAAGAAAGCAGAATTACCGGTTTTTTCCCCTTCACCTTAGATGGCAGTTAATGATCACATGCTGGGAATCATCCTGCTGAAAAGAGAGCCAATATCGATGACGTCATAAGTAAACTGGAATCGATATGTAGTGATGATAAGGTGAGAAACTTAGTAGGAAGCGTGCTTTGGGAGCTTTTAAAGAGTGCACTTATCATCCCATTGTTTCTCCTGCAGGAAAAATTGAAGCAACGCAAAGATCAAAATGATCTGCCTGTGTACTCTATAGTTCAGGGAAACATATAAGGAAGGGTTGAGTGTCACATAGTTCTAGCAGGAGAGGAGGAATATGTGACCTATATCTAAGCGGTGTAGGACAGAGGTAGTTTGTACAATTTAATGCGGAGAGGGAATCAATTTGAAATCTTAAACTTTATCATACTTGCATAGTGTAGTCCATTTGTGTGATCGTCCTTGCCATGTAGGCCTCAGATCAACAATATATAAAAGACCAGGAAAATCACAAATAGGGGAAAGAAGTGGCGAATGAACCTTCCGGTTTCTCTGACTTCACTGTGTTTCTATAGATACAATGTTCTAGTCATTGGATGACTAGGAAGGCGGAAATTGAATTGATAATTGTCATTATACGATCATGAAACGTTGTAAACTCAGAGGATATTCTTCTTTTAACTTTGACAAGAAATACATTGCAGTGTTTTGGAATTCTGAGTATAGTCTACTGGTAGTTTTATTTAACAGAGGGAGGTGGCACAGAATGTAACCCATACCCCAGTTAACGTTTCTTTGGTTTTGACACAAGTCGAATGGATGCGACGCTTTTAAATAGCTGGAATCTTGATTATGAATAATAAGCATATAAAATTGTAGAAAAGTCATCAATTAATATGTGCGATTGCAAAAAAAAAAAAAAATAAATAAATAAATAAAAAATTCTCACATAAGTACAAAAAAGTGTCAGTTTATTTAAGACGTACCACATGGAGCCAACATCCAAACGCAACACCACGAAAGATGTAAAATTCTATATGATATTTGACTTTTAAAAATAAATTAATATAAAAGCTGAATAATCCTCTGAGTTATGCTCTTAAAGAATAAGTAAAGGCTTACGTGAAAAGAAGTAGTAGTAAAAACGATAAAACATGAAGACATTTTCTTGAAGAAACAGAACAGTAACAACTTTTCATTTTTGTTTTCTCTTTCAAGATATACCTGGAAATAGAATAACCGTTTCCTTGACAGACGTATGGCTGTCACATTCACTGGCCATCTTATGGAACAAAGTGAAACACTTTGTATTATTTTGTGCATTGCTTATCTAATCTTTGCATGTTTTAATGACAAGTAGAAACTTTTAACTTATCCAATTTGTTAAAAAATTGGACTTTTGCGTAAGTAAACGGTGAGTATGTAGGTTATACTTTCACAAATAGCAAATAATGATTACGTAGAGCCCGTTAACGGTACTACGTTACGTTTACCTACGGTAGTTTTGGTGAAACGCAACTGCGGATAGAACCCGAGGTGAGATTGTACTTTACCGTGATCAGACGTACCTAAAGTTAAGGAAAAGCACAGATCTAAGTTGTAGTTGCATTTGGTTTGACATAGATCTCGTTTGCTCTTTTTTCAAGAATAGGTAATATCCACGCAACTGTAATCGTTGAATGAAAACAAATGGAATGTGCAAATTTATTGACAATACCTCTGATTTGGGGTCGAATGATTTTGTTTTCTTCGTGTATGTAACAAACGTACATGGTGCATATTAATATCAAGTGCTGTTTCGAGGATGTTCATTAAGTAATAAAGTATATACAGATGCAATGCCAAAAGAAAAATCCGATCATTTTCAGCACTGTTTTTTTGCCTTCAAAATATTCTCCACATGACGTGTTGGCGTCATTCCAGACTTTCGTTATTAAAAAATGAAATATAGCAATTATGCAGTTGGGGAGATGCAATAATGTTGCTTGGTCTGACCTAAAGAAAGTATTTTTTCATTAGCATTGTGGGTAATTCAACTTTCATTGTATGTTACTGTACAAAGTCAGAAACACTGCCTGAAATACTCGTAATTTGATGTGATCTATTCATAACGTCACGTGTACTCCTAGATTTATATAACGGGGATGAGTGACACATGAAAATCCAAATTATTTAAACTGCAGTTGCTGTTTGATTCAAGACCAAAGACACTTATTTGTATAGTTTCGTAACAAAAATATGAACAGGATTAAATATAAACTAAGATATTTCGATTGCAAGAAAAAAAGAAACCTCGTTTTAATTAGTTTCGGTTTGTTCGTTCAATTCGACGTTGTAATCAATTCTTACATGAACAAGTCATTGTTGCTGTAGAAACTGTCGAAATAAACATTTTGAAAAACAATGCTGTAAAGAGGAATCCGTTCAGAGGTTTCTCGACAGAGAAATTCTATAGTACCGGTACAAGTGCACAGACGAAAGACATATGGAAAAGATTTTCAGTGGTTGTAGGATTAGAATCAACCAATCATATAAATTAATGGTTAAGATGATTATTATCTAGTGAGGTGGTTACATGTGATACATAGGACTGTCAACAGAATCTTATTATGTCTACCTTCTAATCTGTAATCTGACCAGGGAGGTGTTATTAGACCTCCCTCTAATAACACCTTCCTGATCTGACTATGTGTCCAGTGCATCATTGTTGCTTCCATGAGGAAGGAAATTCAATCTCAATAAGCGCCTGTCAATGTTGCAATATTGAGTAGCTGCTGTCCCATTTTCATCATGTTTCAAATTTTCATCGTAAGGCTATGGGTACCATATTCTGAAGAAAATCACATAAATCACAATCGCTAATTTCCTCGCGTCATATGAGTGAAAAAAAAAGAGAAAAAAAAAAAGAACAAGACAAGTAGAGCTATCGTGGGCAGGCATTGGTGGAGGTAGAGTAGCCGCGTAATGAATACCCCATGGTTTTGTGGATTCTTTGTTGTTGCCTTTTTTGTTGTCATGATTCTTATTCGAACTTATGATATTTTAAAATCGAGGTATGACGAACTTCACTTTTATACATAGTCATGTGTTATATTTTATGATATTCATACTGTATATAATGATTGTATTTTACATATCTTACATGGGTTGGGGATCGCAAAGTGTGGAGCTTGAATATGTCGCGTGTTAAGTAATCCCGACTGACTTTATAGGCAACATAGAAAGAAAAAAGAAGTTATTGTGAAAAAAGAACTGTTCGACATTGAATTTCATATTATCTTTGTCGCTTTCTTTATAGTTACGTACTTCTGTCGTTCTGCTCACCTAATAAGAGACTATCAGGATTAAGCACAATGGAAGAAAGCAGAGATGTTGCGAAATCAAATTCCAACTTCATGTAAATCATTATTATTTAATGGTCATTTCTTAAACATATGTCGGATTATGTGACACAGACTTAAAAAAAAAGAAGATTTTTAAACCAAAAAACCAATTTAACCACAACCATGAAGGACTGATACCGAACTCACCAAATAAATTATTTGGTCACATTAAAATAGAGAAAAGGAGTTAAAAATGAAATGACCAATTTTGAAACACGCTAAGTCGTTTAGTCATATCACCAAACGTTGTACCTTATGCATCGCGAAGAACTTTTATTTCATGGTCAAACCTCAACGACGTAACGTCGATAAGTGATGAAAACTCAAAACATTTTTACTGCAGTTTAAAAGAACAGTAGTAAAAAGGGTACAAAATCGACCTAAATACTTTGCATATAATAATATACTTTGAATACAGTGTAAGTACTCTACCCTGGATCGCACCTTTGGTCCACAGTTGCGTTGACGTGCACACTAAAAAACAAATGAACTTTCACCTTGTATATCCTTAACCCTTGAACTAGCTTCAACTTAATAAGATCAAGTTATATCTTTGAAAAGGTGTAGCATAAAATTCAAGTACTTGCGAGGATAATAATATGCTTAGAAATAAGACATAAAAATAAAATTAATAGAAAGATAGAAATAGAAACAAATCTAAAAAGAACAGAAATGATACCTAATAAAAATGCTACCTAAGAAAACTATAGACCTTTGTTGACCACCTGGTTCAACAAAGATCTAGGTACTTTGAGCGAGTTTTAGAATGGTCTTAGTTTTTTATTTCTTTTATACATTTTTTATTATTTTACACACATTTAGCACTACTTTGTAGAAACAACCGAAAAAACGACACATGCAATTGTAGAAATAAGAGTAAATGCCGATCCCGTGGAAATGCAACACCCATCCCCTGTAGTGTGCCAGGCTACCGTATTTTCAGAGCAACGCACCGAAACATATGTCGGGTTAGCGGAATGCTTCAAACTTAGATACAATAAACACATTAAATCGTTCAACAACAGGAAGTATTCTCATGATACTACCCTTAGTAAATATATCTGGCATCTAAAGGATATCGAAGTAAAACACAGTATTACATGGAAATTCCTACGTAAAGCCAGTACTTACAATGTCGTTACAAAAAGATGCAATTTGTGGCTCTGGGAAAAAGTTTTTCATCATTTTCAAGCCCCACATTTCCACATTCTCGATCGGATTTAAAAACCAGCTGTAGACACGCAAGAAATTCCAGCTCTCCAACACAAAGGAGTGACCCTTTTCGGTTTTGTATATATGCTTTGTATTGTCTGCGTCCTGTTGCGTTGTGTGTGCCCGCATGCCCGTTGAGTTGTTTGCATGTTGTTTGTTGTTCAGTATCGCCTGACGAGTGGACTTATCCACGAAACTCAGAGTAGCGAGTCATGAATAGCTTGTAATTTGGTAAAATTCACAGAAAAGTAGTTTTGTTTTGATGCAATGTTCACATTGTAAGTTGACTAACGTATTCCGCAATCTGTTTATTGTTCCACAGAAATGTTACAGAGATATATCATGGCCATTGTAAACAGCAAGCAACTGCATTTTAGCTAGAGAGATAATATACAGCCTAACTGCTTTAACAACGAGGGGGGGGGGGGGGGAGGCTGGCAAAATAGTCCACCAAACATTAAGATCAACGCAGTGGTTTCAGGGCAGTCCAACCAGGACAATTTAACCTCGCACGATTTCCACCCTACGAGTTTCCAAATATTTCCGTTGTAGCAACTCCCACCCTCCATTAACTTAATGCTAGCAGTTTCTCAGTAAGAATTCGACAAGGTGTGTGTGTGTGTGTGTATCTGTCTGTCTCTGTGTCTGAGGGGGATTCTTCTGGTTGAAAATTGTTCTAGGAGGTCGTCCGAGTGTCATTGTTCGAAGTTGTCCATTCACGCTTCGCAGTACGCTTAATACTCAAACCGTGAAATAATTGGGCTCTTTTTTGGATTATGGCCGTGATTGAAGTCCAAGTAAAATATCTTCCAAGTACGTAAGTCTAAGGATATCCTGTTGATCAGCTAGACGGTCACATGCACGTCAACAAGATTCTCAGCCACGTCACAACCAAGGGCAATACTCGATACTTATCCTGATTTCTCTCTTGTCACAACCACGTCACAACCAAAGCTGATACTCGCCACTTATCATAACTTCTCTTGTTGCTAATTTGATAGCCCACGTTCACGTCTTTGCCAAAACTACTCTCATGGATAGCTTGCATTTCATTGTACTTGGCTTAAAAACGTCAGCCGGTCTGCTATGATCACATGAGACTCTATGCTGTGCTCAGGATAAGATCAAAGTTCAAAGTCTGATATCAAGTCCTTCTTCTTTTTTATTTTCCCTCCAGTTTTGTCTCACGGTCAGACGTGTGACCAACAATGTCTCCGTTTTGTTATCTTGTAGTTGAAAACTGCTCTGACAAATAGTGCAGTATTACAGTGTATTTGTTGTTATTTCCTCATAAAGGAAACAAAGAAAGAGTTTGTATCTATATCCTGCACGGAAATAAAATTGCATCTCAACAATCTTATTTTGTTTTTCTGTTGACTGATGGAGGTGAAACACCCAGGTTTGGTTCTCTTACTACTACAGAAAATTAAAATCCTGATGATTTCCTCTTGCACTTTTAGTCATGTTTGATTTGAATCGATTTTTTAAAGAAGAAATTTGAGTACATCACGGAAATCAACACTTTACACTTCCTTCGTTGTGTAGCACAAAGTGAGACAGTTTCCCACAGAATAACACTCATAGTATACATGCAAGGTTAGAAAGTAGTCAAACAGAGAATTTGTCTGTCGTTGTTGCACACGAAACTTTACAAGTAAACAGTAATACATAGAAATGTCTCACAATCGCTTGCACACGGTCTGCTATCATAAGGTGTCCGTGTCGAAAGTCTTTTGGCAATTGAACACATACTGTGGTAGAATGAAAAAAAAAGAAAACGTTGCCAAGATGGACTGGACACGTAGACGATACGAGGATTTTTCTGCACACGTCCCTACTATAGCTTATGTTTAAAAGTAAAATCCTTCCATCAATGTGGACATTGCTTCATTATTTGACCGAGACGGCTCTTCAAAAGCACCTCCGTATACTTCAAGTTGAACCATATGGTAAGTTTGCAGATTTTCAAATTCATCAAGTAGTAAGAGCAGGCCTAAAATTATTAAACAAAATGTAAGGAACTCTACACAAATCTGTTCGGACATATCGTCACAGTCTTGATAAACTTCTGCTCACAGAATTACTTTGCAAGAAAGGTGCTATATACAGAACAGCAGAGTGTACTTTCAAGATTGTGGTATCGCCGTGGGTTGTGTTAACGATTTGTGTTTTTTGAATTTTATGAAAAACACAGTTATTGTGAAGGTAGTGTTTTTAATGAAACAGTCAGCGTAACCAGTTATCATCAGTGACATGATGAGTTAATGCTCTTGAGGTTTTCTTTTTTCTTATGAACAGATCAGTCTTAAGGTGTGAAAATTGTACTATATCTGTACTAAGTATGTTTGTCAAATACATCTGAATTTAACTATTTTTCCGTGTCCCTGAGATGCTGATCATTACAAACTCTTCAGACAAAAGGGGATCTCATCCAAACCAAAGGGTAGGTCAATGATTGCACGTATGAACAGGAGAATAATCTCGATAGACAGACCTTGTTGCTGTATATATAAATAGGTTGTACTAGAACGATGTCGAATTTCATCCCTAGTTTCAGTTTAAACCCTCTCCAAATGTAGTCGAAGGAGATAGTGACGATATTATGTAGTCATATGAGACGTATAGTAAAATAGAATGTCAACGTAACGGCGTAACGTCATCTCAAAAGATAAAGTGAAAACGTGGTAAGCGTTTTGACCTAAACGTCTCCTTACCTAATGTAGACAGGGGGTAGTGAGTCTACATTTTACAGTGGGAGTGGGAGGATGTGAGGTCTGCAATGCAGACATCTAGGTGGCAAGTTGCTCCCAGATTGCCTCGTGGATTATAAATATATTAGCATAACCAAATTTAAAGCAATTTGGAACCATTGCATTTTCTTTCAAAGTCGAAATTATAAAGGGCAATGACTTGGAAACTTCCTGCGCACAAGAGAACAGGTGCGACGGAACGAGGAAATAGTGGCAAGGAGTGTGGGAAATGCGTGAGGGCAGGACTATCTAAACGGTGCTCCACCATCAGTTAGCGCGAAGCTAAAGAAGAAAAGTATGGCTTTTCTGGTGAGATGTCCGCAAACTGTATTTCTTCAAGTGGTTTGGACTGTATTTATCAAGGCGTGAAATAGAGATCTCATGTCTGCAAATTTGTATTATAACTCGTTGATTCCACCATCACTTGGCAAACTTGGGGTGGAAGGAGCTAAACATACCTTTAGCCAGTCCCTTTGTATTCATTGAGAGACTCAGTCCAGTCTTAGTGACTTTTGAAACATAGTTTTTTCCTACGAATGGTGTTGATGTATGACTGGAAAAGAGTGTATAATTCATAGATGAAAAAGAACATTCGATCATGATTTACATTGTATGACAAAGGAGAGACCTATACATTCTTCCGATCAAAAACTAAAACAAAGTACTTGCAATCAGGTGCGTAGCTAAAAGTTTGTGTTGAAGGAAGGGGATGGATTTTTCAGATAAATGAGATGGCCTCAAAAAAAAAAAAAAAAATCATGTTGGATTGTTTAAAACAAAGTTACAGTGTGGCATTGCAGTTATGCACCCAGGTTTTTGGACAATGGGATAACTGTGGGAAGACGTAGAAGAGCACCACTATTAGTTGAAATCAGCACATCAGTAATTGTTTCAACAAGGATACCCACTGAATTACAAGAAATCACCCTTAACATTCTCGGCAACTTGAAGCACCTAGAAATGGCACTGTCAGTATTTTTGGGATGGAAATCCATAAGCACCTAAGTATTACTCAAAGTTTCCAAATTTTGCGTAGTAGATCACTCATTTGCCGACAGTCATATGTTGGGGCGGTCACACCCCTATAGTTCGCCCCTGGTAGCATGTCACGTTATACCTAATATGGACAGATGGCAGATATAGGAACAGATACTGGTGTAGATTGACTAATAAAATACTAATAAAACACCACTGGTTTGAAGCTTTTAAAAAAAAATGGATACGATATATCGTGATAGTGTTACCTATGCCACATTCATCATTTATGAATTCACCCACTGATCATTTCAGTACCTGTGATACACATCTGTGATATTGTATTTCTGTAAAATCTATTAATTCCCACTAGATTAAATCATGGACAGGACAAAAGCAGATACTATATTCTATGGCGGTACCATTGTCACCATGGATGAGAACATGCCTGGGGATGGCAGTTTCAGTAACTTGCCAAAGATAGAGGCAGTGGCAATAGCTGGGGATAGGATTCTATCGGTAGGGAGTTTGAGTGATGTTTTTCGTCTCGCCGGTAGTAAGACGCAGACCATTTTCCTAAACGGCCAGACGCTGATGCCTGGCTTCATTGAGACCCACCAACATGCATGCATGTGTGCGATGAAGAGGAGCGTTTACACTGACATCAGTGCCATGAAATACAGGTAATGTACCTCTGTTCACTACAAATGTCTTCATAACAGAAGCAGTAAATAACAATGGGATTGTTTAGCACTGACTGTTAGACAAGATGGGAAAACCAATAGAACGATATTTGAAGAAAGTCTATCAGTAAGACTGGAATATACAATGTTAAAAAAAAAACCACAGACTTACCCACAGAGAATACGAATGATGCTTTGCTCAAATTAAGCAAAACGTTGAAGAGAAGTGAGAGTGAGTAGTATTGACACTTCAAGTAGCAAAAGTAAACGGGAAGTGCAAAAGCAATTTTACTTTAAGAACCTCACTTGAGTAATAAAAATTGAGTATTTAAAGATAGAGTACACTGAAGTAAAAGTGTGTATCATTTTATTGCTTAAGTTATGCAGAGGCAAAGGAAAAATAAAAACAAATATGGCATTTTTGCAATTTAAAAAAATACCTTGTCCTGCGTTTTTTGTGCTAATAGAAGTTACGCAGATGTATCAGCAGCAATGACGCAACGGATAAGTGAACTGAAGCCAGGAGATTGGGGTCTATTTTTTGGTTGGGATCCTGAGCTGATACGTGACCTGCCCTTATTGAGTGCTAGCTACCTGGACACCAATTTCTCATCTACCTTCCCAGTCGTCGTGATTGGTCAAAGTGGACATGTCTGTTGGGTTAACCAACTCGCACTAGACGCAGCCGGTGTAAGTTTCTTCACTGATTCGTTCCATTAAAAAGGATATTTATTTCACTTAGAACAATTCACCGACGAAGCACCCTAAAAAAGAGAAGAAAACCTCAGTTCCCTGCTAGGGAATCACGGAATGACAAATGTAGTAGACGTATGTATTGTGCAAGGCTTGGAAATGACTGTCTCGTAGTAACCTGATTCTTGTCTTTGCATGAACAATTTTGTAGCAGAAAGATTTCTTTGAATCGAAATTTCTATTTAGTGGTTGACGGTGGAATACAGGATACTCGCATCCACAAATTAAAGTGTTCTTGCTGCCATTAAACTTGGTAACAACATTTGAAATGAAACCTAAGGAAACCACGTAGGGACTTATCTTCTCCAACACCCTTTCACATATCAATTTATCTCTTTTGACAGATTAAGCCAGGTACCCCAAGTCCAGAGGGAGGTACCATCGTGAAAGACGAGACCGGGAAACCCACTGGACAATTGTTTGAAGAACCAGCTATGATGCTCGTCATGAGCCATAGTCCACAACCAGATACCGCGACAGTCGCACAAGGTTTCATCGACCAATGGCGATATTATGCTTCCGTTGGCATAACGACTGCAACCGACCTTGGTTACATGTCTAGCGACAGCACTAACCAAATGTTACGGTATTTGGCGGATCAAAAAAATTGTCCTATTCGTGTAGGTAGGTGGTATGATTTCTTCTAATTTGTATGCACTAACCACAAAATAAAACGTAAAACTTTCTTGGCAATATCATATTTATTACTTAATAACCTTATATGTCTATAATTGGATGACTGGGTAGACCACTGACCCCTCAACAAGTCATGACGCTTCTCTGTCCTTTTTATCTGAACAACGTTCTCCTTGCCTTTCACTCGACTAAATGTTTTCTCGTGAGACTACTGAGTTTAGGTTTGCAAAAGGCTTCTCATTTCAATGTTCAATTCTCAACATCCTGTTGTCGCACTTTCCCTTGGTGGTGGTCAATAAAGGTTTACTTGATTTCACTATTGTGACATTTTTTGTTAATGTTTTTTTTTGTATGTGTTCCTCTTACCTCTCCTTCAAGGACTCTACCAAATCGAACATGCCAAGACAGAGGACGAGTGGAAAAAAGGAAAACCAAGTAAGGAAATTACCATTAAGAATCCCTGCTGTCCACAGCAGTTGTTTCGCACCGTATCATCTACAGACAAGAAACAAAAATCTTCAACTGCTGTAAAAGGTGTGGGAAATTACAGCGAACTCTTATGGGAGGCTGGCATCAAACTTATCGGTGATGGTTCCCCGCATTGTGGTACTGCAGCAGTGAGGGAGCCATTCATGCAGACACCCCTGACGGAGATTCTAGGGTTCCCAAAGGCGCCGTCTTATGGAATATTGAATATGGATTCACAGGCTCTGGTGGATACTGTAAAATGGTTTCATCAGAAAGGAACTCAAATTGCCATCCACACCCATGGTGAAAGAGCATCAGAGCAAGCCTTGAGAGCATATGAACAGGTAGGAATTAAAACTACCGATCAAATATATGTAAAGTGATCGTTGTATTAACACACAAATTAGAACAAAGTGTGATGCAAATGAGAGCGTCTCTTCAAGAAATAGATGGATCAGAAGTTTCAGGTTAAACTCGGTAGATAGTCAAACTAAAAAATAATTAAATATATAAACACAAAAATCTTTATCCAACTTAAAGGAAACATTTCAATAAAGTGAACGCTGTGTACTTGGTTCAACTACTTAGTACAATATTGTAACACAAAGTTGCTAAAAATGAGTTTTGTAACGTATTGGGTAAATCTGCTGAGAGTGAACTGAAAAGGTTTTGATCTGTCAGGCTCGACATTAAAGGAAACAAAATTTATAAAAACAATATTCTTTCAAGTGTAGAAATACTACGTTATAGTTGCAAACGTCCTGGTACTAAACGAGTAGAAATGAACATCCCAAAGTAAAGTTAATTTCGCATGATTGATAGATGAAATAATGGAACAAATTTTCAAATTTTTATTAGGTGTTAAATGAAGTTGGAATTCAGGATAACCGTCACAGGTTGGAACATTGCGGCTTGACAACTGTGGAGCAGATCAAGCGAGCGGCAGAGGTGAACGTTGGAATCTCCTTCTTCGTTGATCATCTTCGATATTACGGTCTAGTGTACCAAACGGATGTGTTTGGGGATCGTGTTAACCGATGGACTCCCCTCTCTGAAGCCACTAAGACAGGAATGAAGTGGACAATTCATCAGGTATGGTATATGAGCATTCCGTCGCATTGTAAATCAAGAGTTTCAAATTTATACCTTCAAGAATACACACACAGCGGGAGACACACGCCTTACTGGATTGAAACAGTGTCATTTACATCAAGGTTTCCGGCTTCTTTTCATTGTCCCGAACAATTTGAGTCCCCATTAATGATATCTGAAGCAGTAGTTACTCAGTAATTGATATTTATCTTCTTAACAAATTCCAGGATCACCCAACTTTTCCCGGTGATGCTGTTCCATTGGCTAACTTGACATCCGCAGTGACACGATGTACAAGAGATGACCCAACCACACCATACGGCCCAGAGTACCGTGTTTCGATACACGAGGCCTTGAAAGCCTACACAGTAAACGCTGCTTGGATGTTGCATCGTGAGAACGATCTTGGAACCATAACTCCTGGAAAGAAGGCCGACTTAGTAGTTTTGTCAAAAAATCCCTACGAGGTGGACCCCTTTAAGCTGGAAGACGAAATTGATGTAGTTGAGACGTTTCTCAATGGCCGAAGCAATGGTTTCGCGCATGTCACAACAGTTCCAGGCAGTAGGATTAACATTCTGGAACCCAACTAAAAATGTAGTATTGTTTACTGCATGAAATTCGACCACACTTCGACGGCTTATTTTTGTTTTGTCTCTTCTGTTAGAGTTAAGAACAGAACTTAATCTTTAATAGCTCTGCAAATTTTGTTATTGGGCAAATTCCTGTTGCATGTCCGCACAAAATATGTGCACAAATCTCTCAGTTCTTTAATACAGTTACTTAAGAAAAATCACATTTGTCAAAATTGCCAAAATAATATCTTACATCTGAAGTTGACTAGATTTACAAGAACGTAAATATTCAGATTTCACATCATCGTTAGAGCAACTTTGCTCAGAAGTTTGTAGCTTTATTACTTCACCATTTTTTCTTTTAAAGTGTATTGTTGCATGTGTGACATTAACGATAACGAATTTCTTTCTTTCTTCTCCGTTTACTATCAACCTTGCATCGATTGCACCTTTAATCGATTATGCAGGAAATGTTCATCGAGTTGTAACCATAGTTGTGGTATGATGATAGCGTAATTTATTTTAATCCACCTATTAATTAAGCCTTCAGTGGTGTTTTGATATTACTGTGACATTGTTGATGATCTTGTACATGCATGACGTAATGATAAATTTACATTGTGAAGTATTAAGCAGTATCCACATACAGGGAGGAACTAGGATTAAAAATTTAGTCGAAATTCTTGTTTATAACATTTCAAAGATTATTGCATGTTCAGAATACAAAACAAAATGTGATTGAAGGTAATGGCATGTTACGAAAGTAATAGTTAAACTATGAGGTATTGCTGTCATGAAAACGTCTTACTATATTGCGATTTCGTAAATGACGTTGTAAATGTTTGGAATAAATTTAAAAAAGTAGGCACTGTAATTTATCGGTTACTACCCACATTTACCAAGGGAAATTATGGATCGCTCTGTAACTGTTTACTGCAGCATGCTCTTAGTACATTGATCTACGAAGTTGACATGTGATTTAGAAGTAATTACATATTTTGCATTGTGTGGTTCTACAATAATTAAAACACCAGATCTCTACTGAGATTTTGTTAATTATGATCAAAACATCGTGATTTAAAGATTAAATATGATCTGCAAATGAATATTAGTCATTTGGAGATTAAGGAACTTGTTGTAATGTTAATGGTTTATTACAAGATCTTAATGTATTGTGCAAAAAAAAAATGAAATGTAATATAAATATAATGGCATATTGGGGAAGAAACCTTCAGATTTCGTGAAAGACCTGACGTTTGTTGCAAAATTAAGTGATGCTTGGAATGCATGAAACAAAATGAATCGGCACTCTAACAGGAGGAGATAATAGACCCTTCCTGTAATATTTTACTTTATTGCATGCTCATTATACATTATTCTCTGTTGCAAAATAAAAATGTATTGGCATATTATTCAAGTAATCTCTTCATTATGTGGGTGTGATATGAAATTATTTGACAGACATTTTGGTGCGTAAATTGTGATAAAATAAAGCCTGGCGATGGAAGTAATGTTTCGTCAATTCATTTATCATTGATGTGTATTTGGTAGTCCTACCACCACGTATCTATGTCATTTTTGGCATTATGGCATTTTTGGCTCCCATTTAATTCCCGTTTGTCGATTTGACCTCTGTTCGACTTCTCAGATACTGAGCTAACGTCCACCTTAACCCAGGTATCAACATGACTCAACAGGTTTGGATTTGATAGATTTGTATTAATTCTAAAAGTTTGAGAAGATCTCAGAAATATCATCCAGTTCTAGTTACAGTCTTCATAGATTACACAAAATGGAAACTATACTATCAGCAGAGCAGCTTCACCAAGTGACCTTCAAATGCATGGAAGTATGTAAAGGCTGAAAGAGGAGCTCTGTCAACAGCAAGTACTCACTTGAATATAAAGACATAAAATTGTACCAGTATAATGCAAAATAACCCAGCAATGCACTCTTTGGTGACTATTAAAAAAGTGAAAGAGAAGTAGAAAAAGAGAGTTGATTTAAGTTAGTGAAGATTGGGAAATGATTAACATGGTACCTTCTGAAATCAAAACGTACGAGGGAACCCATGCACGCAATCCAGGGTTGTCAAAGCTAACCCCTTTTTTTTTACCACCAATCACCATACTTAAATTTCATATTAATTACAGTCTTCTCATTTCTTAGTAAGAGTGCAATCAACCCTTTTTTTATTAGATGAAAATGTATTTAATCAAGCGGTAGTTTTCAACGACGGTAACAGAAGGGGGGGGGGGGATAGTGTTTTCAATTTGGCCTTTTGTAGAACGTATAAAAGCAACCAAATAATGTATATAGGTCACATGTGGTTTGTAAAGCAAAAGAGTGTAAGAAGTCTCAAAAGCCCTGTATAAGTTGAAATATTGTCTCTGCAAATTTGAGCATGGGAGAGTACGGAAGAGAATGATAGCGCATGGAAGAGCACGGGACAGATTTGATGATGGTTGAATATCTGCCAATTCTGTTCCGAAAAATGTAAGGGTTCACCATCCAAGAAAATACTATCGGTGCCCACCTTTACCGTCTCCATGAGCTGCCTACTTGCGGGGTCTGGGAATAGCAAATTCCGGATAACCAGATGGTATTTTTATAGACAGAAAATATTCTATTACGCTAATCGCCTTCCAAAGGTTACGCTCCGCTCAGATAGTCTTGCCACAAGTCTAAGTCCCTTCTACTTACGAAATCCGTGATGTATCACTCTGGGAACAATGAAGACAATCTTTTTTGGGGTAAGGGGGAGAACTACGTAAAAACTACACAGAAAGTTGCAGCGACATACTTCACTTGAAAAGGCTTACTTAACGAGAAATTTGTTGGGCAGAACTGAGGAGGACAGCGTACCAATAACAGAGCATAAAGTGGTATAGATGATCATGCACATATTCTGTCCATCCAACAGTTTCTTGTTAGCAATGAATTTATCTCTTGGCCACAATTTAATAGCAAAATTCATTAAAGGCAAACAAATCCCCAGCTTTTAAGTTTTAAATTATCATGTGTGGGACGTCAACATGAGAAAAGTTTTAAAAAGAAATGTTACCGTATTTTTCAGTGAACACTTGTATTGAATTTGTCATTTATACACAATTGTTTACTATAAATCTTACACCTAATTTTGAAGAAAAAAGTGCAAATGCCTTGTAAGGTATATGCCTAAGCTAC
The DNA here is from genome assembly GCA_021234535.1 of Stichopus chloronotus. Lineage (NCBI taxonomy): Eukaryota > Metazoa > Echinodermata > Holothuroidea > Aspidochirotida > Stichopodidae > Stichopus > Stichopus chloronotus. The sequence goes on from CM037842.1 coordinate 17,570,625, forward strand.
ATATCCTCCTTTAAATCTAACAAGGTACTTGAGCCACACAAGCTAAAGTAATTGCAAATGATAGATTCCTCTCTATGGGAACCCGTGAAATCACAATTAACACATGAAAGAAACTGCCCTCAACTTTCCAATTTTAATTGCATCATGCACTTTCAAAGTTGAAACGAATACCAGTGAAATATGCATGGTAAATCCTCAGTTGTGCGGTTAAAAAGGTTAAGGCTATAATAACACCACTTGCGCACCTGCGTTGGTGTGCTGATATATCAATTATTATCATTACTTCCACGCGCAACAACTGATGTTATTCACAACAATATATTAAGCAATTTTAATTTAAGTTTCTTTTTACCAAACCCTATAAGATTTTTCTGATGATGTTTCTGATGCCTCTTTTCACAGTTTAATCACAGCTTTCCGTAACAATCCCAAGCCATGTAACGGCAATATCGACACTATTGTCAATACCACCCCGGGTAAATCCTTGACGAAGGACAACAAGTCTGTAAGAAAAAAGGGAATCAACCATTTTTAAATGGGTTTCATCGATAGTCATCATCTTTACCCCAAAAGTTAATCACCTTCAACATCTTATGAGTCATCATAATGAAGAGTTTAATACTTTTTGCAGGAAACGAAAAGTTTTTTAAATTAAGCGTTCAATGTCTGTGAAGTTAGCATTCCTGGATATACCATTTTACGCAGAAATAGGAAGGATAAGGGATAAGGAGGTGGAGTGGCAGTACATGCATTAGCGTTCGGTTTGTCAGACTATTTGAATACGGATGTGTAAGTATTGAGACCCTGTGGCTTGAAATCAAACTTCCGTACACAAAAGAATTCACTACTATGTGTGTTGTACAGACCTACAGACTCCAAGGTAGCATGGGTTGACCAGTTTTATAATATATAGTTTTGCCACCCCATACGCTTCGTGTACAAGTATTATACTCAATTGGTGACTTCAATATTAACCTCTGAAATGTACCAAATACAAGATGGAAGCAACAGAATGTTTTAGTCTAAAGCAAATGGTTACTACGTCCACTCGTCAGACCAATGAAACCGATGCACTAACAGACAATATATACACTACCAGTGAATTGTGCTCGTCCTCCGTATTAAGGTAAGCGACCATTATCCGATATCCTTTACATGGTTATGTCATTGCACTGACACAAATCGTCAACTAGGGTACTGTGCACTTCACAAAACGATTGAATACAAGGTACATTACATAGACACCACTGCATTCATTGCCGAGTTAAGGAGTAGTAGCTTGGGACCATGCGTTACAAGAAAATAATAATAACAAGGCCCTTGATGCATTGAGCCGTGGGTTTCTCTTCTGAAGATCTTGGACAAGCATGCTCCCGTCAGAAAGAAAAGGGTAAAAAGAGACTTTTAGCCCCCTCGTTTATTACTGATATTCAAGAAGCAATAACGATGAGAGACAAAACGAAGAAAATTCAACAACATATGTATCGGACATGGATAAACAAACTCACCTTACTAATTAAAAAAGTCAAACAACAATATTTTATGAAAGGGATCAATAAAAAAAAAACTCGAAGGCAATTTGGAGTGTTCTTGGAAATGCACAGTCAAATACTGGAAACTGGATTCAAAAAATAAGCGAACTCCTAACATGCTCATCATGAACGGAAATGAAATATCTGATACCTATGAGATCCTTTGAACAAGTTTTTTACTTCGTTTGCTTCTCAATGTGAGGATGAAAGTGAAAGTAACAGCCTCTTATACTTGGAGAAGTTAAAGCAATATATATCTCACAGATTAACCAATGATGTTAAGTTCAATATCCCACTTGCACCTAGAAATTCTGTTACTGAGTCACTAAAATCAACTCATTCTTGCAAAGTTGCAGGCCCAGATGGAATAGGCGCATATGTTCCAAAATTAGCTGCAGAAGAGATTGGAATAGCCAGACTTACATTCTGAACACAAGTATCAAAAGTAACACATTTCCAACTGAATGGAAGAAAGCTAAGTTATCCCAGTCTATAAGGGTGTCTATAAGGGTGACTCCAAGCTTGATGTTTCTAAGTACACACCCATATTGGTCTCACCTATTATATCTAAAATCCTTTAGAAACACTTCCACGAATCTCTTAATGTATACCTCACAAAGTTTAAGCTATTGTGAGTTGCTCAGTCCGGTTTTAGTGAAAAGCACCTCATCCGACATAGCTCTTATTAAAATTCGTGACAAGTGGATGGAAGCAATGGCCATATCATAGGATCCGTATTTGCTGATCTTCGGAAATCCTTCCATTTATTTAATCACAAATTGCTGCAAACGTTATCGTTATATGGTTTATCCAATGATACAGTCCAATGGTTTAAGTGTTAACTCAGAGGGAGAGAACAATGTATTTTCATAGACAAAATCTACTCTCCCCCAATGTGTGTTACTTCTGGAGTCCACAAGGGTTCAATACTTAGGCCGTTACTACTTCTCATCTTTATTAATGATATGGATTTAAGTCTCCACCATAGTTTTGCCGATATGTATGTAGATGATGCAATGTTTTACTTGCAGTACGCAAATGTTTTGGAGGTTAATAAAATGAACGAGAAAGATATGACACCCATCCATGAATGGTCTAAGGAAAATAAAATGGTATACAGATAAAACTAAAACAACTACAACAGGTTGAAGACAGAGACTGTACTTGGTATTGCAAATCAGCCTACTCTTCACATAAAATTGTTAACACTGCCCTACAAAACGTAGACTGTGAAAAGTTGTTAGGAGCGAGGATTGGTAGTAACCTGTCATGGCAAGTGCAGGTAGACCATGTTTGTAAAAGAGGGCTCGCTCTACTCAAACGAACCATTTATTGACTCAGAGACATGTGCTATGTTTTATAATGGCAATATTTTAGACTACCTATATTAGATAACTGTAGTATAGTACGGAGTATTTGGAAGAAAATCATCTGCGAGAATTATTTTAGATGCTGGATATGGACAAAGATCACATGATCTTTTTAATAAGTTGAATTGGGACAGCCTTGAGATGAGGATTCGGACAAAGAGATTAATAATGGTATAAAAATCACTAAATGACCTCGCTCCAACGTATATGACGGAAACGTTCAAATCTGATGCAAACACACACTTTTACTTTTTAAGATCAACGACCAGAAATATGTTACATCTGCCTTGGGGCAAAACTAATTACCAAAGCAAACGGTTTTCATATTTAGCTGTAAAAGAATGGAACGAACTACCTTTGGAGATGAGAAAAGCTCTCTACTTACATACTTTTAAATTAGTTTAGTAACATGTATTCCTGGAAGTTTAATTATCTCTTTTGAACTTTTTTTTTATAATTAATGCTGTAATGTGTTCTTTTTATACACTGTAGTTGGCATTACTGATTTCCACTATATTTTATTACGGTATTTTGTGTTTGGTCCTAGAAGGTAGCTAGCCTCTATATTACTCTTTTTTCATGTCTTGTGTCTATTCCCTTCTTTGTCCAATGTTTTATATCTAAGCTGATTGGTTTTATGTTTCACTCATGTTTTATGGCTCTGTTTCATATTCATATGGTTATTCGTTGTTCTACTCTTTATTCCGTTGTTGTTTCTTTTTACTACTTGTTTATGCCCGAGGGAATGTGGGGAGATTAGTAACTCTACTAACCGAGTCTTACCGTTCTTTCAAATGTCAATAAATAAATCAATATAAATGAATAAATTACAAGTAACATATTTTATTCCCGTTAGATGCAAGTGAACTCTAAAGATCTACTACAACAAACTAAATCTTATCATTGCTCTCTGCATCTTAGAATGAAATTAATGTTTTTCATGACTTTTATGGTTCATCTTACTATTACTGCATTTGAAATATCTGTGATCCAAATGATATCGACTGATTTTTCTAGGGGTCGATCGTCAAGTTTTCCGTTTGTTGCTAGAGCAATGCACGGAATTTCCAATCATGGACATATGCCCGTGTACATATGTTACGTTCCACTTAGGCCTAGTAACAATTAAAACAATAGACAACAGAAAGGCAAAGAGAACAATAGTAACTTGGTATACCTATATACTGGAATCACCTCTGTATATCAAATTGTCTAATAATTAGTATAAGAAGTTTCATATCGAGACAGATAGAGACAGGTAGTATGGGTATATATAAACCCCTATTCTCAAACCACTTTTGTTTGTTATCATACCAATACAGGTCATGGTTAGTTTGTAGGACTCGCAGTAAGGCCCAACTGCTGTTTGTTATAGTAGATAAGATATGCTGGTCGAAGGGTATTTGGTAAAGTAAACATGATGTATGTTCGCCTGAAAGTACACCACAGTATAAATGCTTTCTTGTCCACATAGAACTATTAGAGTCAGCACTATTCCTATGGGGAATTTTCTTTCTAATATAGGCCTACATTCAGTTTTGAAGAAAAAAGAAGCCACTGCGAAGTAGAACAATTTAATTTAGATTTCACGTCTTGAAATGAATTCACTGGCAGGTAAAGTAAAAGTTGCACTTTCGTACAGACATATAGCGAAATTTGCAAAGGGATGGGGAGGAGGATTGGACTGTAGAAAACTATTCTTTCTACGACATAAAATTGTGGACTAATGAAGATGAAGATATATTAGCAATATCATAAAATATATTAACAAATACCAAACAAATATTGCCTCTTGGCTACCCGCCTACAGCAAATACTTATATATTAAATTTATACATGCAAATGAAGATTAAACTGTTAAAGTTGCATCATCTACATAACGTCATGTGATTAATGATAAATAATGAGTTCTCGTTTTTGAATATATGATCCTTCTTTATGTTGAACACCTTTTAAAACGTTTGACTTCATTAATTTCACAGCAAGGGAAGGAAAAAGTGTATGAGTTCTATAATGTCCATTAGGGTTTTTGTATGTGGATCAAATTGGGCAAATTCTGCATTACGTTTCATAAAATGGATACTGTACGAATCGGTAAAGTGTAAGAGATTCCTCTATTAATTGCAACTACTTTTGCTTTCAATATTACTTGTAACAGTATTCCCCTACTTACCCTAAGTAAACTCTGTGCTAGTTTGGCACAGCAGACGAAGCCACAATGCTAAGAAATGTCAACCATGTATTGTGATCTCTATGATAGGATTCTAACAATTCAGACCAATAGTTCAAAAAGGTTCACATTATGTACATAGTAACATGATAGGTAGGACTACAATTTGATTTAGAGTTTGCATGAAGACAATAGGAGAGATTTGTCATTAGAAGTCGGGCCCCTTGATGTATCAGTTACACACACCGAGAAAGTGACCTCCTATCAAAGATCATACCCACAGAAGATAATCGCTCTGCCTAAAAATGAAACGAAAATGCAAGAACTATGGAAGTTTGAAGAACAGCTGAATGTATGAGGGGACTGGTATCCCGGTAACATTCCAACTTCGGTCCCTATATAAGTGAACCCATATAATTTTGCACCCAAGGTCTGTAAGAGGCCCATATGTGCTAGTCCATGTAACCATATGACCCTTACACGATAGTTATGGTGTCCATAAAGGACAAGTGCAAACGTGGACACCAGAACTACCAACTATGGGTCATATGGTTTATTTGAGCTGACCTATCTAGACCATTAAAGATTCTAAGTGTATTAGATATATGGGCCCTATATCGGTCTCATGGGTCCCAAGTTCAAATGTTACCCTGGTAAAGTTTAGTTTTATCTAACACTGAACTAGGATTTTCAACAAGGCTTCAATATGTTGCACACATAACATACTCATATACACAGTACTTTAAAATAAGACTATAGCTTTTCAAAACTATGACACACTGCTGATAACGAACAAAAAAAAAAACTATTAAATATTGGGAATGTATTATCAATACAAAAAATTGAACTAATAAATTCCTTTGTTAATATTTGGAGTAGGATAATTTACAGTAAAATATACTTCTTGTCCCCAAAAGTCTAATTAAAGCACTTGCCAGCAAACCTACAAGCCATCCTCTTGACATTTGATACATAGAAATGATAACTTTTCCTCTCTTTATTTTGTGAAATTTGTTAATACTTTTGATGGGGTAATTTCTGTATAGTCACTAGCAATTTCCTCTGTTTAGCTAGAGCCCTTCATATTGTCGCGTTCACGGGGAGGCGAGGAGATAAAGAAAATACAGGAGATTCGTCGAGCGGTATGAACTGTATATTTCCTACTACTACAGTAACAGTCTAACAAGGTTTCAGTGGAGTCAGCCGGTTTTGGCGATTTTACTGCCAAGGCTGCTTTTCGGAGCTCAGAAGAAGCTCTCTTCTAATCTGATCTAATGTGGGGATTGCACGCCTTTTTACAGAAAAATGCCTTTTTATAGAGAAATGAACCTCCACAAACTATTAAACTCCCTACTTGAAAATAATGCAAAGCAAAAAATGGTGAAAATATAGTCTTAACATAACTTGCCAACGCCTGGTTGCGTTAAAGTGTGAAAACAATACATTACATTAGCATGTAATTTTGTACACACTAGGTCCAAGTAACAATTCAATACGAAACATAAGCAGATTTGTACTTTTGTTAAAATACATAACAATCTCATCAATACAGTTGACCTCTGCAAAAACGTAACAACTTCTTGACAGAAGTGATATACTGATTTTGAGAAAATATAGGAAATAGTTAACATTGCTATGATTTACGGATTCTGTGAAATATAGAGAACAGTTAACACTGGGATGACTCAATAATTTGAGGAAATATAGAAAACACTTTACAAACTACACGGAACAGGTGACCCCTAATCCAGTGGAAACGTAAAACAAATAAAACCTGTCAAAACTGTGAAAATGTAAAGTTTAGTTGAAATTCCTCCCCAATGATGAACTGTCCGACACACACACATTTGACCTTAGCCCCAAATCAGGAAAAAATAAGAAACAACAGTTGCCTGCCCTGGGCGTCAATTCTCGGAGGTAGGTCAGTTCATCTCTAGTAAGCTATACAGTGAAGCATAACAAGTGGGTTACAAAACAATTAACATTAATCTCTGGGAGTACATTCATTAGAACCTAGTAAGGAAATAGAGGGAGTCCTAACCAAAACAAATGTCATATTCCCTTGTTGAGAACACAACAATATGTTTGTATATGCATAGATGCACTACTTTATTGTACAAGTATGCTTTGTGAAACATACTTGAAATAAAGTTGAGACTAAATTGAAATTTATGCGTAAGGTAATTTGACTATAGACTTTGGCAGAGATTTATTCAGTACGTTCTTTCCTTTGTGACATTTTGCGTGGTTAAAATTGGGAGCCTCGTATAAACTTCTTTTTCCTCAGCTCTAAGGTCTGAATCAAAATATATATACATATATATATATATATATATATATATATATATATATATATATATATATATATACTGCTAGCGAATATAGCCTATACGTTACATTGTTTCACACCTGTCCTGAAAAACATGAAATAACAGGTGGATGTTGTGGTTTTTTCTTTGTAACTCTCAATACATTTTTATATTTGCGTATTGGTTAACTTTCCAAATCTCCCTTTTGTCTCCCTGGATTTAGGACCAGCCAGAGGTCACTAGGGGAATCAAGTGCAACGTCCAACACGGGTCCATCATTATTGTACCAGTAGTGATTTGTAGGCTGGTGAGGTTCTTGCTGTTCTTTTATACAGTACCCCAAGACTCAATACTGGTTTGAAGAGCACAAGCTGTCTTTCTAGCCTTGGAACCCGGCCGGTGATCTTCTTGTTAAATGACTTGCGAAGTAGTTTGAGGAGATTCATTTCACCATGTTGTACATGGTTGGACTCTCACGGAGTATCCATCAAACGGTGATCTCTTAGACATTCAGATGTTCACATTCCAGCTTCCTGAAGTACTAAAGTTGAGATTTTCTTACCTGAAATTCCCTCTCAACGAATAGTCCTTTGGACCGGAAGCTTCAAACGTTGAGAGCAGCACTCGAGGCTGTGTTACTGCCGACATTCAAACGTTGAGAGCAGCACTCGAGGCTGTGTTATTGCCGACATTCAGTACACTGTCAGATATAGTGTTTGCCAGTCCATGGTTCTTCAGTTGAGTCAGTATGTGGTCTATTTGCGTTGTGTTAGTAGTGAGTTTAGTCACAACGTACTGCGACTGAACAGTCGGGACAAACAACACTCCTTCAGACCATCCCGAAGACATAACGCAAGTGTAATTAAGATACCGCTGTTGCTTTGGGTGGTGCTAAACTAAATTAGGACCATCACAGTACGGTCTTCCTGGACAGGTATAGAACCAACAGCTAGCAGACCGGGAAAAGACTACGGTGTCTGCTGAACTGTCTGAAACTGTATGGCACTGTCAGGTTAGTAAATTATGACAGGAATATCTGAGGTAACACTCATTTGAATAGGTAAAACAACAGCTGTAATTGATATCGACAGCTAATGATTTACTCTTTTAATAATAAAATATATAATGAAAGAGGAAAGATGACATGATTTGATCTCATGATCTCATGATTTGCATTGGACTACCTGTTTAAATTTCCTGTAGGACCCAGAAAGATTTGAAACCACACCTTCAGACCACTAATTTCTCTGACAGCAATTTTTCATTGAAAGCAATGTACAGCCATCTCCACACAATAAATTAGGCAAGATATTTTCTGCCTTGTTTTATCTATGTCGTATCAAGATTTTGATGAAAAAAAAAAGAAAAAATAAAACTTTTTCATTCTGACATTCACCAACCGTTAGTATTTTCTTACATAAGTCTTCCTTCAAGTTGTCATTGATGGGATGATCTCGCACCCACAAATAAAGAGTCTTATTTCTCAATTTTTGGCAGTATTGAAAGACGGAATCTGGTCAACCGATCATCAACCTAACCAACTAAAGGAATTAGGACTAATCTGATTGACTTGAGTCTCAACCAGTGGGCCCCTCCATGGTTGAGCCATGGAATACCCTTGTATTGTGTCCAGCTCACAACGTTAACTATTGGGATCCTGCTCTCGGCCCATTTGAAATAGCAACCTCCATCAAGTTGACCTAGATGTTACAAAAGCTACATGGCAACTGTTACTAATGTTATACCTAACTGTTAGGAAGTTGTAACGTTAGCGTTAGACAAACCCAAGACTAGCTGAGGCATCCAATTGTACTTCTCGAAAAAGTCCTTTCATACAAGGAAATAGTTTCACATGGAATATCTTCCCCAACCATTGAAAGTGTGCAATAACGCAGTCAAATTTTGTATTATATGCAGATATTATGCCCGCAAATGTAAACGTCTAAATTAATCAGTTCACACACGAATCTATCAACAAACACATGTCGTGCGTATGTTCTAGAAGAAATAGTCTCAATTGAGTAAAATGGACGTCCTTTGGATTTACTCGTCAACGGTTTATCTAGGTAATTATAATCTATTTAATATTAATGGTGTGTACTCAGGCATTCTTAGATTAGATCTGTTTACCCTAAGCGCCACCTTTAATTAGCATATGTTCATCACAAAGCTGCTTATTCTAAATTAAAAAAAAATTCTCACTATCTTATCATTTTTTAAGGAGACGATGATACTTAGAGTTCTTCCTCGACAAAGAGGTTCCGAAACAATAAAAAATTAGTTTATTAAATAACCAGGATAAAGAATCAACTAAAGTCTGTTTTAGGTTATTTTGGGTAAACTAGTTGCCTATAAAAGACAAACAAGGTGAAATGTATTTTTCAGGACATGTCAATCGTAATTACAGTAATCCAGCTAGGGAAGGGTGGGTCGAGGGGACTGTCAGGTGTAGTTAGAGGATCTGCACATTGACAATACACTTGCCACATTCCTCGATCGTAGGTCGAGACACTGAACGATTTGTTACGATCAGCGGTGATAACTGTAGGTTACATAGTATGTTTTATGCTTCAAAAAATGTAAAAATATTTATCAAGTTCAGTTGTTCCTCCTAAGTTCAAGTTAGCTCCTTTAAATATCGATAGGAAAAACAGCGAAAGCAATTGATAAACAGTTCGGACTAATGTACCCACCTAACCACCGGGAAGCACACTCCGTACTGCTGAAATATCAGTTCTGCCTCCGGAGCAAATACAAATTGGGAGGAGTTGGTCATCTCACGCATGTCTGGTCTTTGCTTTTTGCTCCCACAGCACAGGTGCGCGTACAGCTATTGTGTGATTCTATCGGACTTTAATCAACTCTTATGTAAAACAGTATATTTGTCAGTATATTTAATTTAAGGGTTGTGTTGCTCCCATCACCTACATATTCGGTGGATGTGCATTGTAGAGTAACTACATCATCTTTATTACAAATGACTCTATAGTCATTGTGGAGTAGCGGGTACATTTGTTCACGTACCAATAAGATATCGCAGTTCACGGTTGACAATGACAGCGGGAAACTGAAGTTTGCGTGTGACCTTTCTTTCTCGACCCACAACGCAAAGGATCAGATTAAGAGACAAATATAGAGCTATCACATCGTTTTATACCATCGTAGTACAGACTACGGTACTTCCCAGAGAAATCTCACCTAGAGTGCTACAAGTAGCAACTTACATTCCAGGGATGTTGACAGTATTAAGGCATAGATTCACATTGCTATAGCGTGCCACAGATGCCTCTCTCGAGCTATGTCTTGACCACCACTCTCTCACGGGTAGACCAATGCATCAACCCTTTGATCTGGACTAGAAAAGTATCTAGCTCAGCTGCCAAGCGGGACTTGAATAATATTGTGCAAAACTGTCCAGTGGCTGAAGTGCCTCAAGAGAATTGAACATTTTAACAACACCTACCCCACATGTGGTATTGTATGCGCATTTAACAACGCGTATCCGCGCATAGATATTGTATTCTTTAATCAATGTACAATCGATGTCGAATGGTTCATATACAAACGCCTACTTCTACTGCCTCCCCTCTAAAAAACTGTAAAAAATGTGTATAAATTTACAGAAAATAAAACAAAGAAATAAATTCGAATTACAAAAATTGTCTGGAAACTAATTAACAGAACATTTCTGTATTCCTTTTGTATTTCTTTATTTTATTTTCTGTAAATTTTCACAGTTTACATTTTAACAGTGTACTGTCTGTTATAAGGTAATTAGGAAGCCTGAAATGGTATATATATGTGAGCCTTGTTTTCCAAGCATACATGTTAGCATTTTAGACATTTTATAAACAGCTGGGATTAATTTAATGTAGTGAAAATATGTGTGGTGAAAAAATAACAAGCTGTATGTAGCTATAAATATGCCAATTTAAAGGGTAGTATGTTAATAAGGTCAGACTACATCTTTAAAAGTTAATACAATCAAGGAATGATGTCACTTTGTGAAACCATTCTTGAAATTTGTTGGAATGCTTATGATACAATTTGTTACAGGTCAGTTTGACTTGGAAAACATGAGCGTGCTATGTAGTTCCTGCTTGTTGATGTCCATCTTTACGTGGTTGCCTGCATTAGCTTCTTCTTTCGAAAGCAATACTCTTAAACAACCACTAGAATTATGATGATGTAAATATCTCCGTCTAATCGAGATATGTTCAAACTGGTCTTGGACTGAAATAATTTGGATTAGGTTTTATTTTGGACTGATAATTTGTGATAATAAAGTGTAGTATTTCTACTTCAATTATTGTATGTATAGAATTTTTCACTTAAAGTACTGGGTTTAGAAAACTTCAACATGTTACCCAAAGAAAGTATCCTTAATGATTGTTAATGTTAAACAATTTTTAAGCCTCATCAATAAATATCTACAATGCTTCATCTCCTCAAAACAACATCATGTGATGAGTCACGGGAGATCCATCATCTGAATTTTGGAAAGTTTGTGTGGACAAATTATTATTGAGCAAATAAATTTTCTGAATTTCTGTATGAAGGAAATTTTTTCTTGAAAGAAGACTACTGTCTTTCTTCATTTTGGCCACAAAATTGGTTTTAAAAATATGATTGTTTTCTGTACAAAGAAAAAGTTTTCCCTTTAAAAAACAAACTATTTCCTTTTAAACTAAAGTTACTCCCAAAGGATTCAACTGAGAAAAATCAGTGTAGTTTGTTGTGAGCAGGTTCATGCTACCAACATTATTCTCCAGTACTACAATGATTCCAAGTATACCTGCCTGTGCGAAATTACAGTTCTAAGATAAAATCTCCTTTGTTCCCACCGTTGACAAGGACCAACTGAATAACGCTGTGTAAATATTTTCGAACTGTACTGGAACAACGTCCAAAGTTCATTTTTAGTTTAAACGGCAAACAATATTTTGGTAGTTATTTTTATTATGACTAAAGTGGTTGCCCTGAAAGAGCTGTATCAATTGCATATTTTAATACCCACCTTATGATCATTTTGTTCAAAGGCTTTCCCATTTTTTTAAGCTGCAATACAACCAAACATGTACACATGTCAGCTAAATGAAGTGACGGATGACCAAAGGTTGGTGATTTTCGTCAATTTTATGTATATATATATATATATATATATATACATATATATATATACATATATATATGTACATATATATATATATATACATATATACATATATATATATATATATAAATTATCAAGAAGTATGGCTCTCCGTTATTCACACTAGAGGATGCAGAAAAGGAAATGGCCCTATAGGCACTCCAGTTCCTTCTACCAGAATTCATCTATGCTATATGCTATCTGCGGTATCTAAAAGATGACTTCGCTTCCAAATCTTCACACACGGTATCCGAAGTACAGAATTACAATACATGCTCTAAGCATGCAGGCCCAAAACGCAAATATGGAGTTTTCAGGGACAGCTAGCAAATATTGAACAGAAAACCCCAAAATATACAAAGCAATTTCTTTTTCTCAATACAATTGAATGCGCTTACTTAAACAAATATACTGGTTCAAGAGTCGTTACTTGAAGCTCACTTCAACGGTTTAAAGATCTTCAAGAGCAATGTTGCAGTGAAAAATATTTTAACCATTTCGCTCCTATATAGGCCCTCATGCTTCCTTGGTAAATAAAATACAACGGGGAAATGCAGCACGAATTAAGAAACGAATTCCTATCCAAAATACGAAATGCAGTATTTGGCAAAACACTACGTACACGTCATGGCTACTACCTTCTTACAGTCAGCTAGGATAAAGTAAAAGTACACCTTTCTTAGCTGTTTCAAACAAAGAGGAACAACGTCTGCCTCTATAAAACGATAAAATATGGGGAAGTTTAAGGATCACAAGAGAATTCTGCAAAAAAAAAAAAAAAAAAATTCCGTACACCAATCTCAAGGAGCATGCAATCGTGTGTAGATCATATGGGGGTTGGCATCTCCACTGCTTGAAGGAAATCCGATCCAGTAAGGGTCTCTGACTGTTTGTAAGTGATTCGGTGAAGAAAAATAATCAATTTTGGAATTGCTATCTGGAATAAATGTTTGGAGTTCTTTGATAAATGTGAGGGGATCACGGAAAAATCGGCATTAGACATTAAAGGTACTCAGTATACTGCACATGCATGCGTATCCAATGACCTTTACCTCTGGAGTCAAATGTTATGTTGACTGGAATGGTATGGTTATTAAATGGCATGTTATTGAATGGAAAAGCTGTTTGAGTGTCAATTTTTATTTTTTTCCAGTATGGCTCATTTTTAGGCTCATTTGGGGATTGAGGAGAAAAACAAATTGTTGTGAAGTCTTTGTCATTACTTGATATCCTCCTTTACAGAAGGATAAATATCCAAATATCCCAGGGGAAACGCTTCGCAAATTGTTGAAATTTTATTATTTGGGTTTGGGAATGGCTAAAACCTGAAACATTCAGGCGTGGTGTTGCTTTCGTACTATCACCATGGAGTTCTTGCAAGTTCAAGAAACTGTTCTTAATTTTCCTGTTTTGTTTCACAGTACACGAACAACATGAATGTCTGTGGTGAATGTATATACTTGTCTGGATATGTTAGCAAATTGTAGTTTACAAATGTTAGTTAGCAACACAAATGAGAGAAAAGTAAAACGAAACCCATTATCAGAATTAGTGGGAATCAATGACATCACACTTGTCGATCGTTGGCGACTTCCAGATTATGCTGATATTTCTAACTAATATAATGTATCTATGTTTCTAGTTTATGTGCACGCTTTTGGGTGTGACCTGCAAGGAAATATTTCCAACCAATTAGTCTTCGATCGGCAAACTTTAATAAAGACATAAAATTGATGTACTTTTTGTTTTTTTTTTTGTTTTTTTGTTTTGTTTTTGAGTGGATCAAAGGTCCACTGTTGCACAGCAGATACGTGGTGTGCCGCGAACTGAAAATAGAAGCAGTTGGGTTTCATTGCTGATTTTTGTTGATGTAAACAAACTAGTATTGTAGATCTAATAAAACAGGATAATAGGATTGAAACGGGATCAATAATTGAGATTTATTCCCTCCATACTCTAGTTGTTCAAATAAGAACCCGCAACTAACAGTTTCAACGTTTGTCTAAAAATCTAATGACTTACTGCCTGTTAATAGCTATACTCCCGTATAGTTCAATCCGATCAAATAATCTTTGACTTTAAAGGAGTTTGGTGGTGAAAGAAAGTTCGAAAGCCACCTAAATTCGATAGATGCAATGCCATGTAAATGTTTCCAAATTGTGAAACATTTTTCTCGTTGTGTTTATATTGCTTATGTTTGTATATATATGATTGTTCTTGCCGTATGGTGACATATTTTATTCGTGATACGATAACGTGTGTAGGACGACGTTTTTTTTTTTTTTTACTGTAAAGAGCTTTTCCGATAATAATAAAGATTTACCTGATTTCGTGAGTTATAAACGACTCACTTACCTGCGTCAAAAGCACCACTGGTCTCTTATCTACTGTGATAAGTACTTAGGTAACCCTTAGAACTGCGTGCCGAGACAAGTTACTTGTTTTTCATTCGACACAGTTTTACAACATTATGTTAAGGAAATGTTAGACAAGGTCAAAAATAGTCTTACTCTGTAAATAGCAAACAAATTCTTTTTCATGCAACACTTTTTGGTTAATCTCGAGTTCAAATAATGTTAGACAGGGTCTAGTAAAGAACTATACTCTGTAAATAGAGAGCAGAATCGCTTTTTGTTTCATGCAGCGAGCTATTCCAATCGTTTCTTCAAAAGAGATGACACACCATTTTTGGATAATTTCCTTTGATTGATAATTTTACAATGAAAGTCTAATATGAACTTATTGTTGTAATCTCCCGTCCTAGATTGTGACTTGAGAAAGAAAAGAAACAAAAAAGATGTCTTCAAAGGCGGAACTAATCTTTTATGGTGGAAATATAATCACCATGGACGAGAATTTAGGTTCACTACCAGAAGATGGGTGCACTGTTCAAGCGGTCGCAATCGCTGATGGTAAAATTATACATGTCGGAAATGAGAAGGACGTTTTCTCTCATGCATGTGAAGAAACTCAGATTATTTGTCTGGAAGGACAAACATTGATGCCTGGTTTCATAGAGCCCCATCAACATGCTTGCTTATGCGCAGAAAATAAAAGCAAGTACACAGATATCGGGGGAGTGGCTCACAGGTAAGATAATTCTTAGTCATTTCTGTCTTGTCATTAATTGTTCCTTGAACGATTGCAAAAAAAAAAAAAATACATGCTAACTTGTGACCTGTCCTTCAATCTTTCAAACTGTTTCTGACTGATATCAGATTGCATTGGGTCTACATTGCTGCACAATTTCCTTTTCAGTTGAAACCAGTGTAATATGAGTAAATCTCACATGAATTTGGCAGGGTCCTGCCCTTTGTTCCAAATTCGTATTTTCAGTCTCAACAATCATTTTCTTTTCTTTTGCAATTGAACGTTACCATTTGATTACTGTTACCGAGAAGAACAGCTTTACAATGGCTCACAGATAATTTAGGCAACTAATATGAACATTAACAGTGGAAAAATAACTTAAACGAGTGCACTGAAAATAATTCAAGTGCAACTACAAAAAGAAGTCTGAAAAAAGTGTAAAACAGGACAAATGCTTTATCCTGTACAATCCAGTTGTATGTAAAGTTATATCAGTCTTGGAGTTCTTAGTCACACTTACGCCATTAATGTGGGCATGAGACATACGAATTTTATTTGCTGTATTTTCTCAGTTAGTATAATTAGAGTAATTATTATTTCTTTTTTGCAATCGAATAGGAGTTATAGTGAAGTGTCAGTGACAATCAAGAAACGACTGCGACAACTGGAGCCAGATGAATGGGGTCTGTTTGTTGGATGGGACCCAGAACTCATTCCCGACTTGCCAATATTGAGCGCTAGCTACATGGATGAAAACTATTCTTCGACTATACCAATCCTAATAATTGGTCAGAATTGGCATGTTGGTTGGGTGAATACGATGGCCCTGAAAGCAGCCAATGTAAGCCCTCTAGTTAACTAAACTATTTACACTCAGCTTCATTGTAGTGCTCCATGGTTGGATCATTTGTCTCTCTTTCTCTTTGTAAATCATTAATTTGAAACAATTTGGCAACAAATTTGCAAACTGAGACCCTCAAATACTCACGTTGATGGATTTCACTTACATCAAGTTTAAATGAATAGCGCGTGTCTTTAAACAATAAATCCAGAATTCCAAATTGAATTGCATCACACACCTGTCTCCGGCTAGGCTTGTTATTCAGCAGGACAAAGTGAACTTTGAATCTTATTTCAATATATTTGAACATGAATATATAATTAGATAACTGGATGTGTGACGAGAAAGAGTGCTGAGTGACAACAAGTAGCCAGCTATCAGTAGAGCTTATGGACTTCGCCACGCCTCAATACAAAGTAATGAGTATAATATCGATAAACGATTATGACAATTAAACAGGAATTAAACAACTCGAGACAATTTAATCAAAAGAAAAAAGTAAACTTCTGTGATGGCTCAAAATGAGATTTCACTTGTTTTTGTAAGTATTTGCAGTTTTGCAAACTACAGTAACATTAGAGAGTTCCATAGTGTAACGTCAACGAAGCGGACACATATATAGTTTATAATATTTAAGCCCATAAAGAGAAAAGCAAATAAATGATAATTTTGTTATATGTACGAATTGGATAAGGACTGATATTGTTACGAAGACAGATTATGTCCTGAAAAATGGATAGCAATGTATCATTCACCCAATTACAAACAAAAAATCACAATGTCGATTAAACATTGAAGAGCCATGTATTCAAATTATCTTGTTATCTGCTTGGAAATGTCGCTGATTCTTCTTGGTGTGTTTTGTGAGATGCATCTAAGTCCCCTTATTGTTTACTTTAACATGTCTAAGTCTCGACAAGTTTAATCGACATCTTTGGGGTGTATCTGGCTCGTCTTTTGTTGTTAGACATTTCAACTACTCGACTTGTTTTTGATTCCTTGCCGTAGGCAGGGGAATCTATGCAGTCCTGATGTCGTGTGTGTGTGAGGGTGCGGGTGTGTGTGTGTACGCGTGTATGTGAGGGTTGCTCGTAAACACTCTGTCTCAAGAAGGGTAACTCTGAGTAATTTCATTTTTGGCATGTAGGTTGCCCATATTGAGTAGATGATCCCTATTGTTTTTGGTGTCCAAATCTTGCATATTAATGAGGTTATGGGTTAAAACATAAAAAAATGTTAAAACTGCCATAGTTCCTTATCCGTGGGTCAGATTTGTTTTAAACTTGATGAGGTTGTCTGTTATTAACAGGTTCACGACCCTGTGAAATTTAATGCTTATCAATAGAGAAGTAGGGATAATTTTTCACTATAAAACAATAATAATAGCCTAAACACCATTATTGTGGTTATTGCAAACTACCGTGCAAATGCATATGGGCCTTCATTGTGCAACATTACTATTGGCAGTGTTTGATTCCTTCGGATACAGTTAACTCAATGTCATTGCAATACTAGAAGAACCTTAATACTAGAAGAAACTCGATTAAATTCTGACAATTAAAATGGCCTATCCACATTTTCCCGAGTTCAGTCTCGGAGATAATTCGGATCATGCAAGTATTGGCATGCGGTAGGAGAAATGGCTACTTCGATTGGAAAACTTCTTCATTGCATTTGATATCAAGGATGAAGCTCGTAAAAGGGCAATGTTACTTCATTTTGGAGGGGAAAGCGTTACTGAAATATTTCAAACACTTAATGAAACTATAGACTCTACAGATTATGACACAGCAAAAACCAAGCTGACAGAGTATTTTCAACTTATACAAAATACTGAATACGCGATTTTCAAGTTTCGTTAAGCGAAGCAAGGGGAAGGCGAAACGTTGGATGTGTTTACCACCACGCTGAGGCAATTAGCAAATTATTGTCAGTTTATGGATATAGATAAAGAAATCAAATCACGGATAATTCAGCAGTTCGTCACGATTGCGGCGAAGAGTGTTGAAGGAACCGAACCGCAACTTAACTGAGATACTTGACTTAGGGAGAGCACTTATGATCTCGGATCAAAATGCTACAGAAATTGAACGACCAAAAGTGGAAATAGTACAAAGTAAACTACCGAAAAACTGGGACAGCGCCAAAAAGAAATGGCACAAACAAAGCCCAGTGTTGGAAATGTGGTAGTGACTTTCCAGAAGGGTAATGTTGACTGACATCATACTGTACTTGATGTGTGGGTTGGCCATACTGGGTAGGTGATCCCTATTGCTTTGTTGGACGTCAAATGTCTCGGTCATGTCAGGTTACCCAAAATAAAGATCATTTTGAGTTAAAGGCTTGTGGTGTATCAAGAAAAATAACTGCAGTTGATCTTATGCTTGTCATGTGGATAATTCAACTTTGTTATAATATAACCATTTGGCAAGGAATCACAAAGCCTTTTGGCTTTCTGTTTTTTTTTTTTTTACGTGGACGTTTGCCTTTATCAGCTTGTTGTCTCCTCATCAGAAGTGATCAGTCTGTTTGCTATGTACATGGACAGGAATGTGAGTCTTTGTACTGTGATTTCCTCACGTTTCTGTTGTATAACTTGGTATGTATTTTACATGTTTTACGTTGTTCATGTTTTCTTTGACGGGGTTTGTTGTGTTACTGGGAGATGTGTATGCGTCGATTAGTGGTGTACCTGGGCATATACATGAGTCAGCCTGTTGGGTTTTGTAACTGACTCCACTTGGTATGTCGTTTCGGGTGTCTCCGTCTCTGTTTGCCGCCCTCTTGCATATGTATCTTTCTCGGTTCGCGTTGCTCTTCAGTTGTTCCTCCGACAAATCGATGTGTTTCTAGACATGAACCTCACTTAGCTTGTAAACTGTTTTGTCAAATCTTTTATTCGACTCCCTTATTCTTGGACACATATCTCGATCGGATTGTTTTACTAGTGGACATATCTTTGACTAGGTGGCTTTGTTATTATCTCATCGCCCTATAGGGGCTAGATGAGATATTGTGATCACTTGGCTAGTGTAGCTATATATTGTACTGTGCACCCATGGGACAATGGTTGCCATGGAAACGCTTGGAGTGGATGAGTAGCGACACCCCAGGGTTAGCCCATGGTAGAGTGGCCATGGGTACAGGAGGGTCCTGTTGGGGTGGTATAAATGAAAACGTTTCCGTGCCAATGTCTGTGCGTGTATGCGTGTGTGCGTGCGTGCGAGCGTGTGCGTCCGGACCTGTCCAAACTGTGGTTTTTCCAGAATATTTTAAAATGCATATGAGCGATTATGTTGAAACTTGGTAAGGTTGTGCATAATGCCAATGTCTGCAAGATGTATTAGTTGTATGGTAAATCGAGTCAAATTTGCTGATTTTTTAGAAAAAAAAAAAAACCAATTTTGCCCTAGAATGACTGTTTCCAGCATATCTTGAGAAGTATTTGAGCATTTAATACAAAATTTTGTAAAACCTTACATGAGGATGAAATATTCAAGGTATATGACTTTTGTAGTAAAGAGAGTGAAATTTGCTGATTGTTTAAGAAAAAAGGCTAACTTTGCCCCAAAATTTGAATTTCCAGCATATCTTGAGAACTATTAAACCAATAAACATAAAGTTTTGTAAGTACTTAGCAATAAACTATTACAAATTCTCATGTGCAGGCCCTGTGTTGAAATCAATTTGCTTGTTGGCGATGAGATACGCAACTCCGTGGATTGCCCTCTTGTTTGGTACGGCTTTCATTGTCATTATGCCATGTATCATTTATAATATTCTTGTGCGAGTATCCGAGCTAGGCTGAGATGCTCTATGGACATGTATGTTGCTCAAATCTCTTTCTTTTTCTTTGGACATGTCCTCGACTCGACTTGTGCATTTTCTTACATACCTTCTACTATCTCTGTTCTTATCATGTCTGTTACTCGGTATTTTGTATGTTCTTCAGAAGTGTATTCTCCGTATTTTCTTGTGTAGTTTATCGGCTGTGATGAATAAAGATTCGTTTGATTTGGCCAGTTGTGTACTTTGACATATCTAGAGTTCAGTTTCCTCTGATTTTAGTCTCCGCCTCTTTTTCTTTATGTGGGACCTCTCTAACTCGACTAATGTTCTTGAGTATATATCTTACTTGACAACTTTTTTTTAAAACTTGTCCGTGACTCAGGATAGAATGAATCCAAGAATTATTTCCAACGTGACATTCAAATCGAGATTTTTATATTCTCCAGATAACAAAGGATACCCCAAATCCAGAGGGCGGTACTATCGTGAGAGACGAAAAGTCGTACGCGACCGGACAGTTGCTTGAATTTCCCGGGTTGCGTTTGATGTTCGACGTTTTTCCTCAGCCAAATCTCGAAAAAATGTTAAAGGGTTTCCGAGATCAATGGCGGTATTATTCTTCCGTGGGATTTACAACTGTCACTGAACTTGCCTTTAGGCCCACTGATTTTCTACGTTTGATTCTTGTTTTCCTAGCTTGCGAATCAGAGTGTCCTATTCGTCTTGGTAAGTGTGTGCTAAGTTTTAATCTATCAGAGACTTGTTTCCGTTCACGGGGACAACTAAGACCTATTTAACATGTCAATGCTCGCGATTAGGCTTGTGGGTTTGTTTGAATGTCCTGAATTTTGATGGAAATGTACATTTTATTTAAGTAGAATGAGGATAGGGATGTATTGTAACCCTGTGATATTACACTGAGAGGATATTTATAACAGTAGCAACAAAAGATGCACGATTCCAAGAACTTGAAATATCGGGGAGCTAATCATACTTACCTCCCAAAAATGGAATGAAACCTGTTTAGAAGATGACCATCCTTTCCCTGGCTTGGTTTGCCTCAAGGGTCTTAGACCTGAAAGCTATTGTAAACGCTATGGAAATGCTAATTATTGACAACGATGGCCTAGGCCACTTGTAATGGCAAATAGTATTCAATTTGTCTCTTTTTTATGTGGTTTTTCAATAGTTCTCCATTTTGTTAGAATATGCATTCCTGTTGAAAATTTTGGTTGAGGAGTGACTTTTTGTAGTAGCTATTTCTGTTCGTGAGTGTGCGTGTGCGTGCGTTCGTGTGTCTATAAAATCTTTTGTGATCATTTCTCCACTTTATTTTTAGCTTTGTACAAACTCGAAAATGCTTCCACTCAAAAAGATTTGAAGACCACATTGCCATCTCAGAACCAATTTAACCCAAGGAAACTCAGTAAAGAGCTGCCTGCATCACACGAGAAGGATATTCTCCTACCTGCTAGTTTGAAGAGAGAAGAGAGCTTCATCAAGGATCGCTTGTGGATGGCTGGAATAAAGATGATGGCTGACGGCTCTCCTCATTGCGGTTCAGCTGCTATACGAGAACCGTTTTTGGATAACAACCTCACGAAAGTTCTCGGTTTTCCGAAACCGCCAAATTATGGCAAATTGAATATGGAAACAGGTGCACTGACTGATGCGTTGAAATTTTACACCGAACGAGGAATACAAGTGGCGATACATGCTCAAGGTGAAAGAGCTACTGATCAAGTGATTGATGCCTTCGAGGAAGTACGTCTGACCTTGTCAAACTTTCTTTGTAAATTTGCCCTATCACAGATAAACACTCAAATGTCATCTCATGGTATGGCGAAAGTATTTCTTCTGTATTCTTGCTGACAGCAACAAGAAATTTGCGCTTGCATATCTTACGATGCTTCTTACGGCTTCTGGGTTTAATCATGATAATCCAAAACGCAAAAGTTGCTTGAACCTTAATTTTTGTATGTTGGTATCCCTAAGAAGTAAATGGATCATTTACTTTAAAGCCAAACATTTAAACAGATATGGTCAAGAGTCTTAAAACGTCAATAACACAGAAACCTAAGCCATGAGGCAACAACCCAAAAGTATTGTGTCACTTTGTTTAAAGACAATGGAAGTTTGAATAAGTCTTATAGTAGGCAAACAAACTCACTTATATCCTGCTACGATATGTTGTTATATGTTTGTTCGGATTGTGCACTATCCACATCTTTGATAAGAGTTTAAATTTAGAGTTCAATGCAACACAAATCCTACCTTCTGAGAAAGCTAACCCCGAAGATGGAGGAAGTGGAAAGGGTGGGGAAAAATAAAACAGTTACCTTATCATCTGTTAACTTGAGCTGCTGACAATTATTGTTAAGTACAATCTAACAGCATTTTGAGTTTGTTGAAATATCTTCTCGGCTACTGATTTTCGCCGAGTTGTGTTTTCTATCTTGCAAAATGTTTACGGCAAACGTTGACAGTTCAATCTGATGTATAACGTGCTGGGATAACGGCAGTAGGTTATTTGCGTCTCTATAACAAAGAAATCTAATCTGAATGAAAAAAAAATATTATTTACTATTTCATTAATAATTATTAATTTCCCGCAAACGGAAAGTCTTTAATCGTCGAATTCTTTTCTTGCCAAAATCTGTAACATTCACTTTATATTTATTATTGACATTCAGGAATTGCGATCGAGATGCATTTTCCAGAGAAATATTTTTACTTTGACAATAAGTCTTGCACAAGTCTTCTTGTTGTCTGATTTTAGGCCTTTTGTGAGGACAGGGACAACGTAAACCGACATCGGATGGAACATTGTGGTCTCACCACTGTAGACCAACTTGCTCGTGCTGCCAACTCCAATATCACCATATCTTTCTTCGTCGATCACTTGAGATTTTATGCACAAAGTTTCAAGTCGAAAATATTCGGGGAAAGAGTAAACAGATGGGCTCCTCTTTCAGCTGCAACCAAAGCTGGTATACTATGGACGATTCATCAGGTATGTTCCTTTTGTAACGGTTGCATCGTTTACGCATCGATAGTAGGCAACAGGGTTGGGACATTTTTTAGATTTTTTTTTTCTAGATTACCTAACATGGATATTTGTTCAAATTCATTTTCCATTGGTGAATATCACATCGAATATTCATCACTCCATATGGCAATTGAATTATCATTGATGTGATTTTTCTTCTGCATTTTTTATCTGATGAGATCAGTCTTTACTACATTTAAGGTCAGAAACGTCAAACTCATTTTTTTTCTTCTTCACAGGATCATCCTGCTTTTCCAGGTTCTGCTAGCCCATTTTCTAACATGAAAACGGCAATAACTCGTTGTTTTCGAGATGATCCTACTACTCCGTACGGTCCGGAGTATCGCGTCTCCATCCACGAGGTCCTGAAAGCCTACACCATTAACGCCGCATGGCAGTTACATAGGGATCACGACTTAGGTTCAATAACACCTGGGAAGAAGGCTGACTTGGTGGTGTTATCTAAAAACCCTTATCAGGTGGATCCGTTTGACTTGGAGAGTATTGAAGTAATAGAGACCTTCATTGATGGTCGCAGTAACGGGTTTGCAACTGTCAAGTCTGTGCAAGGGGAGAATTTTAGCCTGCTGGAACGTAGGATAAAGTAAGGGTGTGCATCATTTGAAGACTCCGTTGCATTTGATACAAGGTTACTGAATCTTTGCTGCACACAACATAACATTTGACGAGACAGTGATTTGTGTCTGTGGGACAAATGGTGAGCGCCTGTTTATCATTCTACAGATTCTCCTTTACTGATTATAAAAGAACTGGTAATTGGAGAAAATTGATAGTCTGTAACAATAAGGAATGTTTTTCTTTTCATTTTGGTAAAAACCATATTTCAGTAGTTATACTTCTGAAATCCTAAAATGTGTTTTCTTACAGTTTGTCAATAGAAATTAAGTTTATCGTTATTCATTTTGAAAGGAGTATGCATTTCGTAATAGTACATTCTATTATGGGAAATCGGAAACGTCACAACTGCTTGAATATCTTTTTTATAATCTTTTCTACTTTTATCTCTTTGTAAAGTGGGTCGTAGAAGAACATTATGATAGCTTAAGATGCGTGATCCTAATTTCCCCAATATGTTAGGGTAGATTACAACACACCGAACTCTAACTTTACACTGGGTGTCAACTTTCACATTTAAATGAGTGCTTTAATTCACACCATATCGTTTTTCGCAGTCACACATATACAATTGACCAGTCTTATTACAAACCTTTATTTTTGGTTTGATAGCTGATAACCATGTAACTGGATTTGTATAGCCATAGCAAAGCAAATTGCAAAGTCGCTTGTTACTCGAGGCATAATTGTTTAGTTAGAGAGTTTTACTGTTTAACATTCAAAAGTAGGGTAATATTTCCGTGATACCAAAAGACCATCTATTTGACTGTGAAAATGTACCTCATTTGATAATAATTTTTTTTTTAATTTTTAATATTTTTCTGTTCTTTTCCTGAATTCACTTTAATAACCATTTCTTTGCTTTGTTTTCCCATGTCCTAACCTTATATGAAACTTACATCGTTTTTCTGTGTATACCTATATCCTTATCTGTATATGTAGTCATTATATGACATGATAATGAAAAGACTGAAGAGTCCCGTTATCCCAGTTGACTCGAAAAACGTACCAAAGAGAGAATTCAAAGAGAGAAAATAAGGGAAATGTCACCACTAATTGCAATATAAAATGTTAAAAGTTTCAAAGTGTTGTCGTGTTGTCGTGTACTGGTTGACTATTTTCTTTTGTTTGTGATATCCAAAAATACATAAAACAGAATTTATTTATTAAATATTAAGAATGAAATAAAAGGCCCAATTATTTCCAGCCTTTGTTTTCATGTTTTACTGTGTATACAATGGATGCTTAGTTGCTGACGAAAGAAAACCTTTAATTTATTTTTGAGTTATAACTATTTTAATTTTGGTACGGTTTTTTTTAATCCGTCCAGTAAGTCGCACAAAAAATGTGTTATCATACAGAAGGATGTTTCCGTTGTTTTCATCGGTGTAAATTCTTTACGTAGCCACGCAGACTGCTGCAACGTAATAGTAGACTGCTGCAACTTATTACCATTAATCTCATCAGACGAGAAAAAGGTCTAGTGTAAAAATTGAAAAGAAAGCGCCCAAAGAGTTGCAATGGCATATGTGTAGTGAATTTGCTGAGATTCAAAAGATAGAACGCTTGGTGAACAGAATGTATGGAGTAACAATTTGGCCCTCCTGTGGAAATGAAGTAACAAGGTGACGCCCCGTTAGGAAGGATCTGATGTTAACTTTAACAGTATCTCGATGACGCTTAGTATATGGCACTTTCCTTAATGCAAGGATACCTGTAAAATGATTAAATAAAACAATATATGCTGTTGTTCCTGTGATATCTCCGGTGTTTTGATGGAAGTAAGTGGCGTTTATAGATTAGATCAAAGATGAGACAAGAGAAGAGATCCAAGGCGTGTGATGTGGTACTACCTCTATCTTACTCTGTTAAATCCAATTATTTAATAACTATTGTATCAAAGATATAAAAAGTTGTGGCAGTATGTAAGTTTCTAATACACGACATTACAGTTCCCTTTTCTTTAACTGCACCAAAGGGCTGCCTGTACTTCCCACGTACAGTAACACAAGGCCATAAGATTTATCGGGCCGTATTTGTCCAGAATTAAATATAAAATCTCTAAATTTAGGCCAAAAATTGATTTCAGCAGAAACCGAATAATCAAGGTAAAGTGTCTGCCTAAGTGTTTAATCGAAAAAAGTAATAATACCATCATTAATGATTATAATTAGTGAAATGTTTAGGGAACACGTTTTCATCGTCCTGCTTTAGGCTAAAAACTCATGCCTTAAAGAGCATTTACGTAATAAAGCAACCGCACACGAACTTGGGTTGACAAGCCTGTGGCATATTTAACTTTACACCCTGTGACTACCAATAGACAGTGTGTATGCACTTTCGTCAGTTTGAGGACATGAAGTGAATGAAGATATTTAAACCATGAAATGTATGTCCTAAGTTGAGGTAGATAGATTGATAGATAGATGGACAGATATATAGATGAGACAAACAAGTGAAAACAAGGGCCTGCACATGGGGATGTGTAATAGTTTATTGCAACCACATGTCACAGAGACCTGGCACTGATTCTAAATTAGAGCCAAATATTCTTCAAACATAAAATGGTGGTAAGCAGAACCGAACATAAAATGGTAATATTGATATCTGCTGTAAGGTAGCAAGCTAAAGCCTATAGCATGTTACCACTACTTAGGCTAAAGTAACGATAACAATAACGGCTCAAAGTATCTGTGCATATTACGCTTCATGACGCAATTATAACAATGGGTTAGTCCATATAGGTTAGGCCTAAGTGGCTTTCAGTTAGGGGCAGGATATAAGAGCATCCCTACATGAGTATACGCACATTAGTCTCCTATTTACCCGTGCAGGACCTGGTTCTACTACAATTATTGTTTGATTTAAAAATAACATTCTTATAATTTTCAGGAATGTTCAAAGACATTACCCACAGGGGCCGGTTCTGCTAAAGTTGTTTTAGTTAAAGTTAAAAGGTGGTTTCTATCGACCCGGATGATGGCTCTATTTATTTTTTTACCAAACAGCCATACAATTTCATCAGTTTACTATAAGAGTGATATACTGCATCTTCGTTACTGTGTTCATAGGAGCAGACTTGCAAAAGTTTGAGTATAATGCTCCATTAGCTCTCAAGATATTCTGGAAATACAAATTCTGAGGCAAAATTAGCTTCTCAAATATCAGCAAGGAGATTTCCCTGGAATTACCACTACGTTGATATTTGTTGAACAATGTGTTCTCAGGTATAAGTCCTTACAAAGCTTTAAGTTGGTTTGTCTAATAGTTCTCAGGGTATGCTGGAAATACAAATTTTCGAGCAAAGTTGGCTTTTTTTTTCTAAAAAATGAGGAAATTTCATTCTCTTTAATACAAACGTGATAAATCTTGAATATTACATTCTCAAGTAAGTTTTTGCAAAGTTTTGCATTAAATGCTCAAATACATCTCAAGATATGCTGGAAATACCAATTTTGTGACAAAAAAAAAAAAAAATCAGCAAATTTCCATGGATTTACTGTTACAGTATATGTTGACCAATGTGTTCTCAGGTAAGTACTTACTAATCTTTAACTTAATTGGTCAAGTAATTCTCAAGATATGCTGGAAATTCAAATTTTGGTGCAAAATTGTCTTTATTTCTCAAAATCAGCAAATTTCACTCTCTTTACTACAAAAGTGATATACCTTGAATATTTCATTCTCAGGTAAGTTTTTGCAAAATTTTGTAGTATATGCTCAAATACTTCTCAAGATATGCTGGAAATAGCAATTTGGGCGCAAAATTGGCTTCCTTTTAAAAACTCGGCAAATTTGACCCCTATTTACCTTGCAACTAATCTTGGACATATTGTCATCCTGCACAACCTTACCAAGTTTAAAGTTAATCGCTCATGTACTTTTCAAACTATTGTGGAAAAACCACAATTTAAACAGGTTCGGACGCACACACACCCACACACACACACATCTTTGTTTTCCATTCATTCCGAGGACCGATCATTGTGCTTTCTTTTGTTTTTTCTTCCTGAGCCCTAACCTTAGCAATAGACTGTCTATTGTTAATCTTGAGAGGACCAGAGAAATCTATTGAATTTTCTACAGAGGACCTAAAATATATTGTTTCGGTCCTCGATCCCACCCGAAAACAAGGGCACACCCCCACTTACGCAGGCACCCACATTGGCACGGACACGTTTTCATCTCAGCCACCCAACAGGACCCTCCTGTACCCATGGTCACTCTAGCATGGGGTACCCCTGGCGTGTCGCTACTCATCCACACCAAGCGTTTCCGTGGCAACCGTTCTCCCATAGGGTGCACAGTACAATATATAATTCCACTAGCCAAGTGACTACAATATCAGCCCCTATAGGGCGATGAGATAACAATAAAATTAATATATTCCATTGTTAAAGTGTAAAAAAGCTACAAACATAACGCACATAAAGAAAATAATAGTATAAAACACATAACAGATGTATAACAAGCAATGTACAGAGCAAACAAAATTACTTACTAAAATCCAAGTTATGTGAAGTGATTTTAGTACTAAGGAAAGATGGGCGAATGTTGAATAATCTGGCCATTACGTCCCTCAAAAACGGTTTGTTCTCTGTCATTCTACAATGATTTAAATTTTGCCGTATCCTAAACAAGTACCGTAGGCGTATAAGTGGATAAGTGCATGGGTGGGTGTAAATGTGTGCGAGTGTCTAGGGCCTCCGTACAGGCTCTCAGTCCTTCATTGTTTGGGATATTAATGTATAGTGAAGTAACATCGGCTGTGACGAGAATGCATTTCTTTTCGAAAGGTGAATAATTTGTGTTAGTTTGGTTTACGTGGTTTAAGAGGTGAGTTGTGTCTTGGAGATTGGAGGGTAAGGCTTTAACAAGGGGGCGAAGGTGATTTAGTCCTAACTCTAAACAACTTCCAGTTCAATGGCAAACAGTACAGGCAGATTCAAGGCACTGCCATGACAGCACCCGTTGCGCCTTCATATGCGAACATTTATATGGGCACACATCTTGAGTTTAACAACCTACATTCTGCAAAACACATGGAAACGCTTTATTGATGCCATACAATTCATGTGGACATCCACTACCAGCAACCTCTCTCTTTTCCAAAGACTTAAGAACGCAAATCACCCAACAACCAAATACTCATTCAACAGCTCCCAAGACAACATTCAGTTCTTTGACATACAGATTACTCAAAACAACGAACAACTTGAAACTAAGATCAACTCGAAACCAACTGACTCTCATGCATACCTTTTACCAACATCATGTTATCCTAAACATACATTTTCTAGCATCCCATATACAGCCAGGTACTCAGGGTAATCCGTAATTTCTCCAATTCTGACACCACGATTCACCATCTAAACGAACCTGAGACCCACTTCAGAAATAGGGGATATAATCCGTTGATGGTGAAACAACAAGTTCGCCGTGCAAAGCAAACTTCAAGAAATGATTTACTTGCATACAAACCCAAACAGAAAAAAAAAAACAAACGAATACCTCTAGTTAATACGTATTCACCAAATTTCGAGAGCCTCCCCAGAAAATTACATAAATGCTCTCAATACCTACAAAATTCATCTGAACTCAAATAAATATTTCCGGAACCACCAATGGTTGCTTTCAGACTCCCCCGTTCCCTCAGAGATCTGCTCGTCAGAGCAAGAGAACCCTCACCTATGGAACACAATCCAAACAACCCAGAAACACCCGGATTCTTTCCGTGTAAATATCCAAGAGGTTCACGAAGGACGAATACTTTCAAGAGACAGACAAATTTAAAAGTACTCAAATAGGTCAGGAACTTCCCTAACAACACATGACTGCAAAACATCCTGGCTCATCTATCATATGATATGATAACATGTAGAAATTGTTAATTTAATGATAACATTTACTCCAAACCTCTTCCATACACGACACACTTCAATTCATCAAACCACACAATAGACAATGTTACTATTACAGCAGGGGTGTAGCGAAGATTTAATGTTAGGAGGTTCCATGGGGAGGAGTCTAAGGGGGAGGGGTGCCCCCATTTTAGCTCAGAGAGGGTGCGCTACATGCAAATAAGAGCCACATTTGAAGCTGAATTTGAAGTTAATATATCTCCAGGAACCCCTATTTTTCAAGTAATGATTTAAGTTTTTCGTCAATTTTGAATCTTCCTGTGCCGACATATGTTTGTGTGTCGCAGTTGTCTTCTCTTGTGACGGAGGCTTGTTAAAGAACACTTTTTTCTTTACACTTTCGTACAAGGGGGCACTGTTCCCTTATTCTACAATTGCATTGTTTGGTGGGGGTTGGAACTTGAGCATTGATAATAGATTTATTGTGGGCGTCACTTGAGTTTTTCATGTTGGGCATACAACTGTAACTTAATTTCACTGTTTCTGTTAAAAATCTTGTGTAACTTATTGTCTTTTGGGAATACCTCATTAAGTATTTTAAAGAAGTGTTTTACCGATATTGGTTGAAACACTTTTGTTAAATGGGGGATTGAACCAAATTATGTTTCCATTTCGGTGCACTTTGTTTGCTTGCGTGTTGGTTTGTGCGTACGTGAATTTGTGCTTGTAGCCAGTTTCTGAGGGCTGCTTGGTATTCTTTGGTTGAGTCATTGAATATCTTTTCCTTTGAGGATAACTCGGCTAATTTCTTCGTGAAAGCCAGAGGAAGATTTCCGATCATGTTTTGTGGCTGGTTTGATGTGTTATGTATGTATTGTGGTTTATGGTTGGGTTTTGCGAAAGGTCTATGTGTTCCAGTTTTATGGTCTAGCCTTACATCAAGAAAATCGTTCAGGATAAACGGATATACAGTGCTAGTTATAAGTTAAGCTAATCACTACTGTAAGCATTCTTTCGAGGAAAACTGCATCTCGAGTATGAATGAGAGATTGAAAAAGGATATTTTTTATCATTTTGATAGATTTTGTGATGTCTTTATAAATATCTAAATATAGTTCTTCAGGTCCATGTATGGGCAGATATTTCTAACCTAATGGTCATAAAATATAGGTTTAATTAATGACGGGTAAGCAGGAGGAGGTCTACTCCAATATATTCTCTGCTTCAAAGACAATCCATTAGTTTCAGCTTACAGTCTGTGGTCACTTACTTGCATTTCACTTTAGTAGAGAGCGAGGATAAATTTTGTCCTTTATCGGTACACCACATCTACTTTTCCCTGAATTAATATGATGTTGCAACTGGGCTTCAAATTTTAACCAAATTGCACTCGTGGCGTGTGACCAATTTAGTGAGATCCTTGAGATAGTATCAGCGGGCGTTGGTCAAAAATTGACAAAGCTTATAAGATTGTATGAATTTCAGTAGCCATTCAGTATTCATCGCCGATGAAACTTCGCCTAGTAAAAGGTCACACAGTTCGGATGCTTATTACGCACATAGTAATTGTCATTACTACATTCCTTTTATTTCGGAATTGAACTGCATAAACGTGCAATCGGTATCGTCATTGATATCGTCATTGGTATCACCATTGGTATAGTCATCGTGGTCATGATCGTCGTCATTATTATTATCTTAATTATTATTAGTTATTAATTATTAGTAATATGAATAATATTATAACGAATATATATATATATATCTATATCAATTAATATTAAATTATTATCAATATTAATAACATTGATTACTGTCATTATTACCGACGTAGGTATGGAGAGGTTTCGTTCGCACCTAAGTAAAGTTCGTCTGTACAGTTGCACCCCCGTAACGTTACCTTCGATTTTATCAATGTTACATTATCGATGTAGATATGTATATACATAATTGGACTTCTATAATCTGTCTGTTGTAAACTGCAGACCAGTTTGGTTGACTACATTTTTTGGCGTTCTCGTGATGGACTTCGTTGCGTTGCCTTTTGAAATTTGACAGTAAGGTAATATTTGTACCAATTTCCTCGCAATAGTGGTTGCATCCTGGATATCCACCTCTAAACGTAGTCTCAACTACAATATGACTTCCACTTAGTATTATGGGTAGAACAGAGTTGTGCCGTTGGTTTGAACTGGAGATCTGATCACCGTCAATTTCCTCATAATGGCCTCACTACAGTCATATACATGCCTAAAGTTGGATACCTTGTTGGTTGGGGAGGGGGGGGGGGGGGGAGGAGGGTTACACGTGTCGTGTTGTCTGTGAGAAGTTCATTTCAAAATCTCAGGATTATGAACAGGAATGATTTCAAATCGCTTAAATAAGTCAGAAGAATGAACAGACTTTCCCTTTAACTCTTGCTTAAGCTTAAAACCCAGGAGCTTTAAACAAGTCATGACTAGGCCCCAGTATTTTCTATCACATCAATTTTCCCCGGAGCAAGAACTTTGAGAACAAATGTATTATGATATTTATGATATTTAAGCTTCCGCACAAACTTCCAACTAAGCCCAAGCTCACTGGCATCATTCGTTCGAAAGGTTCTTGAACTCTCTATAATCCGTCTGCATTACACAGTCCTCGATTTGACCTTCTTAATCTAATATCTGTCCCGTTATTAACTTGCACGCAGCCCAGCAGGTCGGATGACAACATATCACAGGTGGTCCGCGAATAAGATTAACAGTTCAACGAAATCCTATAGACTGGGACTCGAGAGGTCAGTAACTGATATTGCTTTGTGCAGGACGGAAGTTCGTGTTGTCCAGTTATAGAAGGTAAATTATGCTTTAGACGTATTGCACTACTCATAGAAACCCTCACCAATACTTTAATTGGCTTTGATAGTTTTGGTTATTTCTCCAGTGCATAAAACCAACTTGCCGTAGAACACACCGGTAAGTTTCATAGTTGATGAGTCTTGTATAATAGGTATTAGTATACTATTGAGTTTGTTGCTGGTGTTGGAACAGGAAAAGGAAAGGTTGAATTCAACACCAGATATACACAAACAAGTTTGAAATATCCCTTCATGATTGTGCTAACGTTCGTTATATGTAAGTGGTGAAAGGAAAGGCTGCAGATTATGATAAGGCCATTGCGTTCTTCTGTCACATGCGGTACAGCTAAATATCGGCCCATATCCTACAAAAATGTAAATGAAAACAAGGTAATTAAGTAGCCAATCTTAGAAACCAAGAAGCAACAACACCTTTGTGTATCCATAGTGATCAGCAGTGGCATATATGTTTTGTTTCCCAAACATGATTATTACTAATTGAGAGAGCTCTTGTAGGAGGCATAACTGAGTTGTAGGCTCGGGACGGATTTCTAGATACCCCAGTGGACATTCTTTTACACCAATCAGTAATTTACTCTACGTAGGCGACACACAGGAGATACACGAACAAAAGTTCAAAGATATTAAGCTGTCTGATACCTCGTTCATCACTTCATCGTAGGATGGTAAAGCTGGTAATACAATAGAAGTACAGCTGAAAAAAAAAAAAAAAACAAAAAAAAAACGAAGTTTCAAACAACTGCTCTGACGAATGGGAGAAAAATACTCTGTAGATGCATAGCAAATTGGAGGTGATCAATAAAATGATTTCAGAAGAGATTTGCAACAAAATTGAGGGTCGAGTTTCAAACGCGGATTCTTCGTCATATAATATACTCCGATGAAGTGGCGTAGTTGTGGGAGGGGGTGGGGGACCTTTCCCCTGACCCTAAGAAAGTGAAAATTTGGAAATTTGCCATCTGTGACACTGCTGGCGGAGCCACAGTTGAAAATGTGTTTATTAGCTAGTCCCCTTCACTCAAAAGTTGGTGGTCAGAAAATCATATTATTCCCAACCGAGAAGATCCAAGCTTGCTTTCGAGTGCCTCGATCGCGCTCTGTCGTGTGTAATATATAGATGTACTTAGCACATCAGGGGCGGATTTACGGGGGTTGGCGAGGGGGTCCTTAGCGATGTTTCAGTGCAACTTCATTTATTATTTTCGACCCGAAAATACTAGTATACCCACTGAAAAGTTACTTAATGCTGTTTTCCAGAACTTTTTTTTTTCGGGGGGCTGGCTGGTGGGAGTGTGTCTTACCTCCAAAATCTGTCAGAGCAGGCATAGTCAGAAAATATGAAATACCTGTTGGAATTTTTCGTTTCTCAAGCTAGCACATTTTGTAACATATAAAGATGCCTACTATTATGATTATGTCTGATGTCTTGCTGGTGATTGACAAATTTCTCAATATAAATCTAACATCAGTTGGAATTTCTCATAGTAAAAATGTAGAAGCGTTGATAATCGGAGGAAAATCCGAGACACCAGATGGAATTTTTCATATCTCACTCTAGCACATGTTACGACTTCGAGAGACGCCGAATATTGGATCAGATTGTGTTTACGGTCATCTGGTAACTGACAAAAATTCTCAATAACTCTGAAATACCAAGAAGAATTTTTCACATTTCAGCTTAGGTGCGACGATAGTGCATGGAAAATGTTAAAATATCAGTTGGAACTTTTTAATATCTGAATCTAGCGATTTTTTTTTTAATGACTTTAAAAGATGTCACATATTGCAGTAGATTGCATCTGAGGTTACCCAGTGGGTGAAAATTTCTCCATAGGGGATAGGGGACACCTTCTCCCTTACAACCCTTTTCAAGGCCAACCATCACTCACCTGTTGTTTTCCTCACCTATATCAAACTACTTCAGTGCATAACATTTTTTCCTCATCAAGCTGGCTATCATTTTTTTAAGGGTATGGGTACTAGAACTAGCTTTATACTTTATTATGCAATCATCGTCGCTTGTAGCACAGTAATGAAAACTTATCACCAGAGAATACAAATTGTTGGAACTTCACTGAAACTGTAAATTAAAAAAAAAAAAATGATTGCAATAAATGCAAACTATTGCACCAGATTTTGTCTAAGGTTACCTGGTAGATAATTATTTTTTAGTCCGCTCTGCTTGCATAAGCCCTCTTGGCCTTGACCCTCAGTGCAACTCTTACCACCGGTTAAAAATTCTGAACAGGTGACAAATCAACCCCCAGATAAGGTCTACTTTATTTCACCGAGCAACAAAAAAAAAAAATGTTTGTATAAAATCTTTACTTCAGAAATAGGAATTCAGGAAGATTCAGTTCAAATCCACAATCATATTACAGCAACATTTTGCGTCTAGTCCACCTTATATGAGTGAAGATTTCCAAAAGGGGAGGGGATAAGAACCCTGCCCATGGAGGCGTTCGGTCATCAGTTCCATCATAACACCACACACGACATTCCCCATTCAGTGATGTCACCCTCCCACACACATACACACTTTCAAAATCAAGCTGACACTGTGACCTTGAGAATTTTGTGGAGGTTTTGAAGTCCCTCCTTACAACCCATGGAAAACGTACGCCACCTACGCCACTGTGTACTTGCAAGCATGGGTGTCAGCAGGTTTCAGAAAGTGAGGGGGACACTATACTATCTAAGTGGAGCGCCACCATTGGTTGGTGCGTAGCTAACAGAAAATTTTGGGTACATAAAACCCCCTAGATTGCAGGAGACGGCCTTCCTGAGTCGTTTTTAGTTACATCAGAATGAGATCTGTGAGTTTTGTCTCACAAAACTAAAGTCCGACAGAAAGTACTGGTAGAGGGGTGCCGTTCTGACACCAAGGGAGACGAATTACACAGCGTCCATCGCAATTGTGATAGAAAATCGCGCATATACATGTGACTTTTTTAATTGCTACTCTGAAAAAAGGGTGGGACAAATGATATGATGTCCCCTCCACTTTTGAAAGTGAGGGGGGCATGTCCCCCTGTCCCCCACCTGTTGACGCCCATGCTTGCAAGCCATATCTTTGTAATTTACCTTGCGGGATACAGAAGAATTCAGTGAGTTCGTTGGTAAGCAAAACGATTTGGAAAATTTTGGTGCTTGTCTCCCGTGGAGAAATCTCTAGCTACGCCAATTGCTGTGAACAGCATCTATAAACTCAACGTATCAGTCGCTCTTGGTTTGAGGTTGGACATGCACATAATAGTGAAAGGGGGGGGGGGGGGAACCGATCGAGATGAAAGAAAATCTTGCCCGAAACGTTGTAAAAATTCACTCATAAAAAGTGAATCCTCACTCAATAACTTTTTTTTTTCATTCTAACTCATTTTATTCGTGTGAAATATGGTTCCTTTTTGAGTGAATTCTCATCACATTCCGCTTGAAATTGTCTCGTAACATGAGCGGCTCTCGTGCGCACTGTTTTTCTTGAGTGGATTTTACTCTGTTTGTTTCTTCTAGAGAGAGAGTAAACAGCAAATTGTTACGGTATGGCTACAAAGGCTGATATGATATTTTACGGAGGGGATATACTCACAATGGAAGAAGACGTATCCAATCCCGGTATTTCTCTGACCGTCGAAGCCGTATCAGTCGCTGACGGCATAATTTTGGAGGCTGGAACCAGGGAAGACGTCTTCCGTCATGCAAATGACGAAACTCAAATGATTTGTCTCGATGGCCAGGTATTAATGCCTGGCTTCATCGAGCCCCATCAGCATGCTTGTCTCAACGCTCAGCTGAAGAGTTTGTACACTGATATCGGTGGGTTGAACTACAGGTAATTAAGTCCCAGAAGTTGAGGTATGATTTACACGTTTTGGGGATCAGAGATAATAATATTGCCTCACTTGCAGTGGGTGACGCAACAACGTGATATTTGACCTCTGAATCACAAAATGTTTTGTTTTGTTCGGTCATGACAATTGTCCTTTAAGACACATTCCATAATTTATTTACAAAACATATTTACAACCCTAAAGATGGCAATATGTAAAAAGAAGTGTAAACATCCAGATATGTAAACACAAGAAATCTTGGTGGTGGGGTCATTATTTTCTAAAACCGAGAGACTAAAATTCCTCCTAATAATATTGTGCTGAGGGTCCAGTCGCAGTGGTATAGTGACTTGTTCGAGTGAAATTTCACTCACTTGCTTTTGAGTGTCAGTTGAATTCTTGAATGAGACTCCTGGAAACACTAACTTTAGTGTCATTTTTATGAGTTTATTTCGAGTAAGAGAGGTAACAGAAATATAGAGAAAACAAAAATAATTAGATCATGTAGTTGGATTGGTTGGAAACAGACTTAAATTTCTGAAGGAATTATCGGCAGAATAAATCCTCAATGAACGGAATGCCAAATAAATAGCGGGTAGTATGCGGTTCACTGATAAGGTTCATGTAACTTTAAGTGCACGGGAAGTTGCACTACCGTAGGCAAGCTCACGATTAAGGAATTGAAAGCGTAAATCCATTTCAAAACAGGAAAGAAAAAGCCTTGAGCCTTTAACTGTGAATTTTGTTTTAGAGAGAACACAAAGTCGCCGAGAAAAACCCCTAGTGACAGTGACTAGCATCTCGTGTTGTTTTACGTCATGCCCTTACTCGTACCAATGGGATTCACTCGAACCTCACTCTTCTTTTGTTCTACTGAGGTTCAACTTGTTGCACATTTTTACCGCCTTAGGTCAGTTTTTTCACCTCATGCTGTGATAGTCCACATGGTCAATTAAACATCGTTCTCTTAAGGTAATTCAGGTGTATCAATCCAATGTCTAGACTTTCTTGGACTGTCTGGAAAGGGGTATTGGGTGTCATGTCCATAGGTGATACATGTGTAATCGGGCATGAAAGAGGGTCTGTTGAACACTTTAGCACGGTTGTAACGTCATGGTAGTTTGAAAACCGAACAAAATGACGTCTTGGTAGATGGTAATAATTTACAGACATCAAAGTTCTTCATGCGACTCAACTTGATGTTTCTTGCCATCTTTGCTTATCACGTGAATCCGGCCATCCACAGGCTATGTGTTTTTAGGGTGTTTCCTCGGCACGCTGTATCATCGATGCTATGTTACTCTCATGTCCTCAGTTTAGTAAAGACCTCATTTCAAATTTTGCTCTCGCCGTGCCCGTATTTTGTTCCTCATATTTTAAAATGTAAACTTTTTTCTTCTGTAATAAATCAGGTTTCAATGTTCCCGGTATCTCAACATAGGAAACTGCAGATCTGCCGACGTCCTTCGTAATGTTTATAGGTTTGAACTCTGACCACGACGTGACTGCAACAACTTCGTCGCTCACTCGAGCAGGAAACGCAGAATTTCACCTGACTCTAACCTGACAAGTACTTCTTTTTTTCAAATTCTCTGGTCGATGTACTTCTCTCGTCTTGGAAACCAATCGACACTCTCTCTTTGAGTACTCCCCATTCATTGGAAGCAATAAATTTATTAAAAATCCCAAGAAAAAGGAAAAAAAAACGGAACTCTGTCACTGAATCTACATCGAGACGTCTCTCTCTCTGTGTTCTGTCATTTGTGAACTTTCCCTCAAGTATGTGTAAAGTTTCTTTTCGAGAACATTGGACAACCACGAATTCACACGCCAGAAGACGAATAAAATCTTCTCCAAACACTGTCTTTTACAACAATGATATATTGTGGAAAAAGAAAATATTTTATATTGCAGTGTTGTCCTAATAGCGTTCAAAGTAGCATGATAACGGCATTGCGCATATTCCAACCTCTTGTATTGAACACACAGTTTCCTAACACTATACCCAACTCTCCAAATCGAGACGATATTATACCCATGTAGCTTCTTTTCACTCAGCCAGTTGTACTTACAGAGGTAACCACCCTTCGATCTGTTTTTACAGTTGTCTTCGTAACCATTTACTTATCTAATACAAATTTTATGACAATTGTTAATTCTTTTTTTTTTTTTCTTCTCAGAACCTATGCCGAAATCGATGATGTCATAAAAACACGACTGGAAAAACTTGAGCCCGGCGAATGGGGACTTTTTTACGGATGGGACCCGGAGCTTATTCCGGATTTACCCCAGTTAACTGCGAAGTATCTTGACAAGCATTACTCTTCCACGATACGCATAGTCATAGTAGGTCAGAGGTTACACGTTTGCTGGTTGAATTCTGCCGCTCTGGAAGCTAGTAATGTAAGTATATCTTTACAGAAGGCATAAATCCATCGTTCTTTAGAATGTAAGTACCAACAAAGGGGGGGGGGGGGTGGGGAGTGAGGTGACGAGAGAAGTGGGTGTGGCTCTTTCAAATTACACACAATAAGACACAAACTATCATTAAATAGTGCGTTATTTGATATTTACACTCTGAAAGTAAGTATGCTCTCGAAACGGTAAGTTGATGGAAATCATACCACAGGACTTGGTCGTTTAATCACATTTTCTGCATCGTTGTAAGAAAAAGGTGGCGGAAAGGTTGATGGTTGTTTCATCACATCAGCTATTCTGAAGAAAAACTCTTAATAAAATGTCTAAGAACATTCTGCAATTTGATGTGTAATTTTCATATATGGTTTAATGAAAAAAATAAAATGTTACTTAATATACAATAATTGACAAATATTAAGTTTTAATATTGTTATTTACTTTACTAGTCAATGTTTGCTACTTTATTGTCATAGAAAAACACCAAATGTAGCAAAACTATTTTACCCTCATTCGCTTATTTGAAAGTAAATCTGTACGTGTATCCTACATGTCCGACTGCAAGAAATGCCTCCAGCAAATCTTCCTAAATACCCCAGTTTCATTATATGTATTTCATCAAATGACATTTAGTCACTGTTTGTTATTGGATTGTTAAAACGAATACCAAATTATTTTACCATCCAGCACTAATATTACAGTAACTCTGTGTGTATTTTATACGACAAATAAATGCTTGCAGCAAGTTTTCTTGAATGCCCCACTGAGTGTCATGAAATGTACTAATATTTTATACAAAATTAATTGGAAAACATTTTTATTCATCAGTTGTGGTAAAATATCTGTGAAGTTGTTCCTCCAATCTTATACGTTGTCACGCGTACGTCTCAGATTAGGCTGTGTTGATCAGAGATAACGTAAAATTGTGGAAAAAAAATTCGTAAAACGCATTACATGAGGGTGTGATAAACAGACGAATGAATGAACAGTAAATTGATGGTGTACATCGTTCTTCGTAATAGAGCGTTACCAGTATGAGCTCAAAAAGCTGATTGACCACTTGTCGTAAGAGGAAATTACTTGTTGATCGTGTGTGAAGATGAACGGGAACAAATAGTTAAAGACTGCCAACGCATCAAAAAAAAAAAAAAATTAGAAAGACACTAAGAAGTGATGTGCTAGCAAAGAAACGTTTTCTTGTCTTCAACAACGGAAATACTGAAACGGTAATAGTTCCCTCTGACGATGTTGAATTACAAAGCTTCAATATGATTAGGCCATAACAGTTTTAATTTATTAGTTCTGTCATGGTTACAGACACCCCTCTGTGACGTCACAAGTTCCATTTCTGTTGATTGTTACGTCACCTTTCAGATGACCAGGGACACTCCTAATCCTCGTGGCGGCACGATCGTTAAAGACGATGCGTCAATTCCGACAGGTCAGCTCCTCGAAAGGGCAGTGCTAATAGTATTCAACAAGAATCCAAAACCGGACTTGGAAACTTTATTGAAAGTTTTCAAGGACCAATGGCAATACTACGCTTCCGTAGGACTGACAACGGTCACTGAACTATCTTTCGTCCAGCCTGACCTATATCGTTTGTTACTGTTCTATCTAGCGAGTCAGCCTGATTGTCCGATTCGCCTCGGTAATTTCATATTTTATACTGATTTACGGTATTTTAATACGTGTTGTAATAGGGCAAAGACCCCAGATTTAAATTTTCTGAAAATTTCTATGAAGAGAAATGATGGAATTCAGAAAAAGAGATGCGGGAAATGAAACTATAGAACTGTGAAGCCTCCTCTAACTGGGATTTTGAAATAAATTGTGACTATTCGCTGTGAAAAAAAAAAAAAAAAATGCCAATGAAGAGAATTATCCACACAACGAGATTTCAGCCAATCAGTGATGGTCATTAGGGTTACATTTAGGGAAGAACAGAAATTGTTCGCTTGTAATTTGCCCGTTCTTTCTGCTAGTAAAATTTATACCTGTAAAATGGGTTCCTTCTCAGATGTAATGCTGTCACTGAAAATTCATTGCTTTAGGTATGTTTTATGTGGTTTGTTATTTCGTTCCTTCTATGGGACGATGAATTATATCATTATGACCATGACACTCTCAGCTATGTAGCCTCCGTTCCGGTATGGGTGGTATCGGTCCCCTGGTTTAAAGGATTTATCCAACGGTGGGACTTGCACACCGAGTTGTCCGGATTTCCCAGGGAGTGTTGCTATGATTTTTGTCTATTAATTGTTCATGAAGCGATAAGTCAGTTTTCTTCGAACTTCAGTGGATGATGTCATGGTGAAAACTAGGCTACATTTTTACAAATACGCGGATGTTGGTTACGAGTTAAGAAGCCAAAGGTCAGTTTAACTGAATGTTAGTGTGTTTGCCAATAACTGTGAAGGAGAGCAAATTCGGTTTACATGAAATTTTAATACAAGTCATGGCCGGGTATCTATACTCTGTTTTATTGAAATAGATGTTACTATACCCTGTGAGGTCAAAGGTCCTAAAACGTTGGATCACAATTTTCACTATTCATTTTCCCAATGAGCCTGTGACAAGCATATCGGATCATTTTCGTCAGATACGATGAATCATAATGCGATCTCGTGGATTTCCCGCTTTTTTTCACTTAAGAATGAGTTAAAAATAGCAATTTGAGATACTGAGCTGTTTGTTGTGTAACTTGGTCGAACTGAGAGAGACTCTAAGGTCACAGAATGTCAACTCAGAGGGCGCTAATCAAACCACTACCGCAGAAGAAAAGAATCCCTCAAAAGGCCTACACTTCAACAACACTATGCATGGCCGTTCCCTAACAACGTTAAATGTCATACAAAATATACTTTCCTATTAGGGGACTCGATTGTCCACTCAAGTTGAGCTTATTCTAAGTGAGGTCTTGGCCTGCATGATTGAGGACGGGGCCTTTCCCTAGAAATTGTTTGTCCTCTTTGCTCTAATTGGAATACGTAGCTGTGAAAATTAAGAAGAGGGAGAAAAAAAAAAAGTGTGCAGTATCTCTAGAAATGAGACTTAGGCTTGCATCACGCAGAGTGTATGAGTGCAAACTGATCCAAGAGCCAACATTACATTTGCGTTTGTTAGTTTTGATTGGCTAAGAAGAAGTGAATTTTACTGATTTACAATAATCACTCTTCCCTCACTCTGTTCAAATTAAACACCGTCTCGTTGGATACAATAAATGACATAAACAGGACACAGATCCCTCGGTTATCAATTGTTCCCCTTTATGTCCCCTTTTAAACATTATAGTTTGTGTAATCTTTGAGGTAATTTCTTACACTAATACATTTCTTCACAAAAGGGGTGTACAGATTGAAACAAGCTGGTAAATCTGAAGACTTTCAGAGCGTAAGATCATCTCAGAGAGAATTTTTCTCTCACAAGGCTCTTCAAAGTCTACCAGCAACACCAGAGAAGGAGATGTTGTTGACTTCAAACTCTGAAAGAGACGAGAGATTGCTAGAAGATCGATTATGGGTGGCTGGAATCAAAATGGTAGCCGACGGTTCCCCTCACTGTGGTTCGGCAGCCGTCGCAGAGCCATACCTAGATAACACTCTGACCAGAATTCTCGGTTTTCCAGAACCTCCCAATTACGGAAAATTGAACTTGGAGGCCAATAACGTCATCGATGCTTTGAAAGTTTCCTCGCGATGTGGACTGCAGGTAGCGATTCATTGCCACGGTGAAAGAGCGTGTGATCAAGTTCTCAAGGCATTCGAAGAGGTATACTTACATTCCTTAAAGTGACTATACTATCCATCTGTGACTATACTGTCCATTCATCTATTTATTCATCCATTTCCAGGATGATGAAACATACAATTTTCAACATGAGATAAGTGTTGGGGTTTTTAAGCTTGTCGTCTCCCGGAAAGCATAACATTAGGCCTGTGTGATATCGTCCGACTGTATGTTAGGAATATGGATCGCCATGGAGAGTATTTATTTCGACCTGTTTCTTTTTGTATTCTGGTCTCCTTCATCAGCTGACTTCTTGTCTCCGAGAAACTGTACTCTAACTAATATCATGCACTGATGATACGCTAAGATGAGACAGCGATTGATTTTCCTTGATTTGCTTAAGTTATTTGTCGATCTTATAGTAAGTAAATTATCTGTTCATTTTCAAATAATCTTCTCATGAAGATGATACTGCGGTTGATCAGATGATGTTTTTATAATCTTTCCTAAAGATTCTACCGGAAGATGCGCATGACGTACTGTGCAGGGAGAATCTGATTGGTTGATGAGACAAACAGACCATGAATAATTTATATTGCTTTCTAGGTTGTGACTTCATCAACTATGTACCTTGCCAACGGGAGCTAGGCCTTGAAACTGGCGGCTGCTTGTAGTACTAACGCATTGCCGAAGTGTTAAATCAGGGTTACTTTTGCAGTACT
Organism: Stichopus chloronotus; assembly: GCA_021234535.1. Lineage (NCBI taxonomy): Eukaryota > Metazoa > Echinodermata > Holothuroidea > Aspidochirotida > Stichopodidae > Stichopus > Stichopus chloronotus. Next base: position 17,613,977 of record CM037842.1, read on the forward strand.
TCTACTTTCCAGTACTTCTAGTTTTGAGAGACTGTAATACTACAAGATTGCCGCAAGAATGCGTTCACTTGGTAAAATATACGACAGATCAAAGAGAGACGACGTGCTAGTTCTGAAAGACTCGGGATTAGAGCATCAGGCTACTACTATTACTGTATACATGACACTAATACGGCAGTCCGTCCGTCCGTCCGTCCGTCCGTCCGTCCGTCCGTCCGTCCGTCCGTCCGTCCGTCCGTCCGTCCTTTAAACCAACCAATCATATTATGACCTGTAGTTTGAGACGAGGACGTAATGAGCATTTTCACTTTTTTTTTGTCTTTTAGGTTAATGGCGACCAAAATATTGATACGAATCGTCATCGCATGGAGCACTGTGGTCTCATCACCAAAGAACAAATAATCCGCGCTGGAAACTCTGGTGTTACCATATCTTTCTTCGTGGACCATCTCAGATTCTATCCTTCAAGTTATAGGACAAAGATCCTGGGTGAGAGGGTGAATCGATGGGCCCCTCTGTCAGAGGCAACCAAAGCTGGAGTGACATGGACGATCCATCAGGTAAATCTTGAAAAATGTTTGCTAAAATTTCACTGAGTCCCCAGCATCTGCCATGAATTTTTACTATTAATCTAGCTTAGTGATTGATGTATCCAAACAAATGTAGTATCCGAGTGATGTGAGGCTATTCGTTTAGGGATTGTTGTTGTTTGTCAAAACCACACAACGTAACCCGCCTCCCCCTACCTCCAATTAAATCATCATAACAAGAATTATTGTATCGTGGGTATTAAATATAGTTTATTAGTTTTACCTAAGCGTAGGGATAGCTCACAACGATCGAACTAATCCTTAAGTTGCCTTAGATGTAGGATAGCCTTAGCGATTAACTGGAAATTACAGTCTTTGGCTTTCTCTTAAACAAAACCGAAATTTGTACTGTAAAAAGGTGCATTTTGTTTTGCAAGAAATTAGATGCCTTTCGATAGCGGTCAACAAGGGTTTATTATAAAAAGGATATCAAAGACAAGGATAAATAAAAGACAACTAAGAAGAGTTTCAGTTACGTCCCGGTATTCTTTATGGTACAGCGAAACATTTGTTAGGTAAAATATGTACGTAAATCGCAGCTGATTTTCGGTTAGAGCGTATCGCCTAAAATATACTAAGTTACAAGACATATGTCATTACTCACTGCACTTCCAATAACTTGATGGATATGGTATCGAGACTGGCCATGGTAAATGATTAAATAACCAAAGTTATGTTTTACCGTTTAATCTTCCTTAAACTGTCTGAAATTTAAGTCGCCATCCATTTCAAAAGAACTTGGGGGCAAAAATATTTTCCTGCGCCGTATATTCCCCCGAATTATCCAGTTGATGTTCGCTCTCCCAGTCTTATCGACCCTTTCTTTGGTTTTGCACAAAATAGACAAAACATGAGGCTGAACTGGGTTTTGATTTCCTTATTTTTTTTCAATGACGTCAGTCATAATTTCACATATTTAAACTCAATCATTGGCTCTGCTTCTTTCTTCAGGATCATCCTGCTTTTCCAGGAGATGCCAGCCCATTTTCTAACATGAAAACCGCGGTGACCCGTTGCTCTCGGGATGATCCTACTACTCCCTACGGTCCGGAGTATCGCGTCTCCATCCACGAGGTCCTGAAAGCCTACACCATTAACTCTGCATGGCAGCTACATAGGGATCACGACTTAGGTTCAATAACACCTGGGAAGAAGGCTGACTTGGTGGTGTTATCTAAAAACCCTTATCAGGTGGATCCGTTTGACTTGGAGAGTATTGAAGTAATAGAGACCTTCATTGATGGTCGCAGTAACGGGTTTGCAACTGTCAAGTCTGTGGAAGGGAAGAATTTCTGTGTGCTGGAACGTCAAATGAAGACAGTTGTCTGACTTACAATTATTGCTGTACACTGTATCATTTGAACACGCCGTGGGGTTCAATACAGGGTTATTTACGGTGCTGTATATACATGTAGGTTAGTGACTAGTACCGTCACCTATGAAACCGATTTGCTTATGGTTGCACAGATTCCCGTTGACTTAAAAACTGAGTCGTTTCTGTGCTTTGCGTAGATTTTGTTGCGCTTGTTCTCTTATTTGGGTCATTTTACTGCAGACGCCAAGTTTGTTCAGTTCATAGAAAAAACAATAGCACCGGGGAAGGGTAATTTAGATGGAGTTACGACTGAAAGTGAAATTTATGCTAATCTTGTTCAATTTTCTCCTGTTTGATAAGAGTTCCACTTCATAAGGGATGAGTACGTTTAGAAGGTGAAAACTAATTTTGAAGAATATAGCGACTGGCAATGTTACAGCTGTGGACGAAACTTTCCGATGTAATTGACGAAATAGCAGAGGACATCAACCATTTCATGTTAGGTTCCTAACATCCTTTAAGCCCATTGAATCTGTAGGTGGTGAACATAGAAGATGTTTCCGGCGGGGACTAGGAGGGTTCAAATGAAGGAATTAGATATACCTCCTTGGGACTTGCACCTCCCTGATTGCATCAAAAAGCCAACAACATGTATACGAAAGTGGGATCATTCGATTGCCTAATTTGCATATTTACAAACGTACCGTAATGATCTCCTAAATAACAAACCTTATCATATCTGAATACCCACTTTTTATCCCTCTATATTGATAGAGGGTTCATGTACCATATTTATTTGCAAACTTATCTTCAAATGTCCACAGCCAGAAGAAATTCCTCATTTCACAAGTATTGGTGGAAAGGATAGTAGACTGTAGAGCGTAAAATATGTTGAATTCCGCACTTTCGTTTTTTCTAGTTTAAGTTGGCACTGACATTAGTGCTTTTATTAAGGTGCAGTGAAAATGGAAACATCACCTAGAAATGCATTAAAGCTGGAACATGAGTTGACAATTTGTCGGGGAAATTCCAATTCCGGGAAGAACTCATTACCACCACGAAAAGAAAAGAAACATTGTTTGAGCCCAAATTAAGCTACATGAATATTCATATCCATTTCCATTGGTTCGTTTGATGTCAAGTAACGGTTAATGACTGCTATGCTTTCTTGGAGAGTTTAAATTTAGTGACCGATTTCGGGACAATTTTCATAATGAAACATTTTGAAGATGAGTGCATAATTTTTCTTCAGATTTTATGACAGGTAATCTTTTCCTCTTCTTCCTCTTCCCGGAAGCACTGAAGAAGAACAAAGGTAGATGGCCAGGAGATTATACAAGTGCAATACATATTCCAGCTTTAAATTGCAGCTTGTCTGAATAGAAACTCCCATTGTCGACGGTAGATCAAGTATTATGTGCTCCAATTTTGTTTCTGACCCCCTGTATCCGTATATGGTACAGCCCACTATAGCTCACTAAAAAGAATTTGTAAATGATCCAACCCTCTATAATGTAAAGGCCTAATGGTAGACTAGGCAAACGTGTCCAAAGTCGGGAGATTGCGGGCGTTGTATGTTCTACAAAGTATATAAAAAAAACGTGTCTGTTTTTTGGAAAATTTATTTTTAAGTTGGAAATTACATACCGGGTAAAGTGTAAAAGGTTTTGGATCTATTTAAGGGGCAAATGTCACTTTCGCCTTTAAAATGAAATATTTCGGATCTTTTGTAGGGGATTTGAGGGAACGGAGACCCCCATGTGGAAGGTTTGAACAGGAAAACAATGATACAATAAACATTAGTGAAACTGAACAATACAATGCAATAAACAATAGTGAAACTGAACAATACAATGCAATAAACGAAAGTGAAATTGAACAGTACAATGCATGAACGAGAGTGGAGTTTAGAAGGGTTACTTCATTTCCGATTTCCAGGAAAACATTTCCTACAAATATTTCTAGTTTAAACGCAGTTTCCTGTAATGATCATAAAAATAAAGCCTCTCTGATAAATGAGCGGGTTCTCACGATTCCCCATCCCCAATAACCCTCTAACAATATGAGGAGTTGCGTTTTATTGTGTCATTCGAACTTATGATTTGTGGGTGGAAACCAAATTATTGAGATTCGTCAACGAAACTTATGGATTCCCAATTCTCCGCGAAAATAATAGTGGCGCTCAGCTAGTATGATCTTTCAACAATTCTATAGCTAACACGTAAGTGATGATAACCCCCAGCAAGATGCACAAAGTGAAGAGGTCTTTCATCTCGTGTTCTCTGTTTTCGGGTTATTTTTCATTCACGTTCAGTTTACGTCTATGTTTTTTTTATGATTAGGGGATTTCTCTTCCATTTTTCTTCCATTTCACGTCCGCTGTAACACCAGTTCGCAGTTTAGAAACTGGAGATTGGATTTCCCCTTTAATCCTCTTCCATATCACTGTACCTTCAATTTACCTCCTTCCAGAAACAGGAACTGGAAGGAAAAGAAAAAGGGCGCTTCTAAAACTTAATTTTCCGGCATAAAAACAGAAAAATTGTTGGAGCCTAGATTGAACCCCGTCAAGGAGCCCTCACCCGGTCTGGGTGATGTGAGGTTACATGGTATCTTTCAGCCTTTTCGTTGCTAGGTGTTTCTTCGAATTATTGCACATTGGGCTTGCCATTCAGTTGTTTACAACAACCTGCTGGTTCACATGCACTGCATACGAACAGTGCAGTGTGTTAAGGCTGTATGTACAACATGCGGCACGACCTATGTGAGCGTACACCAGCAAAGTCAACTGTGTGTATCTTGACATTAAATGAACTTGGATGTACAGTACAGTTTCTGATAATTTCGAACAAAGACAGTCAGACGCAACAACTAACAATTTGTGTGAAATCAGTTGACTTACTCGTGAGTCGTTAGCCTCCTCATTGTTTAACGCCACCACGGTAGGCATATCCTAACGTTACATTTCTACTGTAGCTTTAACTGTTACTGTTAGTGCTACAGTACACTACTGTATTATGGTGGCCGAAAAACAGTACAGAAGTAGGCCTTCAGTACGTTACACTTACTGATTTCACAGCAAAAGTGTAACCTAGCATTAGCAAGCCTTGTAAGTGCCAAAGTGATATTGTGATATACTGTAATGTTCTCCAAAGTCTACTTTGGTAAACTATCCCCTGCCTAACTTCGCCTAGGCCTCAATTACAGTACGTTCAAACAAAATTGCATGTTTTTGTTTTAAATGACTTCAGGTGGGATGAAGCCTTGAATAAATTTCAGTCACTACTAAAAAAGTAATAAATGTGCAAACTGTAGACCAACTTTGAGTACTTAGGTTACGGTTCTAAGTTTGGGAGTACATCATCTGTATTTTTTCTACAGTAAATTATATTGTCACAGCTTACAACCTTACTGCATTGGTATGAATACTGCTCTTGGCACTACAACAAGTAGGGTAGGCCACAGTATCAGTATAGAGGAGATGGTTACATGGCCCCTGGTAAACTGGTGTCAATTTGATTCCAAAGCTTAAAGAATTAATAATTTTTTAACAGACTTCATATCTCACTGTGACTGTGCATTGAAAAGATACTAAAGGAGCTAAAGGATGAAGATAAAACATTTTCAATAAAGGGTCTGTTCTTCAAACATTTGTGTACACTACTGTGCAGTAGGTAAATGTTCTGTTCTGAGTTTTGAGTTGAAATTGAATTGAAATTTATTTGTGTTATCATGAAAACATTGTAACATGATATTATTTCAGTGTGGGTGCATATTTTACGAGACGCACGTAGGTAGAAAATAGTACAGAGGAACAGGGACTGAACGAAATCGAACTCAACTGTATTCTATCCAATTCAAATCTCTCCTCTCAACTCATGGAACACATATCACTGGCAAACATAGAACTTACTATCACGTAACTTAAATAACATGCAAATAAGCTCGACAATACAACAACAACATGACATGCAACTGATAAAATGAATGACCTGCTGAATATGCAGATAATTATTTTCCCTTTATTTTGTATTCCGTTTATCTCTCTTACACACCTTACCCCTTTGAAAAAAAGGATTGTCCTCAATCTACATCAACTTAACTTAATATCATCTCATTTCCTTTGCTCAATTATAGTTTTCCTTTTTTCTTCTTCAAATGAAAAATAAATACTTACACGATTATATATTTTGTATTCCGTACATTGATACATTCACATTTGTTTCAACAAAACACATGATTTGAAAAATACACTCACTATACTCCTTGATTGCTTTTACTCTCAAAATCACTGAAACAATTTATTCAAACTGTAACCTAAAATAAATATTCACACAACCAATCTCCAAACTTCTCAACTGGTTTTACTGTCCTACCACTGGAGGTTTTGTAACTAGTACAGGTACTTGTATCTTTCATGGAAGTAGCTACAGGAGTATTTCTTTCCCTTCCTGACCCCTGTTTTCTGTGGGGATGTTCAGGAATCACTGAGGGGATGTTCAGGAATCACTGAGGGGTCGGAATTTCTTACGTTCAAATTAGTTGGTTTCTCATTATAAGGTTTGAGACGATTGTAATGAACATTAAATAATCGAGCAGGATTTGCATTATCCTGTATTTTGTATGTAATGTTATCGCCGTACCTACTTAACACCTTGACAACAAGGAATGGTCCTACCCATTTAGGTGCGATCTTAGATCTGTCTGCCGCATTGCTCACCATAACCAAATCTCCAGGTAAAAATGGATAAAATTTCTGATTTAAATCATAATAATATTTTGGCTTTTCTTGGGAACCAGCAGATTGTTCAGTAATGCTTTCAAATGCATGTTTCATTTTCTCCTTTAACCTTGCACAATAAAATGCTGGCGTTCCTGGAGTGACATTAGTCTGTAGTTCTGGGGGTGCGGTCAAAAGTGTTACAGGCGTACGACATTCCCGACCATGTAATACGAAATATGGAGTATACCCTGTAGTAGAATGAGATGACATATTATACGCAAACTCTATATAACCTAAATTTTCATCATCCCAGTTCTTGTTAACTGCCGCAATATATTTGGCTAACTGATCTTTCATTGTATGATTAAATCTCTCTGTGAGACCATCAGATTGCGGGTGGTATGGAGTGGTTCTTGTCATTCTAATGCCTAATGATTTACATGGATGGCTCACTACTTCTCCTTCAAATTGCCTACCTTGGTTGTGTGTATTTGCTCTGGAATGCCGTGTTGCTTTACATAATTTTCAAAAATACATTTTCATTAACAAGTTTTGAAATTTCTGCTGCATATACATCCAGTGGCTCACGCGGTATGCGGGGTCTAGCCTTAGTGTTGACCTGAAAGCCTAAAATAAACAGGCATTTTCCAAACGTGTTCCTTATCTTTTTCTTAACCTTTTCATAATCTTCTTTTACATCATCTGCTCAGCTATCCCAAAAATTGAAGGCTGCGTCTATCAATCTTGCTGGTAAAATAGTTGTTACTTCAGCTTCACTCAATGCTGGAGATGCCTTTACTACCACTTCTAACCTACGAACCCATTGTTCAAAGTCTTGAGTACCATCACCACTAAAATAATGTGGTAGATCGAGGTTATACTCAGATTGTCCATGAGACCTTGTTTGATCAGCAGGGTTAGACATTATGGTTAGGAATAATATGTATGTGCAAATGATAGATAAGTGTACCATTGATGGACATACAGGGGTTTTCAAAACTATATGAAGTGAAAGTACAATTTAAGAAATTTTAAAACACTAACCTTATTAAAGTCCTTTGTGAAATACATTAGGTAAACAGTTTTGAAAATGCACAAAACAAAGTTCAAATTCCTGGATGGAGAGTCCAAACATACAAATATGAAAAATTCTTTAAATTTGTCCTTTAAACATCAACTTTTGTAGGCCTTTGCAAGGATTTTTGTTGCGGAGATGGGTCTGGACACGGGGCGTAGCAACAATTCTTCTGTGTTGGCTCTTTCGAAGGAAAAGAACTCAGCTTTGTTCACAACGTTAAAGTTAGTTGTGGCTGTTCCGTAGGTGTAAGATTATCCTAACCCTCCTTCAAAGAGTTCAAAGTGCCGTAGTAATGATGTCATCAAGAGTAAGTATTTTAGTACAACGGGCGTCCTCCCCGGAGAATTCCAGATAGTCTGAAGTAGTAAGTATCGGCCAAGAGGAATAGCCAGGTGACCACGTGTAGAATTTAGAGTACAATGACATTGGGTAATTGAGTTCTTCGTTAGGTGTAGGCAATGAAATATAAAAGTTACTCCTTAGCCGGTTGGCTCAGAACCAGACAGAAAACTGATATTTTTCAGGAACAGTGCAAGTTAGGTGTGAGAACTTGGACGACTTGAACGATGAGAAAAATGTATGTAGGTATATGGAGAGGGTGTGTCCACACAGTGGATATTGTAGAGTTAAGTGTTGTGTACCATACAGTATAATTAACGGCGTCCAAAATTAGATGTCCAGCTTTATAAAACGAATAAAAACAGGTAGAATATCCTTTCCCAATATACAGTACAAAATTACTTTCAAAATGCCCTCTTCCAGGAAAACACGGTAAAATAGTCGAAATGTCGAACTCAGAAACGCTCGCTGCCACCAGTGTAACATGATATTATTTCAGCGTGGGTGCATATTTTACGAGACGAACATAGGTAGAAAATAGTAAAGAGGAACAGAGACTGAACGAAATCGAACTCAACTGTATTCTCGCCAATTCAAATCTCTCCTCTCAACTCATGGAACACATATCACTGACAAACATAGAACTTACTATTACGTAACTTAAATAACGTGCAAATAAGCTTGACAATACAACAACAACATACACATGTAACTGATAAAATGAATGACCCGCTGAATATTCAAATAATTATTTTCCCTTTATTTTGTATTCCGTAAATCTCTCTTACACAATATACAAAGGTGAAAGGAAGTCTCCCCCAAAAAGACACAGGAGGTTGAACAATGTGGGGACTCCCTGTAAAAGGAAAGAAAATGGAAATGAAAATTTGTAGAAAAATTTACATACTTTTTATGTAATTAGCTAACTTGTAAAATAACAGTCTTAGTACCCTGATATCAACTCTCAAAAAATGGATTGCAGTATATCTGAAATATAATATGATACAGTGCCAGAATGAGTCACTTCTTGCAAATTTGTACAGTACAGTATATGGGACGGACGAATTTTGGATCGACGTTTGCATGGTAAACAATGGGGAGCACTTCTTTGTAGAGTACTGTAACCTGTACTGTATGTGCATAGATACGGTATACTACACTTACAACTTACTGTAGCTATACTGTGACAGGCACTTACAGTACTGTGCTGCATAAAGTTACCACATGGCTATACTTTACATGTAAGTTACTGCACCGTATTAATGGGCTAGTTGTATTTAATAACATGAACTGTAAATAGACAATCACTTTCAAGGATCAACCATGTACTGTATACTGTTTGGGGCGACCAGTGTATGTTCTCATCGCAAATACTTGTAAAATTGTAGTGTGTTTCATACACATCTGCAGTTGATACAGTAAACAATTTCTGGTAGATTTATGTACCCTAGTATCCTTTGTTCCTTGTGTTCTTCAATGGGGAACATGCTTTAATATACATTTCAGCATTAATACAGTATGTACAGTTAGCCTATAGTACATGTAGTACATTTTTGTGTTAAGTACAGTATGTCATGTCAAGAAATCACCCCCTCTCTTCTTCTGCCAAAGAGGCCTCTGTGCTTGTAGTTGCATAATAAGCCCACAAGTTCTACTTTAATATGTGTCACATCGCATGCTACTCTATGTACAGCAGGTTGCAGTCCTGAAGAGTTACAGCACCATGCATGTTCAGTAAGACCCATCCAGCTACATCTCTCACACACTTGAACATTTCATGGCCCAGCTACTGTAGTACTGTATATCACAGTAATTCTGGATTGGTCCAATGATGCCAGCTATGTCTTACTGTACATACACTGAATACCCTACACCAGAATCGAATAGGTGTTACATTCTTGACCTAATTTTTTTGTCTACAAACTCTGCAGTATAATTTTAATATCTGTCCATCATCTTTACCGTGCCGCAGGTTGTGGAACATTTCAAGACCAGTGCTACAGTGCTCTGCAATGATGTACATGTGAGGTAACACAATCCCTGACAGTGTCACACACAAGATGGATTTTCTACAGAAGGTTAAACCGTAAGTTCTTCTAGAATCACAGTAGCACTGTATTGTATGTTTGTGTCACTGATCTTAAATTTACAATAACACTCTGTATGGGGCCATCCAATTCGACTGGAATATCCGGCTGGATAGTGTGGTCCGGGTCGGATAGTCTGGTCCAACCAGGACTATCCGGCCAGAAAGTGAAGATCAGGTGCATCCCTACCGCACCTTGTAGTACCTGAGCTCCCACTAAACACACAACAGTTGCACTCCCTAAATGCTATGCTGGAGAGGAATGACCAATGTTAACAGCTGATATTGATACAGTATTGTATAGACTACTGTAGCTTTCACTCTGGATTTTAACATCATCCCATTGCTAATTTATCATGTACAGTGGAAGCCCTCGTTCAAGATCTTCACCGTGATGTATACAGTATAAAGCAATTGTATAGTGCTGCAGAAAGGTATTTGGTTCACTTTCCTTGTGCTATCTAAGGTTATCAGAAAACTGATTGGTAATGTATTGATTACTATATCTCTACTCCCAAAATAGTGTAGCCTGTCATTTGTTGATGGTGTGAAATTATGTCACAAAGTACATCACCAGGAGATGGTCATTGAAGTGTGTTTGAAATTGCAAAACCAGTATTTCTGCTTGTCTTTTGCCTGTGAAGTTGCTTGTCTTTATGTCAGTTCCTTCTCCACCAAATGTGAAGGACAACATTCCCTCTTGCAAAGAGATCAACCTTCAGTTCATTCAGAATAAAGGCGTAATGAGATTGTAATTTTTTTCACCTCACCCCACGAACAAAGTTGCGATTATCTACCTCGTACTCACAGTGCAATATCAGTAGTGATAGAAGTACGTCAGTTTGAAAGTGATTGCAGTTGAGCTACCTACAGTTGTCAGCAATATGAAGGTGATTGCAATAGCTACCTACTGCACTAGTACTGTACAGTACCTAAAGTACAGTATCAGCAAGTTATAGTGTACTGTAGGTAGTACCTGTACGTAAGTTTCAAGGTGACTGCAGTTGCAGCTACCAAGTGCTTGTACTATACTACAGTATCATTCAGCAATGATAGAAGTACTCCGTGAATTTGAAGGTGATCATGACTTGCAGTAAGAAGGCTACCCAACGATAGAAGTACATCAGTTTGAAGGTGATTCTGGTTAGCTAACTACTGTAGTACCATCAGTGCCGTATCAGGATGGTAACAATACATCAGTTTGAAGGTGATTGCAGTTATCTGCCTAAGTACAGTATAAGCAATGACAGAAGTATGAATTTGAAAGTGGTTGCAGTTACAGTACTTAGCTACTCAGTTACCTGCAGTACAGTACTAGCAATGATATGTACTGTACATCAATTTGAAAGGTGATTGCAGGTACTGAGCTACAGTACCAACAGTATAAGCAATGATACTGTAGAATCCTCATTATCGAGGTGATTGTACAGTACTTAGGGTATCTTTGTTGTTCCTGTTGACATTAAAAAAAATTAAAAAAAATTAAATGTAAGCTTACTGACATCAACTGTGTGTGTAGTGTATAGTAGGCTACCTGTCTTAAATTTACATAAAATGTATTGGACATGGTAGGGCTAATCTATTTTTTTTTTTTGTTTTTAATGTTTTTCCTTTTTATATTTGTGACGTATATCCAATAAGGACTTTCAAAATCTGTGCCACCAGACTGTGAGGAACTCAATGGACGTTGATTACTTTTATGTCTGGTGGAAGTGTAAGGTACAGTAGCATCACTGAATAAAGTAAGTTCCTTGTTTGATGTCCATCATTTCAGATCCTATTCGTACCCATCTGAACCAGTCGGGGAACGACATCGTCTGGTGCGTTACGGACTTGGCCTTCCATTATCCGGGCAGAATCGCGATCTCTGGTTGTGAGATCAAAACCAGACTAACCTTTGTGTCTGTCTTTGAAAGTTGAGATCCGTGATGGCGACGTCGAAGCAGAGTCCATGTTTAAGAAGGAATTTAACAGACAGACTAGGTCAGAAGTCTGGCGTTTGGTCAGTTTCGTCGATAAATCCTCGTTGGTGACCTGCCTTGACGATAGCCTGGAAAAGATTTCCATCTCCTCCAGGGACGGTTATTCATGCAAAGAAACTTCCCTTTGGTGGTGTTTCTTGCATCTCAGTAAAGAATGAAGAAATATTTGTCGGTGTGAGTGGGTCCTCTGAGATATCCCGTCTTTAATCTTCAGTTGCTTCAGACGAGAGTCGTAAATCTGCTGTCTCTCCAGAACGGTTGGCCGGTAGATTTAGCGATGACCTCAGACTGGCGTTTCTTTATTCTGCTGCGCTCGGCGGCGGAGATGAAATTGTCATGTCATTGGAAGACGAAGGGCAAATGTCTGAAACTCGAAAATCCATTACACAGAGGTGCCGTTCCTCTGAGTGTTTCGGTCTGCAAGGACGCTGAGATTGTGGCAGTGTCTTGGCATGGCCCATCAGAGGTAACGCTTCATTCCATTTCTTCTGGATTTTGTCTCGGTGTAGCAGAAATTGAACCGGTGGAGAGAGTTCAGTCTTTGGGAGAAGGTCAGCTGGGAGCCATCGACACCAAGGGTGAATTCAAGATCTTTCAAGTGGTGAGTTTAAAGGAGGAGAAACGTATCCTTGTCTTTTTACTTTTACTGTTCAGTACATGAAAGGACTTAGAAATTATCGTCACCCAACATAAACCATTTAGGAAGTTTGAAAGTCGCTGATGTGAGAGTTCAGTGCTGTAGAGAGGGGGTAGTAAGAGGGTTAAAGTTTAGTGATAAATGTTGGTGGCTTGTTCACACTCTTCTGGGGCTGGGGGGGGGGGGAGAATGGGGCTCAAGTGGTTTCCCCCAGTCATGCCATCACTGGTGATAGAGATTGATGTACAAGAAAGGATAGAATAGAGTAACAGTACTCATGGAATGCTAAAAATGTTGCTGTTGATGTCTACAGTAGCTACATTCAGCAGTTAAAGTTCCACTTTTGCAATATTTCTAAAAATGTGAAGTCTTCTAAAGGGAACAAAACCCTGTAATTAATTCCACTGTGTGATATTTGGATTGAATTGTCAAAAAGTTACAGCCTCATAACCTCTTTTGCTGAATTTCTTAATGGAAGGTCTTGTGCTGTAGATAAAGGCAAATTTTTGTTATACAGTATACTGTGTGGGTGTGTGTGCAACCTCCTGAAGGGATTTTCATCTGGGATTTTAATCAGTGAAGAAAGGGAATATTGATGTTAACAAGTGTCCACAGTACAGTACATGGAATACTGTATTTAGTATAATGCAGAAAACCAACACAGTTCAGTCTCGATTTCCTCTGTTCAATCAGGGTATTGAGACTTGCAGATCTGGCACTACTATGTGCTGAAAATCATTGCCTAGTGTGCAGTACTACTGTATGTATCCTTACAATGTGCAGATTTGGATGTATCCTTCATTACAGTAATTTGCTTTGTGTTTAAACTTTCCAAAATACATGTTTCCAACAAGAAATAAAAGAATACATGTGTGGAACAGTGACAACTCTTACAAGTTCTACTGGGTGTGCAACTTACAGTAAAAAAGAGTTCACATCAGTATTTTGGTATGGGATGTATCACTGTCTGAGCTGTATTCTGTCCTGTACCAAGGGATACAGTAGAATACAACCAGGAAAGTCCAATTTCTGCTGACATTCTTGAAGAGCACAGGGCATGGCATAATTTAAGGTAATATTCAGTTAGGCCTCGGACTATACAGTGTGTGTTTTGCATTTGAACAGTATACTGTACATTCTTTGCCAACCCCCCCACTTACTGTATCTTTTGCAACTGATTGTCAGTCGTTCTGACATTTTTTATTTTTTCTTCCTTTTTTCTTTTTTCCTGCCAGGCACAACTGTTCACTTTTGATAACCTGAAAGCACTCTTATGTTGTTTGCTCTCACAAAGTGACTGCCAGCGATTGCACAAACTGTTAAAAATAAACAGCAAAACTGAGCAAGAAAGAATCCCTCAACAACGGTGATGTGAAGGCATTCCTGGATGTGCTTGAAGATCAAGGACAGTTTGATTCAGAAAATACGGTTTCCCTCAGGGATGCCTATTAAAGGGGGTGAATTCAAAGAGAACGGCCAAAGAGTGGTGGCTGCTATTGAGGCTTATGATAAACTCTCAGGTAAGCCTTTGTAATATTACACACTGTATCTATGTCAAGTCTGTTTAGGTTGTGCAGTTGTGTCCTTAGGAGCATTATACCTGTACAGATATAAGTTTGAAGTATTAATAGATTTGATGTAGGGTTTGCACCTGGTATCTGGGTTACCCAAGAGATTGTGACAGAACCCGGTCTGACATTGCTTCCCGGACCAAAGTTTTGCCAATGTATGTTGTACCTGATACAAAATCCAGCATGTATTCCTACATTAATTACTTCAAGGGGTGACTTCATTGTTTTACCCATCTACATAGGGAAACATGGTGTTATGTTAATGTTCAAGCCAAGTGGCCTTGTTGGAGTCTACCGGTGCACTGCAATGGATTCAATCTTCCACATAGTTTAAAGGTAATTGATCAGCTTATCAATATCTTTTGTGACATCAGCCTCTTCTTGATAAACTGTCTGATAGTGTCACAAGTTTATGGTTCTTGTGAAACATTTCAGTTTATTTTCTCTGTCTTGTATATTTTTTCAAGTGTTGTTCTCATTTCTGTCCTCCTGTAAATTGTGTTGAAAGACTTGTCTTTAACATGGAATCTTACCAAGAGAGTTCCTGTTATTCAACCTCAACGGTCATTTTTCGTGTTAATCTTCAATAGTGCAGTATATTGTTCTGGGTAAAGTTGTAAAATTTGCAGCGTTCTCCTGTTTGAATGTAGAATTAGAACGTAGACTTTGAATGTAGACTTTGAACGTAGACTTCAAATGTTTTGAGAAGAGTGCACTTCTTGCGATTATTGTTCCTAATTTACGTCCTCTTCACCGTACTGTGAGGTCAGTGTCTCAAGTGGTAGGTATTCTTGGTGATGCTGCTGTAGCAATGTCAGCAACTCGCATTGTCAACGATTCATGGTCTCAAATTGTTCCGACTTCTTTCGTTTGCCAGCAAGGCGGAGGGACCTAGATGCAGAGAGATACCTCTCGGGGAGAAATCAGACAAAGAAAAGAGCCACAGATGGAACAGAAGAATGCAAAAATTGGAAGAAATTGAAGGTAGACTACGATCTTTTGGATACATGTTTTTTATCCTGTGTGTCACTGAACGGAGTATTGTCTTCTACTGTACACCTGTAACTATGACAATAATACAGATTTTAAAAAGAGTACTTACATAGAGAGATTTTGTGGTACACATTCATACAAAGGAAGAAAAAAATAGGATGGAACAAGCAGATGAAAAAAGGAGAGAGTTTTAATGCAATCGATACAAGAGAAAGACTAATTACCTCTGTTCAGGTTTCTAAACCAGCTGTTCCCTCAAACCAGGCGGATCAACTCTATATTGGTTTATATCAACAGTGTCGACTGCTGCAAGTTTAAGCAGTATGAAGGATGCCATAATATGATTGGGAATATGGTGAGGTCATCTTTTAAACCTGTGTGTCCTGAAGGCCTAAATGCACCCAATTAATAAGTGCCAAGAAATAGTTTGGCAACTGGTTTTTGCCACTATAGACAATGATAAATGAACAGAAAATGATAAACCCTGTATACAGACTGTGTATGCTTAACCCTGATCACAGACTGTGTATGCTAAACCCTGGACACAGATTGTGTATGCTTAACCCTGTAGACAGACTGTGTTCGCTAAACCCTGTTTATACAGACTGTGCATGCTAACCCCTGTATACAGACAGTGTATACTAAACCCTGTACCCAGACTGTTTATTCAAAACCCTGTATAATGTACAGGCTGTGTATGCTTAACCCTGTAAACAGACTGTGTAATCCAAACCCTGTTTATAGACTGGGTTTGCTAAACCCTGAACACAGACTGTGTATGCTAAACACTGTGCACAGATTGTGTATGCTTAACCCTGTATACAGACTGTGTTTACTAAACCCTGTATGCAAACTGTGTATGCAAAACCCTGTTTACAGACTGTGTAGGCTAAACCCTGAACATAGACAGTGTATGCTAAATCCTGTACACAGATTGTGTATGCGTAACTCTGTATACATACCGTGTGTGCTAAATCCTGTATACAGACTGTTTATGCAAAACCCTGTATACAGAGACTGTAGGCTACACCCTGTATACAGACTGTATATGCTAAACCCTGTACACAGATTGTGTGTGCTTAACCCTGTATACAGACTGTGCTCTCTAAACCCTGTATACAGACTGTGTATGCAAAACCCTGTATACAGAGTGTGTATGCTTAACCCTATATACAGATTGTGTATGCTTAACCCTGTATACAGACTGTGTACGCTAAACCCTGTATACAGAGTGTGTATGCTTAACCCTACATACAGAGTGTAGACTAAACCTTGAACACAGACTGTGTATGCTAAACCCTGTATACAGACTGTCTATGCTTAACCCTGTAAACAGACTGTGTACACTAAACCCTGTATACAGAGTGTGTATGCTTAACTCTGTATACAGACTGTGTATGCTAAACCCTGTACACAGATTTTGTATGCTTAACCCTGTATACAGATTGTGTAGGTTTAACCCAGTAGACAGACTGTGTTCGCAAAACCCTGTTTACAGACTGTGTATGCAAAACCGTGTACACAGACTGTGTAGGCTAAACCCTGAACACAGACTGTGTATGGTAAACCCTGTACACATACTGTGTATGCTAAACCTTTTACACAATCACATCTTGTGCCGGCCTGAGTTGTGGGGACATTTAGGTCCCTCAGAGATCTTGATGGACATTTAGGGACCCACAATATTTCATTTAAAGTTAATTGTACAGAAATGACTAGAAATTCTCGCAAAAATTTCTGATTCTGCTGTTGTATTCAAATACTGTAGTACCATTGCCCTGTTATCAACTCCCCTGCGATCACTCAGTGGTTTGTGAAATGCAAAGAGTCATATCAATAATTTACAAGTTGGTATAAGAAAAACAGGGAAATGAAGCTTTTCAGAATGTGTAATACCACATAATGTTCCAAGGTCAGGTGGTGCTGACAAGAAAAAAAAAAATTAACATTGATATTTTTTCTTTTGAAATTGCTTTCATTGCATGCTTTTGGACCAACATGGGTCCAAGTAAAGTTGCAAGTGTATGTGCATTTTTTTGCTGTCCTTTTAAGGTTTTAATGTTCTGGAAAAAAGTGTTCCAGAAAAATATATTGGTTTCATGAAATCAAAGCTTCATTTCTTATTCCAGAAAAATGATGATGCCACCGTATCTGTAGTTGAAGAACCTGGAATGGATGCTCAATCCTCAGACAATGAACATCTGGAGGAGGAAGTTGCACCCACAGACCAACAACGATGTAGGGATGCTTCTTCCTGACTGCCGAACCAGATGGTGATGTAGAGTTTCTCACCAGCAGTGGTAACTTTGGAGTGTTATCTCATAGGCTCATACTTGAATTCCGCACAGCACTCGCCGAAAAGACTCAACCACTATTGAACGAGTTAAAGCTATTGAGAAAGGAACTCGCCAAAATTAGGACGTTGAATGAAAGTGGTTCTTCTTCATGCGGCGAGCAGTCTCGCTGTAGTCACTCATGTCTTCCTCCTGTGTGCAAATCGAAGCAGCCATTGCTGTCACACTTATTCTGGTTGTCTTTACCAAGCTGTTGTCATGCTCATTCCAATCACCATGGCAACCATGCAGCGCCCCAGACAAATGTCCGAGCTCAGGTACCTGCCACATCGACTCCATCTTCTGGACAAACACTGCCTCAGGCCAAACTACAGTCAAACCCATTTTCCACAACCAAATATGATCAATCCCTTTATGCACTCCTTGGGCTATCCTCATTATCTCCCGGGACCCTTTCCTCCTATGCAGTATCCAGTTATGCAACAGAACGCTGTACATCCGACAAATCAGCCGATGTATTTTGGCAGTCCTCCCCTTCAACAAATGCACCCGCCTCCTGTCGGTTCGCTCCAACCGCAGGCTCAGAATTTAGCAGTGATGTCTACGCCTGTTCGTGGCAGCACTTCTGGTCAATCTGAAAGTAACCCTTCAAGCTCGAATTACGGTGTCACAAACAATCCTGCCTCAAACTCACGCAACCAGTGCACTGAACCTCTCTGTGGATGGTGCCGTTTCTAGTCCATCCAGAGACCAGGTCCATGAAAGTGGCTTGAGAAGATCTAATACTAAGCCCTCATCTAGTGCTAAGGAAACAGTGGCTAGAGTCGCTGGCTTTCTCCGCACAGTCCCGACCAAGGTGTATCTTGGAATCACCCCAAGGGAAGCTGAAGAAAGTGCTGCCGCTGTTAAGTCATGTCTTCAATCCTCCTCGGATTCTACCCCGTTTTTGAGCGGATTTCCCTCGGTTTTGAGGAAGGAGCTGTTGCAGTACAAAGACCAGGACTGATCCTAAAGCCAGAGAGCAAGTCGTGAAGGTGATGATGAAATCGCTCTTTACCGAGGAAGAGCGAGCAGAAAGCAATTACGCTGGGAAGAGGGGCTACCGCCAGATCGATCGGGAAAAGTTGTTCCTCGTGAAAGAAATTGTTTTCCTCGTCTGCCCTTTCGTCGGAGGGAAAGACGATGAGCAGACCAAAGCTAAAGAGTGGAAGAGACTGTGCACATACATCGACGTCTCCAACCGTCATGTAAGACACAAATTTCGACAATTGAGCAAGAGAGAGGAGGAAGCCAATAGCACCTCTGCAAAGGTATCGTAAAGTCATAGCCTACCAGGACCAGTGATATTGCACGTGCTCAAAGCCTACAGTAAGTGACCATGGCCTGTGATGTTGCACTTGCTTAAAGCTGGACAGTAGATGACCATGGCCTGTGATGTTGCACTTGCTTAAAGCTGGACAGTAGGTGACCATGGCCTATGATGTTGCACTTGCTTAAAGCTGGACAGTAGATAGCCATGGCCTGTGATGTTGCACTTGCTTAAATCTGGACAGTAGATAGCCATGGCCTGTGATGTTGCACTTGCTTAAAAGCCAGACAGTAGATGACCATGGCCTGTGATGTTGCACTTGCTTAATGCTGTAGATGACCATGGCCTAGTGATGTTGCACTTGCTTAAAGTCGGACAGTAGGTAGCCATGGCCTGTGATGTTGCACTTGCTTAATGCTGTAGATGACCAGGGCCAGTGATATTGCACTTGCTGACATTGCCGTTAGGGGTTAGGAATTCTGACATCGATTGCACTGAACTCAATTGGGCTTTATGTACTGTATGTGTAATAGTAAGGAAAACTGAAAATGAATTTAACAGCCGAATCATCGTGGACTTGAAGGTAGTTTTGATGAAGGAGAAAACCTCTAACTTCTGCTTTCTTCTTTTCGTTTCATTTCGTTTCTTTTTTTTTGTTTTGTTTTATTTGTGTGGTTTTATTTTACTTGAAATATCATTTCCAATTTTTGCAACACTGCGAATGTCTTCTTACAGTATTATGTAGGTTATGCATTGAATTATGTAGAAAATAATGTATTAACACCCACTGTAGTCAACTTGTGGTCACTCCTCTCATAATCCCTTATTTACTTCCTGTACTAAACGTTTCTACTCATGTTTTAATCCCTGTGTGGTACATGTATGCAAGTCTCTTTGGCAAGAACATGAAATCTTTCCATTACAACTTTATTTTTAGTTCCGTCTTTCAAGTCATATTTTATACATAATTCTCTCTGAGAGTTGTAATAACTTTGCCAGTTCTACCTCTCCCAAGAAAGTACATTGGACTTTAGATTAAAATGGCTTCTGCAAGCTTAGCTTTTGTAGCCTCTGTTATCAAGTTTTATTTCCTTTTGGTGGTGCTATAATGCATCATTTTGTTTAATGGTAAACTAATTTCATCTGTTGTTATATTCTTCCGTTGCCAATGTAAATTCTAGACTCTGTCAGTATTTTTTGAAAGTACATGGAGGTTGGATTTATGACAAGTTTATAACTTTATGACATGTTTTTATTGCAACATGTGGGTTATCATACAAGTTATGCTACGTGTACATCTCCACTCTGTTATGCCGCACAAATCCTATTCTATCAGTCGATGGCTTTAATTTTGCTCTGCAGAATCTATTGGCTATGATATATTTGATAGAACATGAGTCTGTTTTAAAGCTTTCCCATTATTATTACATAAAAAAAAAACAACATCTGCTGAGATATGGAATGGATGTATGAAGTATGAAATGGACATTTAATTTTGCTCAGAGTAAGAACTGTTCATCTTAACGATAGTTCTTTCCATTCTGTTTGGTCATAGAATGAAGTCTCACACTCAGGCTGAATGGTTATCAGAAGGAATGGTTACCTCCATTGGCATTAAGTGTAATTACGTTTAAAGCTGGAATATTAGTTGTACTGGTAATCGTCTGGTCATGTACCTTTGTTCTTTGTCATTGTTTCAGGGAAGAGAAAGTAGAGGAAAATACCACCCGTCACAAAATCTGAAAGAGAACTGTGCACTCACAGATCTTCCAGATATTTGAATATGAATATTGTCTCAACATGATTGTTGTCCCTACAAAATTCAGACTCCCAAAGAAAGCATAGCAGTCAGTCACCGTTACTTGAGATCAAACAGACCCAATTGGGAATGAATAGGAACATTCATGTATGCAATAATGGGGCTTTAAACAATGTTTTTTTTTTAAGTGACTATGACATACTCTGCAGAATTTGGCTTTCACTGGCAAATTTTTCAGCTTCAACAGTAATGCATTGTGATTGCCTACAAATGTCTCGTCGTCACACTGATGGTTTTTGGTACACTGACGAACGAGAGATATCTCAGCTAAACTCCGAGATAGTCAAAAGTAGATGAGAGGATTATCTGCCAAAAGTGAGACTTGCTTACCTACGGACGCTCCCACAGACCACCGTCACTCATTCTTCATTCTGAGTCATCTACCCCCTTTGGACACCACTGAGTCTGTTTTAGTCAGTGTTATCCAGCTAGTTTTATAGGATGTTTGACGTAGGGGACACAAAGGTACACCTGTCACAAATCTGAAAGCACTGTCCTCCTCGATCTGTGTAACTTACGGAAACTGGAATTACTTGCCTTCTGTTTGTGTGTGACAGAGCAATTCAGTCCTTAAGCTATTTACATTAAAAAAAAAAAAATAACCATTGTTGTCTTCCATGGTAACTTCAATCTTTGATCCCTGGTTGTGGCTTATCGGATTTTTCTCCAAGTCTAGTTCATTATAGTTTTATGCTTCATCGTACTTCTGTTTTCCTGGTTTATTTTTTTTTCTTTTACATTCTACACTTGTTTATTTTTTTTTTACGCTAGCATTTAATTTATCATGTTTTTATAAGGATATAATAAAGTGTCCCTTGAACTTGAACATTTCTGTATTGGAGCATTAGTTAATGTCTCTAGACGTCTGTTTCTTTTTTGGCCACGAAAATTTTCTGTTTTATGTCTTCATTGGTTGTACCATAAAATAAAGACTCATGCCCATTGCAGTCTCCCTTCTAATATTGCTTTGATGGTAGTCAATGTCAGTAAAATTGTAAGTGGATGATTGCTCTTCGAAAGTAATTTGCGAGGGACATCACCGTAGAAACGAGAAGTGTGATTACTGTAAGGATGCTTTTAATCGTCGAAGGAACAAACAGGCATCTTTTTGAGGTGGTGGTAGAATCAATTTTAGATGTGGTAATTTGTTGCTACCAGGTGATTCCAGTAAGCCTCGGAACTGCTATTAGCGTTACAAGACTTTTGCGCGACCTACTCGGTGCAATATCGTTGCTTCAGACTGAACGTGCATCATGGTTGGGTGCTGGGATGTTGTAGTGAAGAGGAGGGTAAGGAGGGGGGGTGGGGTTAATACAGGAATATCTGCTCTCTATAGCTAACACTCGGAGAGAGTTTGAATAATAAAAAAAACTGTAACTTATATGTCATCTGATCATCATGAGTGGGTGCAGTGGCGGCGCCATGTCAGACTTGGGGAGGGGGGAAAACTGACTACAGAGGAAAATTGTTGGGGGGGCAAAGATTTTCGTGCTCAGCGCGAAACCGAGCGCGAAGCGCGAACCAGCGCGAGTGGGGTCCAGGGGCCCGCCTTATTGCCCCTGGTGGGGTCCAGGGGGCGAAGCACCCGGAAGCTCTGAGGTTTTAGCATATCTCCGGGTGGAAAAGTAAGTCCCAAGAGAGGTATATTACTTATTTTTATATATTTATTTTTCGATTGACCCTACTCCAAGGTTCCCAACTTTTTTCTTTGGGAGTACCATTTCACATTTACGCGGTGCCACCGAGTACACACACGCACATACATAGGCTACATACACTTCCCATCCAGTCACTTTATTCTATAAAAATGTGCAGTACTTAACAGTCCAATAGTAATAAAAAGTGAGGCCTACTATTAACACATTTATTATGATGCAGCCAACGACATTGCTATATTTAGGAAAACAACCACCTACCCGCCCTTCCCTTATGTGGGACGGTAAACATTCCAGAGAAAATTGGTCTGACCAGGCTGGCCTACTGTTGAAGTGGCTACGGGCATGATATGAAAACTGGCAGCCTGTGTAACATAAATTAGGCATTTATCAATCATGGTTCCCCGGGAGCTGTTCTTATTCAGTCCAATGCCAATACATAAGGGGGGGGGGGGGCAACTGGGGGGCAAGGAAACAATCTGGAGGGGCAAATGCCCCCACATCCCCCCCCCCCTAGCGCCGCCACTGAGTGGGTGACCGTGTAACTGAGATCAAATACTGGTAAGTGAATACACTAACGTAACCCTTGTGTAAAATATAGCCTACTGAATAATGAAGACGAGATTGTAATTCTTAAAGGCAATTATCCAGAGTTTTACCTCTTTATATGTTTGATAATGACAAGATTACTACTATAATAGCTGAGGTTACTATTCATTTATTTGGGCGGGTGTTATTTCACTTTTCTTTTTCTCATAGGCTATCGACTTACTTTCCCGTAGAGTGTTAGTTTATTGTCACATTTGATGACTACAGTTACGAAGAACAAACATAAACGTGTCAATTAAGAGATTGGATCCCCCCACCTTTCTGCCAGTCTTAGCTTAAGAAGTTCAGTTTTGCAAGAAATGAAAATTTACAAAGATCGATCACAATCTATCCTGACGGTTTTCATACGATTGTCCTAGGCGGATTTGGATGGCGCTGTGTATCCTTTTCTCTCGTTCAAATAGCCTACACGTATGACGACAAACGAATGCTTGTGCTCTCTTGTGCACGGCACCTTATTTCTAAAGTGTTAACCTTGAAGAAAACGTCAATGGAACATTCTCCCATTCTCTTATTTAAGTCACAGTTAACTCGGTCTGTTAACGGTCTCAATGTTTGTCCTTTCACTGGGTAATTGGCATGTGAATATACCCCACAGATGTAATTTAGTGCCCTCCTGGTACCATAGTTCGGTAATCATTCGTTTACTGTGTTAATTAAGTGTGTGTGGGGGGGGGGGGTGATCGTGGAGCGCTAACATGCCTTTTCAGTCCATTTTCCTATTAGTCTTGAGAGAGACTAATGGAAGTTTGCCTCTTTGATGAAGATCGGTAAGATTTGTACGTTGCTCGTTGTGGTGTTAACAAATGTTACCTTGGAAATTTAAATCAGGGTACCAGCTAAAGTGACGAGTCAGTTGATGGGGTTCCGATCATGTCCGCTTCGTCCTCGTGCTACTGTCCTGCGGACATGATATGGGGAGCGCTCAACCAGCTATGGTCGAACTAATACTTTACCAGATCACCAAGTCCTGGACGACGTGCAAATCATGATAAATAATGTACGAATATATGCAAGGAGAATCGACAATGATGTTGTTGTTGTTGTAACGAAACTCATTTCAAAGCCTTTCACCTCTTAAGAAGATAAACAAGGGAATATAATGCCGTTAGAATGATGCTTTCTATACGAATCTCCCGCAAAGCTACTCAGTGGAAGGGACGAGAAGAAGCGCATTTCGTCGAGAAAGTATTCTGTGGCATTAACCAGGGTCATACTCGCCGGACAATAGTGTGCCTTCGTGATGTTTGCTCTTGTGCAGACGTCGCCTCCGAAACGTTGTATCTCGCACTGCCGCTCCTTGAGAACCTGGCAGAAACTGACGTTCCAATCGAGACTGCTACAACCCCAGAAATCAAAGTCCAGAGGGTAATTGGTGACGTGGAATGTCTCACCTACTAGTTCGTCCATACTCTCCTCAAGTTCTTGTTCTTCCGTTTGCACGACATTCCTTCACCGTCTTTTTGAATTTCCAACACCATGACGTCAGTCACCTTTGTGAACCGTCACGATACCTCCATCGCTTTCCTCGATACAGTCTACTCGTCTTATAATATCCTGACTGGTCGGGAAAGGGTGGAGAATTTCCCGGTCGTCGGCGATGAAAATGACATTAAGGACCACTCCCATTTCAGAACCAGAGACATACGGTGTTTGCAAGGCTACGCCCTTCTTAGAAATAGCGACACGGTCTTTCATCTCACACGAGAGTTCGCCGTCCAGAGTCGTATCACTCAGCTCAAAGAGCACGAGATTTACCTCTGCTGCATCATCTGTCGGTGGTGTTTCATCAATGTTTGTGTCGGCGTTAGGTAAGCTGAGTTCAACATCTATACAGAAAAAAAAGAAGAAAATTTAAAATCTGACGTGAATTTGACTGTGACGTGTGTGACGTGAATGTGACTGTGACGTGTATTCACAGAAAATCCGTAAGTGTCATCACAATTGTCGCTAGTGGTGCCTAATTTTGAAGTGACAAGTCTTTAAATACTGGTACATACTGTAAATACTGGCAATTGTTTAAGAAACCACGCACACGGTGTTAACGGTAACCCGTATTTGCTGATGTTGTTCACATCTCATCAGTTCATACTACTTAGCAATAAGACATTCAGATACAGCGCATTCACGAAGAAAAAAAAACACACAAAAAAAGACAACCAAAAACAAAAAGCAAAAAAAAAAGAAAGACAAACATCCGTGTTAAATTTATCAAAGACAGTATCCAGGGAGACATGTATATGTAGATATAATTTGGTTTGTCGTAAATCAATGACAGTTTTGTAAGTAATTTATAATGTAAGTTATAAAGCTATGATAGCCTGGGAATCACTTTTTGTTGTCTCTGGTTAAAGAGACAACAAAAAGTCTTTGCTAAATGTCATATTCGTCTGTGTTATGAAAGCAATCTTGTATGTATTTTATATGTATGTTAGCCACGAAAAAAAGAGAGAGAAAAGAACAACAGATGAGAAAAAAAAAAGTGCCGTTCAGAGTTGTCGATGAGAATCTTTGATCTCGTAACAAAGTCAAATTGCATCTCACGAAATTGGAAGTGTTTTGAGCATTCCAGAAGAGACTACATGTCTGCAGTTAACATATATTTATTATTATTATTATTATCTGGCAACTTTAATGTGTATATGTTCAGTTTGCTCATATTTTAACTCGTCTGAATCAGACGAAAACAGACACAAAGTTTGTATGCGTTTATGAGGCTGCATGGGGAAAAAATGGCCCAAAAATAATGGATCCACAGAGGTGAACAGGTATAAGGGAAGGCCAAGACAATAAATGACACTATTGCACGCCATGGCTACTCCTTCTAATCTGCGATTTATTATGCCAACCGACACAGCGGTATCAACATTATGGCAAATTGGTCCAAAATTCTCGATTCGGGCAAATATTTTCCCTGGCCCCTCCGAAATATTAAGCTCTGATGGCCCTTGAAGGTCTCTTGTAATAGAATATTCATGAAAAAAATAAATAAATCAAGGATTACAGTTTTTTCGTTGGTCGATCAAAGCATCTACTTTTTTTTTTTCTCATAATTCTGAGGGTTGGTAAAGGGAGGCCCGTAACTAGACTAACCATTTTGTTTGGGCGGGAGGTGGGGGAGGTATATCAGTGTTGGAGTTTTGTTGCCGTGGAGGCCTTTTCAAGGGTTCTAGGTTCAAAATGTTGGGAGATTTCCATCTTTTCTTCCTGTATTTGTATTAAAAAAGCAGGACCTTTTAGTAAAGCTCTTTTTTTGGGAGGGGGGGGGGGGTCGTGCAGTATGCCCCCTGTGGCTACGTGCCTGGGTGTAGGAGCGAGAGCCGGGGGGGGGGGCTGACAAATGGGGCTGCTGTCCTGACATGTGAAAGAAAAGAGAGTGAGAGTCTCTTGTCGGTAGCTTTTTTAGGATACCCTTTTCGATGTCATTACATTCGACTCACGCAGTATCCACGTATAGTTGCAGAAAGCTGGCGGTGAAGTATTCTATATTTTGTTTTTGAACCGGTATCTTATAACCTTTCTGGGAAATATCATAGAGAAACACTTAAAATCAAATTCAATGTCACTTAAACGGGGTGTCATCTATTTCACGATTAGTTAATTAATTTCTATATATATATACTTACCGTTGCCGCAGAATAAATCTTGTCCCTTGCGTCGCTGAAAATCGTCATATAATGGGCCCGATGGTACCCTAAACCTTCCGTATATGCCACTTTCTTCAAACTCTCTTAAATTTGGAAGCAAAGATTTTCTTCCGCGTACGGTGCAACACAAAATTACACACTGGGCAATCAGACAGAGAAGACGTGTGAATACTGCCATGTTGAGTGTAAAATAACCTCTATAAGTGATACTCTAGACGGAAACCAATTGTTGCAAAATCCGAAACTGTCTTCGAAATGGACTGGAATACGTCGCAACTTCTCTTTTTGTCAAAGGTGTTCATTAATAGCATGAAAAGTAATTGGCGAGTGAGTCTTTTCGTGATTGGGATGTGGGGTTCGTTAAAAGTTACTATAGTAAAGTAGCTGAAACCAACAGATGAAAATTGTTACGTTTTCAAATTGAAATTTGATACACTTCTCGCATCATGAAACGTTACGTGGAAAGAACTATCCACCGGTAAAACAATATTACTCCCGGAATCTTAAAACTTAATAGCATACCCTTCAATTTTAGAATTGCCTTATTGAAATGGAGCTAATTGTTTATTTTGCTTCTGTCTATCGTGTACTTCTTTATCATATTTCAGCAGTTATGCAAGCTTGAAAAGCAAGCGGAACTGCATAAGAGCAATGACCTTGAATTTCTTGAAGTTGTTTCAAATATAATTAAAGTCCACGAGACTTGCACTGACAATTGTCACTTCATCCAAGTTATGGAACGTTGAGATCAAACCCCCTGATGTGAAGTAGAAATTTAAAATCGAACCACCGGAAG
Organism: Stichopus chloronotus; assembly: GCA_021234535.1. Classification (NCBI taxonomy): domain Eukaryota; kingdom Metazoa; phylum Echinodermata; class Holothuroidea; order Aspidochirotida; family Stichopodidae; genus Stichopus; species Stichopus chloronotus. The sequence goes on from CM037842.1 coordinate 17,641,420, forward strand.
GATGTTCCTCTTCTGCTTTATATGAACTGAGAAACATGAAAGGTACCGTGCAGTTACTTCGTGGAGGGAAGAGCAAAAGTACACTGTAATTCGCACTGCTCTCAGTATTGGCATAAAACTCCCTGTATATTCTTTACTGCCCTTTTGAGAGCGGTTGGTGATGAAAGTTCTTGCTTCTACGAACCGTCGTTAAATTTCCTCATATCCTGACAGTTCTTTCCTGTGTCATATTATGCTTTTGTGCAGAGAAAACGAAGTGACTTAAATATTAACGAGTATTGATCACTATCCAGGCTCCCTTCCCCGGCCAACTACACTTCCGAAGATTCAGGGTACCTTGCAATTGTTCGATATGCATAGGCGTGTATCAGTATAGGGGGGGGGGGGACATGGGATTGGGACAAGTCCTCCTACGCTTCTGGAAGGAAGGGGGACATCTTCAGTGAAGTACCTAAACTTTATTGAAACATATTGAAAGATTATAGGGCGTAAACATAACATAGATTACCAGTTGACACTAGTCCTACATTTTATTTCCCTTTTTTTTCAAGGGGGGGGGGTCAAGGGGGGTTGACACCCAAGACATCTCCCAAAGGACTTCGGTTCTCAGATTTAGAAAAATCTCCCCCGCCCCACCTAGTCGTACGCCGCACGGGATGACTCAACAACTTACTTGGATTTGACCATCCAGAACGCCTCTGTTGAATGTGATCCCATCACGATGCCGTAAGTGAAGAAATTGTCGAACAGAACGGCCAGGATGTTTGTCATATTCGTTATCTTCATGTTTCCACTTGCAATGCTAATAACAAACAACGTTGTCATGGTACTCATGGCCTTGCTCTGACATCGCTACATAAACAGCGCCCACTTTATGTGGTATACGGGCACACCGTGTACAGATATACGAAAGTCGAAAAGTGCCGTTGGCTTGGAGAAAACGATATGGTTCTTCCGCCATCAGATTTTGGAAAACTCGTGAAAGCAGAAACAAAATATGTGACGGCGTACTCCTAGAAAGAAAGGATTCAACCTTACCATTTCGTTACATGTCTCCTCGCATCAAGAGTTGCCCACAAACCATATTGGTTTTTTTCATTTAGTGAAGAAATTTAAAGATACCTAGTACTTGTTAACATTCAACTTTGTGAACTGCTGCCCTAGCCAGATTTATGCCAAATGTCTTTATTTTTCAAGTTAGTGATGTATAATTTTCTGTCACCAGGTGTCTCCCGTCACAACCAATAGTATCACTAAGTAACTTACAACAAAATTTGGAACTTTTTTCTGCCTTTTGCAGCCTTTGTCTTTTAAGGGCAGGGTACATTTTGTTTTCATTATGGACAGTGGGAAAGGAGACGGTACTGACGGTTATACTTTTCAGTATCGATTCCAAACATCACAGAACATAACTTTTGTTTTATCGACATTTTGCTTGCTAGAAAAGTTCAACAACATAGCCGAAAGAACGATCAATTTAACAGACCTCTACAACAATTTCATATGTATTCACGGCTGTGACTATTTTCCGTTTGTAATCTCAAAGTTGCTTGCTCTTGGTTAATTAATTTTCCATGTACTGCAATTGCTGCTTTTAAATGTGGTCTACTGTAAGCCTAGATAAAATTTTACTGTTTTAATTTTATGCCTTTGCAAATTCTACACTGAGGATCCACCCGAATGGACATAATGTATGACAATAATTCTGTTTATCGTGAATCAGTAAGAATGGAATTGGATGTACTCCCGTATCTGAAGTATAAGGCGTGTGAACATATAACAATAACAATTCTACACTAGCTTAACGTTCGCAATTAATACTAAAATTCACAAGTTTAACTCAATTGTGCTATTATTTAAATAATGGTCTTCCACTGTCACTTGGACTCATCGAACTTCTCATCCTAACCGAAGAGCAAAAGAAACAAAAAGACAAAAAAAAAAAAAAAAGAAGAAAAGAAGCAAAGAAAAAAAAAAAAAAAGGAGAAGCATAACTATGACTTCGAATGCTGAGGATGTTTACCGCAGTTGTATAGCATACTACTTGAACTATCGGTTTTCGATTTACTAATAAGGGTGAGTGAGGACGCCAGTCACCTATAATTACTACGACAGACAAGGGAAGATAATCCCATTTGAGTGTAGCTTATCGTATGTGTCTCCTGCAAAACTCTCTATTGTGAATGATGGCAAAAAGGGGAACTCATCGAGAAAATATCCGGTAGCGTTTACCAGAGTCATGCTTGCAGGACAGTAGTGCGCGTTCGTGATGTTTGCCCGCGTGCAGACGTCGCCTCCGAAACGTTGTATCTCGCACTGCCGCTCTTTGAGAACCTGGCAGAAACTGACGTTCCAACCGAGACTGCTACAACCCCAGAAATCAAAGTCCAGAGGGTAGTTGGTGACATGGAACGTCTCACCCACTAATTTATCCATACTTTCCTCAAGTTCCTGTTCTTGTTTCCCACGGCATTCTTCGTCCTTTCGAATTTCCAACACCATGACGTCATCACCTTTGTAAACCGTCACAATCCCTCCATCGGTCTCCCGGATACCATCCACCGGTTTAATTATTCCCATATTTGTAGGGTAAGGGTTGAAGAAGGTAGGTTGCCCTTCTGCAAATATGACATTGAGCACTATTCCGTTACCGTTGCCGGACACGTAAGGTGTTTGCAAAGCCACTCCTCTCTTAAGGATATTAAACCGATCCTTCATCTCGCAAGAAAGTTCCCGTTTGAGAGCAAAATCATCAACTTCAAATACGACAATGTCAATCTCTGCTGTATCGTCGGAACTGCCGTCAATGTTTCCATCGATTTGAAGTATATCGAGTCGTACGTCTGTGCGTTTGAAAAATAAAAAATACAGGAGTCAATTTTGATTGGATTTTAAGTATATATATATCTCTTGAATATGAAATAAAGTCGATATATAGATGATACGACACATCCTAAGACTCCTGGCAAAACTCGCCAACTGGGGAAAATGAGAATCTTTTAGATGTAAACTTAACTCCCATAAACGATGAGGTCTAAGTTGTTATGGTTTTTGAATGAAAATAGGGCATTTTTTAAAGACAAGAATCGTATTCGTGAGACCAATATTTGTGTCACAGACTGGTAGATGATTGAAACTAAGAACGTTCGGTGGCCTTCTTTTGAAGAAGTAAGTGTCTAACAGATAGAAATTAAAGTGACTGCGTGTGTACTGAAAAACCAAAAAGATAAGATTATGTTTGACCTTAACTTTTTCTTTATATTTAAATGTACACGCAAGGTTGTACATGAACGGACTATGTCTTTCAATGAAGGAAAATGACAGTAACTACTTCGAAAGCAACGGGATCGGCATAAAAAACAGCAAAAACAGAAATCATATTTGAAAATTAACGGCTATAACCGCCTGCGTAATGAATATTTAACAGTACAGGTCTCACTAGTGTATCAAAAACATACTACTCAAGTCGTCGCTCCCTGGTAGGTATCGGGAATTGTAATATTTGGTGAAAGGAAACACTGTATTAACAAATAACCTACGAACTAAACACAACCTTGCCCGCGGCGTCAGTAATCCTGAGTTGTTAAGTGAATATTCACTACTATATACTTCCCACTGGCTTGCTCAAAGAAGCACACCGTTGATTTGAATGAAAACTGTCAACCACTACATTATCGTATTCTACACTTTTTGTCTTTATGTTAGAAGAATTTGGAATCATACGACAAAATTAACCAACTGAAATGTATTTATTTTCCTAGATTGTCTGAAGGGTGTAATTAAATTTATTAACTCCACCTCGAAGGTCCGATTTCATTTCCCGTTACACTAGTGGGCAGAGAGACATTCTTGTAACTTATATACAAGGTATATTTGTGAGTGTCCGACAGTGAATGGTAGAAAAGGAGAAGAAGGAGGGGAGGGAGGGGGGGCACTGAGACAAATCAGAATGGTGGAAGCCGAGGTGATCTAAAAAAGTTTGAGAATTACTGATCTACTACAGTCTTTGAGATTATAGTGGTCTAATTCTCCGTTAATCATTAAAGAGAAATACGACGTTTACAATGCACCAACAGGGCATACAAAGAACATAGCCTTAGTCTTTGTTGAACCATTCAGTCTCATCAACAAGGAACAAAAGCTTCATATCCCCAAAACGTCAAGCATGAGATGAATTACGGAAGATGAATCATTTTCATATTTTTTTTTAAAGTTTGTATGATCAAATTATTCTTGAGCAAAAACTAACTTAAAGTGATTGCGTGCGTAGGCAAAAAGTAAAAACACTGAAATTTCATCTCCCAAAGTTTGGTAAGGCTTTTAGTTACACCATCCAGACAATCTTGGAGAATAAACACTATCATGTATCTTCCTATTCTCATAACCCCCCCCCCCCTGCCTGCTATTAATCACTAAACATAGAACCATACATTTTTTTACCCTTATCCCTTAAATCTAAAGTCTTTTATAATTAGTTTTTGGCATTGACGGTTTCATGCGTCATAAACTGTTATTAGTTGAGTAAAGAATCTCTACTTGACTAATTAAAATGATACCGTTGATTATTTGCAAAAATATGTCACAGTGAATATGATAAAAAAATTGAAATATCTTCCTCTCGGCCATAGTTCTTCAATTTGGGTTCTGTCTCCCTCGTGACACTTATTTTGGTACCAAAAATTATCGAACAATAATTTAGTAGAAAGAAGAAAGATGTATATAATAGAAAGAAGAAGGAACCTATACGATACTGAGTCTTTGCCTCACCATTCCCACAAAGTGAATCTTGCGACTTGCGACGCTGAAAGTCGTTGAATACCGGACCAGCGGGAACAGCAAACCTCCCATATGTACCTCTTTCTGCAAATTCCCTTAAATTGGGGAGCACCGTTCTCTCACCATCGGTTAAGTTGGTAAATATGATCAAACACAGGAGAGTTAAAATATTACGGAGATGGAAGAACGCCATGATTACTAGAAGAAGAAGATGATACCTCTTTCTCTTCTCTCTGGCATATATGACAATGCAGTCGAAGTACTGTCCGTTGGTCAAGATTTATTACCTTTGTTGTCTTACAATGATGTAAGCCACTGGTGAATTTCTAATTTAGTCCCCAATAGATTCGTTACTCAATTAATAACATTTTATGACACATGAAAACGAGTTTGCGAAATACTAATTAAAAAGAATTCAGATTTAACTAAAGGATTATTACAAGGGCTTGTCAACGAGAGAGGGAGAAACATGCACACCGGTTCAATGGCAAGTGATCAATATAGGTAACGGGGGGGGGGGGGGAGAGGGGTGTTGTGTTTTGGGAACGGTTAGAAAATAATGTGCAAAAATCATGTGTAGAGAAGACCTTTTATCCATGGCGCAACGTGACATGATATCCAGATATACCATAACGGTTAGAGAAAGATCCTCCCGAGAAGGCATAAACATGCAAGACATTATGTAAGGTTTGTCTGCGTGTACATCGAATGACGGAGACGGTGCACCTGCAGGGCTTACACGTGTTAAATTTAGCAGATTACCCTCAAGAGGGCGGTTAGTGCATCACTGTGCATCACTCTGTTGGTAACTTTTCTGGGGGGGGGGGGGGGGATCACGTTTCATGCAAATGAAAACGATACAGAGAATCATTCCTACAAGATATGAAGGTACACGCAATAAATCACATTTAATATTTTACCTGCCAATATTAATTTTGTCTTTAATTTTTTTTCCTTTTTTTGAGCCTCGCCTTCAGAATAGGAAAGAATCATATTCTATCAGTCTTCAGTCTTCTGTGACCATTCTTCAATCAGGTGACAATGCATTGTCTTACGGATAAAACTCGGTCAATTTTAGAGTAAAATCACCGGCGGATGTATACAGTGAAAAAGTCGATGGACCGTGCTTTTTCGTCTCCTATCTTACACAAAACAATGGCAATCCCTTTTCTATAGCGCAAGAACATTACATTTACATTTATTACAAACCCAAATTTTCTTCCGTTTTCGTTGTTCTTATCAAAATCCCGTATTCACCAATGAACAAAGTTAATCATTTTTGGACCTGTGCTTTAATTGTAGGATAACGCACCCTTAATCGTGCTGTAGGTGATACATTGTCCACCGTTGAATAATCTGGGAGTGAATGTAAGAAGTTGGTATACATAAGGAGGCTGCAGGACACTCTGTTTTAAGTTTGAAAAGTTGAACACAATTAATATCAGGGTAACCTACCAAAGCAGAATTACCCAACCTGTAGAAAAGACCTCCCAAACGCCCATTTGGACAGGAATAAAAGCTTAAGAGGATAAGGAAGTTAACGAAGAGAACGAAAAAATAAAGGAAAAACAATACACGTACAATACACGATTTAAAACACGTATGTGTTTTCTCTTACATTGTATTGAGCTTGAGCGAAGGTGACAATATCTTTTATATTCCTTGACACAGTGAACTGTGGGCATTTTGACTGAAGGCGGTAACATCCTTCAAGAATGAAAATTAATCACTGGAAAGTGAAAACTAAGGATCGATTGATGGTGAAGGTCCATGGAATGCCAAGAAGGTGACGTATGTAGTATGAAGTTAGACATGGGCATATCACCCCAACAAATGTCTAAAGTCTTTAAATGTCGTACTCGCAGATATAGCTGTGATTGGCTGAACATCTGCGGTCGAACCATTGAACCTCGTCGTTGTGAATTCTCATCCTGTAACAGCCGGTATTGCTGTTAAAGCTCTTACTGGAGAAGCTCTGATAATCAAACTTGGTATTGTCATCCCAGTGTAAATCACTCTCATCTCCATTAGCTCCGATCCAGTACTGATACTTTTTTGACATGAACAGGCTCTTGACGAAACTGTTTTCTTCTTCAGTCTCAATGAATATCAGATGAGATGACAGAGTAGTGCAATAATGACGAGCATCCTCAAGATTTAACATTGGTGCGTGTACCACCAAGTAGCAAGAATCCTTGAATGTAACATTAAACACCGTTGGACACTCTACGATTAAGAAAAAAGAAAGAGGTAAAGGTGAAAGGATACACTCACAATCATAATTTTGTACAGCACTTAATAAATCAAGTTTCAATAAATTATAGTCGTTTGAGACTCTCACGACAGTATTGTAAATGCACTTTGTGGTTTAATTAAACATTTTCCGACTTGTTCCTTCCCTCGTAAAGAAGATGGTCTGAACCTTCTATCTGACATTTTGTTGTGATATACTGATGTGGTTGCATATTATTTAACACAGCGTAATCATAAAATATGTTTTCTAATTAGCAACTCACCAATATTAGTTACATTTGCCGATGTAACGGTGTAGCTCCGAGAACATGTAAAGGTGCCTTTGACAAAGTTTTCCTTTAATGTCAGCTCATCTACGTTTGAAGATAAACTTTCTACAATAGTAAAAGAACGTGATAATGTATGCTTCAGTCTTTATAGAAACCCTGTCACGTAGCTTCTTTTCTACCACAAGTATAGTGCAACTTTTATCCCAGTTTTTTACCACCCTTATCCATATTCGTTGAAGTTTTAAGACAATAAGTCATATGTAACTCGTATTTTCAATTCACACATCGAATGGCACACACCGATACTTGCTAAAATTTCTTTTATACCAGGTTTGATGCAATAGTATGATTGAAATTCATGCCAAAGTTTATATTTGCGAATTGCGTATCAGACACTGTAAGTATGATCAAATAAAATGCATCAATACAAACCCTGAATGGCTTGCAATACAGAACCGACCGCAATTATACAAAGCCAACCCTTCATCTTGCTTCTCTTGTAGCGTAGTCTGTAGGACGTCAATAGTCAAAGTGATACTGCTGGACCGATACTGAAATTGATACTACCATTTGCATTCAAGCTTACCTTGAATACTAAGCTCAAGATATTTATTTATATTCGCATATTACACTGAAAACTAAGGACAAAATCTGATGAATGCCATGGTGAATACGATTTTGTATTATTGTGAGTGATTGTTGCATGGTGATCAGTGCATAGGTCTTCAAAAATTCAATACAGCCTCAGACCATAGAAACTGGTCATATTTTTCTTCTTGAAAATTTACTAAAACTGAATATAATTGCAGTTGAAGATCAATATTAGACGAACTGTTGCCAAACAGAGATCAAAACCATTTCATAGCTTATAAGCAAAGAAACACCACAGTTGAATGGACAAACTCATGCCAGCTTCTCTTAAGAGAAATATTAAGTACAGACTATTTCGAGCAACTGCACTTCTTCATTGGCGACTAAATAATAATGCAAATAAATGAACTTCAATATTTAATTCGCTACAGATCCTGTTTTGTGTAACTATTAACATGAAGTCTCTTTTGAGTTGTGTGCCAGTGTGCCTGTGTCTGTTACTTGCATCGTGTTTGTAACTTTTAATTTGGCCGATTGGAGCTACCGTAAAAAAAGTCTTATCTCAGATTGGGTGACCAGTCTTACCGGAGATGGAAATTGTGTATCCACGTACGTAAGATGACGTTGTTATATTGAATTCAAGTGTTTGACATATGTCTTAGTACATACGAGAGGACATATAGTCAATAATTTTGAATCACAGTTGACCGCTAGCCATCATTATTCAATTTCGTTCAAGTGGTGATATAAGTGGGCAACTGGACAGCTTAAAAAGAAGAAATAGTCTAAATAGTATGCATTATACATGTGAGACATGATTTCGATTAAACTTAGTCTAAATAATGTCTCGTATGCCTGATACAGGGCGTCATCAGACTCGGGGGGGGGTCCCTTCTGTATTAGTGCAGAGGAGCGACGGAAAGGGAATAGGCAATGCTAGCGTCAGTTTGAATTAAGAGTAGTCTCTTTTGTTGAACATTAGTATGCGTGGCACTGGGCATGACGTAATTTTGACTTAGGCGTAAAGAGAGCGTGGTTATGGTATTGACTTAAACGTGTGAAAAGTTTACAGAAGAGGGGTCGTTTATTTAGGTAATTTGTATCCAGAAAAAAGACACAAGTACTTTTCTAACCATTTTCTTGCTTTTACGAAATCACCAGAACCTCGTCATCAGAGGAAACCGATTTCGCGGTAAATAATTGCTATATCGGAAGGAAGTGCGACCAATGAAGAAGCCCTAAGCCCTTTTCTATTTGTAATAGTGTACATTTTTGTGAGCGAAAATATCATCAATGAATGGCAGAATGCTAGACACATTTTCAATAGAAATGAGCACTGTAATTACCTTCAAGCCAATGTTCGTGGGGGGGGGGGGGGCAGGGGTGCATTCGCTGCATTTGTTGAGGTCTGGTGAGTACTACTGCCGATATTTTGAGTTTTTGTTCTATAGAAATTAAAAGTGTGCCTCCTTGAAAGATATTCTTCCACTTCAACTGATTATTTTGCAGTCCATTAATTTATTATTTACTAATGCTATGGCTTAGTTCCTTGCGTTCTATTTTCTGGTATGTTTATCTTTTACTTATGATTTGTATGCCTGATTTCCTTGTTTTCTAGATTTCGTGAGGTTGTTCAACTTCAAAAGGTATTTGAAGAAACGCCACGGAAAGAAAAAGCTGGACTGAGAATCATTGGATTTAGTAGGGGGCCGCCATCATCAGGTTCCCTGTCTATAATGATTATGGGAGACTTAGATGAGGTCATTAGTGAGTTCAACAGACCCTGTTGGTGTTTCGCAAGAAAAACTAAAATGAAGTTCCCTAAGCTTCTTCTGTCGTGTGTCTTGTTCACCTCCAACTGCATATTGGTTGACAGGTAGGTTTTGCATATGAGGGTTATTTTGAAAGTGAAAAGAGGGGGGGGGGGGGGGGAGATCACCCTGGAGTTGAAGATGAGGAGGAGCAAAGAGTTGTAACTCCATCTACTGACACGTAGCTACAGAGGAAACGATGTAGTAAAATGCACCTCAGGTAGCAGGAAATGTGACTTTCCAGTCTCTCTGACATTGTTTTATTTTTTTAAAGCAGGTTGGAAATTTACACTTCCACTTAGAGAAAATTTTAGGTTGCATCTTTAGTTTCAGCTTTCAGTGTGTGTGTGTGTGTGTGTGTGGGGGGGACATGTTGATGTCACATCCCCTCTATTCAAAAAGTGAGGGGGTGGACTCCTTCCTCACAAATCGACGTTTGTGAGTTCTTATATATAATCTCCTTATTGGGTTAAGATTAAGTGGGTATGCACAAGCATGGCCTCGTTTTTTTTTTTTTTTTCGTTTTTACATGTGATTGAGAAAGGAGTATTATGTTAGTGATGGTTCATGTGGTTTCTATTAGGTATGTGATTTGTTTTAATTCGGTGCAGCATTCATCAAAATAGTTATTTCGAGCAGCCAATCTGACAGTACTTTTTTTGCCATGAAATAAGTGAAAGACTTATGATGGATGACATGACGAGTTTCCTGACTATTGTGGTAGAGCTTTGGTTAGTGCCTCAAGCAATAAATATTGAAACGGAGGATGGGCTCAAACACTATTGTTGGATGAAGAAATGTAATAAAAAAAAAGGGATTGTGTTCAACTTGACGAATGTTTTCTGTGAACCAAAAGGAAGCACTTCTTGCTACCTTATTCACACTTTGTTCTTAACGGTTTGTTCCACAAGGTGCTTTTTAATTAAATTAATCATCTTGACAGTCTGACTTGGGGTGTTTTGTCAAAAAAATTATGGAAATAGCTGCCGCTTATTATATTTCTATTGAAAGGCAAGAAAATAAATGTTTCATCCAGAAATGAAACCTCATGATGCGTAAAGTCATACTTTTGTTCAATAACGTTGTGAATTGCAAAGTGGAATAGACGGACGTCGGACTCCACCCTTGCCATCAAAATCTGCCGTTGTCATCATTTCTCGTCTAACTTGTTCAAAATTTGGTTGAGGGATGAGTCAAAATCTCACGAGAAACTGTCCTACAAACTATACCAACATTTTGCTGTACTTTTCTGTATTCTTTTTATTGTTTTCTGCAGGTAAATCTAGTCCCATGACTTGCTCTTTAACAGACACGTGCTTCATACCATTTACTTTAATACACATTGCTTATGATGAAAAGTTAAACTTAAAGTGAGTAAACAATTTGGGATTTGCAAACGATAATGACAAAAACAGCGCACATAATACATTGTGACAACGTTACGTATAGTGGAAGAAGAGTATCTTGGTCTATTGAGTCACAAGGGATCTAGTTTTTGATGGTACATGACTTGTTAATATTCTATAACACAAACTTGTTTTCGACAAATGATATGCTATAACGAAAGCTGAGAAATATTCATCTCTATAGCTTAACAAATCTATGAACTAGTCAAACTTTGTTCTCCAATGCATATTTTTTTAAGTGACTGTAAATTTACTTTCCCACTGCTAATGTCTTAAATGTGCTTACAATATTATGATATCATCTTATTTATACACCGGCAAGTCCCTTTACACCTATGGCGTGATGTAGAGAAATAACCACAACTGAGTACTATCAACAACATCAGACTGTGCATCGGGAAAAAAAAGGTAAAATAACGTTGTATCGAAGAGATTAGATTTTACGGTTTCAATCTACTTATATGATGACACAAGCAGCCATTACCATGACAAACAAGGATAGACAATCCCATTTGAATGTTCGTTAGAGTAAGTTGCCCTTTCAAGACCCTCTAGTGGAAATGTTGTAAAGAAGGGCAACTCGTCACGAAAGAATCCAGTGGCATTCACCAGCGTGAAGCTCGCGGGACAGGAATGTGCTTTCGTGATTTTTGTTATTGTGCAGACGTCACCCCCGAAACGCTGTATTTCGCACTCTTTCTCTTTGAGGACCTGACAGAAACTGACGTTCCAACCTAAACTGCTGCAACCCCAGAAATCAAAAGGCAAAGGGTAACTGGTGGCGTGAAATGTCTTACAGATTACTTTTTGCATATGTTGTGCAAGTACCTGTTCCTCTTTTTGGAGACATTCTGCATCTTTCTGAATTTCCAAAACCAATATGTCGTCCCCTTTGTAAAGAGTTACAACACCCCCATCAGTTTCCAAGATGGTGTCCACTCCTTTGACAATTCCCATGTTCGTGAAGTAAGGGGAGAAGTATTTCTCATTCCCCTCGACAAATGCAAGGTCAATCACTGCTCCATGCTCAGAACCAGACACGTACGGAATCTGCACGGCAATCCCGTTTCTCACGACAGCAACGTTATCTCTCATTTCACAAGGTAGTTCATTTCGGAGGGTATAATCGTCCGCCTCAAAGAAGATGATATCGATTTCTGTCGTACTGTTTGTTCTCTCTTCAACAGTTGAGTCAAGTTGAGGTAAAGCAAGCTGTACGTCTGCGAGAGAAAACGAACAAACAAACGGTATTAAGCATTGCAGTTAGGGAAGCTTGCATTTTCGTCCTGGTGAAACTGCAGATTTGTTAGTGAAGTAAATGAAGATCCTCTCAGTTAAAAAAAAAACAAGTAGTTGATTTATTATACAGCAACAAAACAGAAACCATGGGCGTTGCGTTAAAAATGAACTTTACTGTCTACATTTAAATGCAGAGAAGAATCATCTCCAAAGGTATTTTTACTTCATCCAACCACGTATTTCACGCTCCTCCCATACCATATTTCGGATTCCTACTCGTGCAAACGTAAGATCTTAGTTTTACGTGTTACATATCCTACTGAGCATACAAGGACCAAAGGTTTTTGTTAAAACGCTCCTCCCAAGTGTATGTTGAATATGACCTATTCCGCATCGTTTTTGATTGTTGTCATCGAAACAACAGAATCAATAGAGAACTTTGCTTATATTTAGCCAAAACGTGGCTTGTGGTGAGGAATGATTGCCTTTAAAAATGAATTTAATGACAAACAACGCCTTTAACCAACTTTTCCCATCATTAATACGCCGAGGAGACGATAAAGGGGAATGCTGTGATTAAACAACTATTTTACTCTATGTGCTACTGATGTAGAAAGGTGACTACTGCAGTTGCTCATGGCGATATCGTTGCTATGAACAATATTGTAAATTGTCTTCTGTAAAGTACCATGCCAATATTTATTAGCAGAACACAAACGTCAGCATGAAACAGATAATATAAAAATAGTTATTTCATCTGGTCCTTCGCCAATAGCACTATGTCTAAGTAACCACAATTGAGTCTGTGCATACTCCATATGTCTTTTATTGTAATATGCTAAATATTCGTAACACAAACTATCTAACGTATTACTTAGTTTGCTAACTATATTAAGTAAGACGGTATTGACTGAAAAAAGTGAGGCCTGATAGAAAAGTATTTATTGTGTCCTTCTAATTTGTGTGTCATTGCTAGTTCCATAGCCTACTGTACCTCTTATTTCTGTTTAAGAAATTCTGATATACATCAATGTGACGGGGCGAAAAATATCTACAATAGGTGAGTACATTTCGTTAATTTATCTCACCGTTTCCTCAGACTGAGTCTTGTGCTTTCCGTCGCTGAAAGTTTTTGGATAGTTGATCTATGGGAACGGCGAATCGCCCATATGAACCTCTTTCTCCAAATTCCCTCAAATCTGAGAGTACGGTTCGTTCACAAGTAGTTACAACGGTACACAAGTAGAAATACAGGAGACTCGCAACAAGGTGGCAAAGAGACCACATCTTGAAGGTAAAAGTAAAATTATTTCGTTTCTGCAATGAGCGACACGTGCTGAAACCATCTCTCTAATATTAATTTTACATTCGATTCGCACTTCAATTAGTAGCATTGTTATTTGTTTTCAAATTAAGAGGTTTTTAGCCAATTAAAGATTATGGAGAGAAATTTGGAGACACTGCGTATTCACGTCAGGTAATAACGAAATATGTATATTGTACTCAATCAATTTTTATCTTTAATTTTTATGATCCATGGGCCCAGTCTTATGAAACCTCGAGCTTCAATTGAAAATTCTGTGGTAGAAGTGCGTTTTCCTTGTGGCATGAAAAGAGGCTATGGAATGAATAAAAATAACAAGGTATTATTCTTGTTATTATTACAATAAACGTTATGCAATAGTGTCTTATCTGAATTACGAACTTCTTATCACAGGGAAATTTCTTTCCCTTTCTCCTTCCATTTTGATTTAACCTAGAGTACACGTAATACGGTGGGACCGGTCTTTTCACATGTCACCGTACTTCACGCCGAACAAAATTGTGATGCAGCAATAAGACCGTAAGATGTTGCTATTGTGTCTAAAAAGAGTATTTTTGACTCGAAAGTTACGATAACAGAGGAGTTAACAAAGAAGCTGTGGTTCACTCTGCTGCCGCCTATTTCCACTGCCTCTCTTGTAAAATCTTATGTCTTGAGACACGTGTTTGGCGCACGTCACAAGAAAAAAATCGGTACCAGTAAGGTGAATAACTTTCACAAATGCGGATACCTGAAATGGACGTACAAGTAGTGGGCGTAGGGTATGACAGTTGCCTTATTAATAGTGTAAAACGTTCTAGTTGATAATAAGATGTGCAGAGTTTTGTCGTAAAAATAAACAATAGGTACCGTTATAAGTCAAAATGACATTATTCAATTAGCCATTAATAAGTAGTGCCTTTTCTTAGAAAAGGAATATCTGCCATTCGATTTCTTAAAGACGTTTGCTTCCATGCAGTTGTAGATACTGAGAGGATTGCGAAGACCAAATCGCAAAGAATGTCCAGAAGGAATGCTAACCATCGTTTCCATTTCAAAGACTTGCTGGAAAATGAAGATGTCTAGATGATTCAAATTCAAACTACAAGAATGAATCCAGTCTGGGACTGTAGATGTTTGATGACGTAGCCTACATGAAATCAGTACTGTTTCGACGATATGTGTGAATGTTCATGATAGCAGTGTGCAGTTTTCATGAAGTTCAGCAATGATTACTTATCTAAAAATTGCTGAAAGGAGAAAAAACTAAAAAAAAAAAGAAGAAATCATCAGTCAAATTTTTGAAACATTTCACGACGTCATCACAGAGCCTAACATGTATGTATGTTGTCGAAATGCCAGATTGCAGGTTCCCTATATAGTTAATATTCTATTTCCAGCAGGTTGGATGTATTGAGTTTCGTCTTAGTCATTTGCTAGTTATTTCGTGCCCAGCTGTCAGGTTGAAACATGATCGGATATAGAGTGGAAAAGTCAACAGTTGGATGTCGTCGATGTACTCTAATTTTACACCTTTTGCAACATTAAGTAAGACTTTTATTTGACATCCTTATGTTGCAACATCAAGGCTGCCTGTATCATTTTGGACAATATGACTACTCCCTTTTGCCTTCGGGTGTGCATACTACACATACATGCTGCATGCCTGAATAATAGTCACAACGTACATGTCAAAGCAAACCGAAAGAAATCATTTCCCTCAACTTTACATGTATAAAGTATGCAATGACGTTATAATGTCAGATCAAAATGGAAGCGTTGTTGTCTACTTCGTTTGAAAGTAAGCAGAGAATGGGTACCTCTCTTGGGACTGTTTGCTGATATGTAAAATAGATACAAAATGGTGCTGTATTTGATACTAGATTTAAAATAAATATATCTCTTTTAATTACTATTCTTTAAGAAGTGATTTCAAATTCTCGTCCCGCTGGTGACAAAAGTCATTTCATGACCTTCACCAGGTAATTCAGAATGACAATGTGATAATTCGGAGCACAGTATTGAAAATAAAGGAAGGCTAATGTCCATAAAAGTACCCGTGACATACTAACAAAATATGAAGCGTCTTCAGTCCGAGAGTAAAATACGTGTTTTCAGTCTGAATATGAAATGCACGCTTTCAGTCCGACAAGTTTTCAGTCCGAAAACGAAAAACACATTTTCAGTCAAAAATCATTTTTTTTAAGTCTACGATCTTTCACTTTGCTGTCAATGATTTATTATCGTTTTATAAAAAAAAAAAAATATTGACTCAACCGACATTTTGAGGCTCATTGGGTTAATATCAATAAGTTTGTGATGATTTTAAAAGTCGCAATACTTTCAATTACAAAAGCTTAGTCAACTTCTAAATCCAGTGTTTACGAAAACTGTCAAAATGGTTAAAGTTTTACCCTTACTTGTACTGTCTGATGTGTGCATATGAATAAGTGCTAATATGAAAAGTGTCTAGTTACGAATTTTCAAAAGCCAATTCAATCGTTGAATTAAAAGTTAATCAAAGCTGGACCGTGTATTCACTGCAGGAGAGGCTAATGCACGATCGGGGGTTAAAGCAAGAGATGCACGAGGGCGCAGCCCGCGTGGGTCCAGCGATAGCATTAACCCCAGAGAGTTCTATAAAAAGGACGAAAAAGAAAGCAAGTTGGTTCTTAAGTAACCGCATTTTGATTGAAAACAAACTCCGAGAAAAGGTAATGAATTTTACAACATGTCAAAAATATACGTGCTCGAAACAAAAAGTAACACCTACACTAAATGAATAAAAGTAATAATAATTGACATAGCAACAATGCCCGCTCGAGTTAGTTTGGTCTTATGTAATGTACTAATGTACGCATGCTGTGGTTCAGTGTACGTGTGTTAACTGTTCAGTGCACGTCTTGCTTTTGGCATTTACCTACTGATTAATCAGATTTTAGATAAAGACAGTGACAGATTTATTAAATATACATTTCGAGGAAAGCTTGGACATGTTTGATGTCTTACTGTGTAAGTGGAAGACTTGCTGCCTTGTGAGTGTGAGAGTTCTAAAGAGGCTATGCAAAATTTCGGAACTAGACCTAAGTTAGTTAAACAAAGTAGAAGGATTGCACATGGCCAAAACGTTACTGTCAAAGCATTGCTGTGAGATCACTTTATGGCTTGTTTGGGATAACTCATGCCAAGGCCTTTCCCTTTTCTTTATTTTTTTTCACCATATAGGGCCTAGGGCAATGAAATGTGTCTCTTTTTCGGATTGAAAACTCTTTTTGTTTTAACTGGAAACGTGTATTTTATTTTCGGAATGAAAACGTGTCGGACTAAAGAGTGTGCCATGTGATTAAAGAGGGGTGTCTAGGCATTTTTTAAAGGGGTGCAACAAAGACATTTTTTTATTGTCTAATCGGAGAGCAACCATCGATTGGCTCAAAGGGTACAAAACGATTTTTCAAGCACCCTACATATATGGCCGGAAACTGCATTCATTCAGCGTTTTAAAATGCAAGTAACCAGACTTGAAAAGACGATCTTATATCTGCAATTTCTCAAGCAATGAAAAAATCTATGAAAAATGTTGTTAGATTGGTTGGGATGATATAAGAATCCTAAGAATTTTGCATCCTCTTTCATTTGTCCTATCTGGGTGCATCATACATCAGTGTATATTTAAACGATGTTTCAATTTGTTTTTGTTTGTTTAAGGGCAGTAACTCTTCATAACGAGCTTTATTTGTGGCTTCCGGATGGAAGAATTCTTAACTAGTTCTATTCCTTTTGACAGCATATTCGTGAAATGGAGAGTAGCTCATATTACAAAGTGTACGCAGAGACTCATTGTTTTAATTACGCATGTGGAGGAAATTAAGACAGGCTGAGGGAGGGACTAGACTAAGTGGTTGGCAGAACTGAAACTGTCTTGGGTGATGATTCTTGTATTTAAATTTGTTTCAGCCAAAACGGTGTTGCAAACCTCTGTCATATTTTTCACCTCTAATATTCTTGACATACAGACAAAATGTTAGAAGAAACTAGTACAAACATGACTTGTTGCCGCATTAATTAACATTTTTAAAAATGCGACTTTACATACTTTTTGCAGTTATCGATTTTTATGTATAGCGTATGAAGTAGACGCACGTATGTAGCCAACTTTAAAGTTTGGTTTGAAGAGATGTATACAGAAGCTCACAATTTAAGAACTGAGCCTTATCTGCAGTGCTACAAATAGCTGTGTGAATCTTTACGTGTCCTACATATTTTTTTTTGTTGCAGTTTCTCTCAGGAACCATCAAAACATTTTGCCGTCGTTGCTCCAGTCGGTCGACTTGAGATCGGGGAATCAGAGATCAGACCGGCATCGTTCAGATCTAAGAGACGTCTGCTTTTCGACTGAGCAACGATGACAGACAAAAGCCAAATCGATGCAGTTGTTTTTGTCGAAATTTTCATAGTGGAAGAAGTCTTTGCCAACGACGATTTACATTGTCTCTACATAGATACAACAGTCCAATTACCCCAGGAAGCGTTGACTTGTACTGCGTTGCAATCATAAATAATGGCCATGACTACAAAAAAAAATAAAATAAAACATGGAGATAAAATTGCCCGAGATTTTATTTCTTTGGACATCTATTACCATTTTCCAAAATTGTATTTTTACATATCTTTTGCTTTTATCATTTTTGAGTATTGCGTTCAAAGTTTCAAGAAGTATAGAATATAGGGATGATGCATTTGTTTTACATAATCTCAATGCCCAATAGGATTTACGTAAAAGCTCATCCAATCATGTACGATTGTACACAAAATATGAGGCTGACATTGGATATGCTACTATATCTAATAATTTTAAACTACAAGCAATCAGGTTGTGCAAGAAAGTTTAATTTCTACAAAAGTTAAATGAATAATAAATAAGTAATTATCTACTGCAAATTGGCCATTGCTGATAATCTAGCTGATTTTGAGTGAGGCAAAATGTGGTATACATCATTGTGAAGTGAATCTAAATATGAATTGCATATCTCCGCGCTTGTAATGGAATATGGAAAATTAGTTGAATTTAAGTTCCTCAGAAATAAATATACTTTTGTGTAACAAAATTACCCAGGTTAGTTACAAAGTACCAATTGTTGGGTAGCGTTTAACCCAAAGAAATAAATACCTTGACCAATTCAGACAGCTTTTTTACCCAACCTCTTAAGATGAGGCACATGTTAAAAAACTAAGTAAACGTTACCCCACCCTTTTTAGAGTGTAGCGATGTATTAATTATTGTTATTACTTGTTAGTAGTATTATTTATTGATTAAGATATAATTAGCGGATTGATGGTACATTTGAACGAACCATTGTCGTCTGTGTATAGACAGTCACTCCAGTCACTCAATGATGTCATCGTATGGCATCCTCAAAATGTTTCTTATTACTTTGATCTTCCCCAGATTCATCACGATTACGATGAAAAATTCACCTGTAAAGTTGAAAACAAGCTCAGTCTGTCAGTTTTGGTACTTGCAAGCAAATATTACAATTAAACCGTCATAAGAAAGAGAACTGGTCAACATAATGCGTTTATCATATTTAAAAGGTGTCTATTTCAAATAAAAATGGGGAGTTAGATTTTGTTTCTTGAAAATCAATCTGAAAATTTTTTATTTTTCACTTCACCTGTTATGATAACCAGCACGGAAATGTTTAACAACATAAGACAGACGGCAATGACTTCTTCACTTTCCCCTGGGATGTCATTCGCCACAACAAGAACATTAATGAAGATAACAGTCAAGGAGAGCATCTGAAATTTCCATAAGTAAATAAGAAAGGGAAACAGGTTTGAGCAAGGAAAAAAAAAGGCCAATCCAAAATTAACATAACCATGGAGTAATAATACAAATAATTACCTCTCTGAATTTGATTGAAACTAAAGGCACATGTTTTTATGCTTCATCAGCTCAGTACTGGTGCTGACTTTAAATGTAACACAACTTTGCTATATCGTAACCCGGACGAGTTCCTTCACTACTGTTGCTGTTGACTGAATGAAGAATGACATATCCCAAAGTGCATTTATAACTATGCTTAGAAACCGGCCTAGTTGAATACAAAGCCCTAAGCGATGAGCGAACAGTTACTTATGAAATTTTCTGTTTAAAAGAGAAGCAGAACGTTTCGTTGTGATATTTGTGATGTATAGTACTGCTTTCAGTAATGCTGGTCAGTATGGAGGAAATAATTCCAAATAGTTTTGTATCTGAATGATTTGTCTCTTTTCCAGTGAAAAAGAATCTGCTTTGTTCACTAATTTGGCTTGTTGCATCTGTTTGTTTGTTACACAAATTCTGTCTGTTCATCTTTTCTGACTTTTTGACTGAAGAATGAAGAATACGGTAAAGTACTCTAGACTCACTCAAATTGCATTCACAAACAAACACAATCATGATGTTTGAAGTGGCAAAGTGTAAGCCAACACAATAGACGTTAAATGCTGATTTGAAAAATGCTTTTCCATACAGAACATATATTGCGTACATAAACATTTGATGACACCTGCGTATTGCCATTTGTTTATTAAAATTGCTATGTAAACGACATCAGCGTTTATATCATTCGACAGAGGAACCCCTCGGAAACTGTGGATTCAAAGTTAATCAACACTGGAACGTGCATTAACTCCAGGAAACTTTGTGATAAGGGTTAATGCATGCGGGGTGTAGCCCGAGTGAATCCAACGACAGACTGCGTTATCCTCAGTTAGTGCACGTTCATGCGTTGATTAACCTAATTCATTTATACACAGCAACAGTTTGATGGAAAGACGAACGTAAAAGAAAATATACCTGGCTTGATATGTCACCACATTTTCACTGAAACGAAACCCGAGAACGGGTGAACACCGTTATCAACATGTCAATCAACATGTCAATAATGTTCGTGTGCGCGATACCCAAACGGCCACAATTTGTTTGTGTAAAAGATCAGACGGCAAATCACTATATATCTACGGTGTCACTGTATTCATCCGCCAGTGATTTTTCTCTAAAATTGACCGTACATTATCCAGAAAATAATGAACGGTCACCTGAATGCCAATAGGAAGGGATGGTCCATACAATGTATGAAAGGAAAAAAAGGGATGGGGATGAAAATGTTGCAAATATCACCATTACATACGTTCTTGATTACGAAGGGCATGTAACGCTTTGCCACGAGAGTTACTATTCCAACGTGTGTACAAAATTTACATATGCAGTACAATGCAGGTGTAAGACATTCTCGATTGAAAGCAAATTTACCTGTAACCACTGTTCATAGGAACTCTTCATGGGCCGATACCAGGAGTGAAGTACAAGGAATGAGACAGCGATGATGGTCGTCAAAGTAACAGTCATTCGATCCTCCCAACCATACATCGTAATGAGAAAAGTCTGGATAACTTTCCTAGCCAGTTCAATAATTTCCCAGAACCAAAATTCAATCTTGTAATTTTCAGAGAAGAAGTGAAACCATTTTGGAGTGCAGGAGTTATTGGCGATAGAGGCAACATTTGAGCCCTCAGTATTGTCAAACGAGAGATTATCGGGTCCAGAATAATATTTGCGAGAGCACACATAATTCTTACGTAGGTTATAGCAAAGTACTGCTGGGAATGCAATCACGTAGATGGGTGTGAGAATTAAAGCAGCGATGTGGTATTCTCTTAAGCCAGAGCAATCCATGTCAAAATCAGATCGAAGGCGCGTGACGCTATAGGTATCATTTAGGTCAAGGACGAAAGTCTTACATGACATTGGATACAAGCTGAAAATAACAGAACAAACAGACGGATATATAACGAACCAAATAACAATCACACATGCCCACAGGGAATCTTTTAGGCCTTGGAACTGAGATTGAAAAAGCATGTAAGCGCTAGAGGGGTACCTAACACGGACATACAATTTTCTAGTATGGTAACATATGAATGGGACCAACGCTATGATCAAAGGAGCTATACAGGTGATTATGAATTGTAGCTTTGAGTTGAAGTCAAACCCTATGGCGAGACATCTTGGGCCAACAAACAGTTTTACGATATTCAATTCAAAAGCTGCTATGAACTTGCCAACGGTAATCAATGATCTTGTCCAAGCTATGTCATGTAAACTTGTAAGCATTTCTCCTATTATTTGATAAAATCCAAGGAGAATCTTAATCCTGGAAATCATGATATCAAACAAAGAACGCGATTGACGTCTAATCTCGTCTTTTCGTTTCAGTCGAAGAAATAAAAGAACACTAACTAGACTGAACAAAAGAAGGAAAATGCAACATTCTAAGATGAGAATTGCTAAAGTTGGACATCGGACGCACGAATTGAGGACTAAATAGTAGCCTGGTTCACAGTTTGTACACAACCAACCCATGTATCCAACAGCACAATTGCCAGCTATGCTGTCATTGTTATTAGGACAGCTATCAAAGACCGGGCATTTGAAAACCCTTGGTATACTACCAGTGTAAACTGTGATTTCAAAGTCAGGGTCAGTATCAATCTTAATCTTTTCAGTGAATGTTCTGTATTCAATTAAGTTTGCACCGGGTATGCTCCAGTTCCACATGTAGCCAGGTAGAAGTGACTGAAATTCATCGTCGCAGTTGAGCCCTGTTTGAAAACATCGATAGCAAGGTCCATACCGATCTGTGCGTGCGTACTCTTTTTTACAGTAACAGGCGCGATAACGTGCACGAATAGTCTGATTGGTTCCTTCTGGACAAACAACGCAGTCTTTAGATGATTTTCCTTCTCCATCTCTGACATACATTCCTACGTTGCACATCTTACATTTTGTTTGAGCTATTTCATCTTGATAAAATCCCCCTGCAGGTAGCGCAAAGTAGATAGAAAATCATGTTAATGAAAATACGAATTCCTTACATTCGAACGAACGTGACGTAGTCTCCACATTTTAGGAGAAAATGAATCACACTGCATAGATACTCATACCCTGGCAGCCGTAAAAAGTTAATCAAGGCTTCAGTTCAATGGAGGGTTGATTACCGTAGTTATAATCATTCTGCATTGTGGGTAAGAATGGTAATGCTAGAATAGCAGAGAACACAGGTCAGGTGACACGGTTTGACACCAGACCATACTTTACACAACCTCTGATAAGGTGAGATTTACACGTAGTCTGTATTGCAAGGTCGTAGCATTTGTAACTGAACTACTATAAAAAACCACAAGAGATCGAAATGTGTCCGAAACATCGCACAGACACACTGTCACTATACAACAAGAAGCAAGGGATCTTAGTAGTTAGCTTTAAAATAGTGAACATTTACTTCAAATTGCAAATGTTGCCAACATATCGGCGAGTATACTCCTGTCATGCTAAGTAAAGTGCATGCGTTTTAAAAGCATTTGTCGTTGTTTTTGCAAATACGTAAAGGATCTCTGTAATGTTTTCGCATTCTAGGTTAAATGTTGTACGACTACAATATTTGCTATTAGATGAATTTCTTTTACACCTTATCGATATCTACAACTGTAACTTGTCGAGATGTACCTCTGGGGCATAAAATGCATCGAAACAGTGTAATTGTATCGTCAGAATAAGTGCCCACTCCACATGGTTTACATGATGTAGTTTCAAATTGGCTGACGCCATCATTACGAAAGTCGAAGTAAATCAGAGGTTTCTCATTTTCTCTACATGAAAATCCATTTGTATCCAGAATGTGGGCAGATTTCTGGTCATTGATCTCAACAGTTGGCATTGGCGATACTCCCAGGCATTTTCTGTTTGGAACAAACAAAATATAATTTTTAACATAGTAGGGGCGAGAACGTTGGACTGCATGGCTGCTTGGAAACATCATAGACGAATCCCATCCAAAATCTAAGGTAATCACTTGAAACAAAACATGCACAGTACCTGATCTTACTTAGCTCAACTTTTGGAGTTGTTTCGTTGAATGTATTCTAAGTGAGTAGTTAGTCTTAACAATAGAAATTTCTTTACGTCCCATATCTACATTTATTACGTTGATATTCCCCAAACAAATGTAATAGTCATTCTTCCTTCGATATTTAAACTTCAAGTTCCACTCAGTTTTAGACAGTACATCACAACTAATCAGTGTGTGAAACTTTGTTTAACAATGAATGGACATGTGGGAATTGTGTATAGACCATGTTATAGGCTATTGCGATTTTTGAAGGAGAACAAGTAGTTGTGTTACACATGTAACATGATATTTTGCAGACTTTTCGTAAAAATGGTGTTCGGTCAGAGGTCATGAATGTTTGGCTGCGGTGTTAAAATAAAAAGTGCTGACCTTAAAACAAATCTGTTCTATATCCAGAGCAAGAGAGAGACGCTAAATTCCTACTTGTGAATATTTCATATATTATTTAATCGGTGGAATATCAATATTTCTGTCTACTTGGGTATTTTCTGATTGAATTTGCTATTAGAGGATCATTTTTTTCCCGGTGGTTAGGTTAGCGGGGATATGCTTTTACCTGATTTTGAAGAAGAGAGTGCACAGCTTTACCTAAGGTGAATATCCCCGTTTTATCCTCCTTTGAGTAATTATAAAGAGACTGCCGAATAAGCGGAAACGACCTCAGGGTAGTATATAGAGCTTACGTTTATTATGTTATACGAATTTTGGAACCACAAAAAGAATAAAAGAAGATAAATCACATAAGCAATGATTATAGCACGTCAGGATCTTTGTTTTAATATATGGATGGAAAGAATACAATAGGATGTGAGTAAAGTTTACCCACAATTTGTGATGATTGCGGTTCTTGGATAGGGCATTCAACTTGTCACAGCTAAGATATCTGTCAAAAATGGTGTTGAAGTCAAAACTGGTGTTGAAATTTGTAGGCATAGGAAAGGCATTTTATGAAAGACAATTCCTGGTACTCACAATTTGTGATGATTACGATTCTTTGGTAGGGATTTCAACTTGTCACAGTTAAGATATCTGTCAAAAATGGTTTTGAAAGTTGTAGACATAGGAAAGACTTTTGTGAAAGACTGTTTCTTGTAAATATCTTACAGTAAATGCATAGTCCTAAAACGTATCAAAGGTCATGGTAACATTTGCAGATATTCGTTGAAATAAACAAGTAAGTAACATAAATTAAAGGATAATCAAATTATTTAAATCAACGCAAGAAGAAATCAAATGATTCAGCATTGTCTCCTCGTTCTCAGTCATTTTCTTGCTTATCATTGTTAATGTCAATGTTACTAAACTTACTATTATTGTCATTTTATTTACATTTATCATAGTGCATAAGAGTGTCGAAGTAATTTTATCATTAATACTTACAAAACAGTGTCAGTTGGTATCTTCTTTAAGGACTGTGCATCAATTTCAACTATGTTATTGCCGTAAATGTGTCTAGAATATAAAATGGAGTAAAAATCTTACCTTAGAGCAAGTCGTTTGTAATTGTGTTGGTAATGGTTGAAAAATGATAAGCCATTGATTGCTAGAAGATGCTGTAACACCTATCTTGTTCGAAATGAAAACATAAGGTGACGTGATTGAAGAAAGATATCATTGAGCAATATATAAATACAATTAGTTGGAGATATATTTTTAACAAAGACGCACTGACCGAAAATGAAGAATGAACTTCATGACTTATCACATTTTTGCTGATTTCTTACATTTGCTTTGCTGAAGTGTTTGAAAACGGATTTCCGATGATCCTGGTCAGGTTATTTTGAAACAGAAATCTGTATGAGTAAAATAGATAACGACACTCAGCTTTGTAATGCAGATTATGTCTTTCATGCATGTTACATAACACGTTCATTCTTGACAGATCCTTTCTCTAAATATAGATACATAACTGTTTATTCAGAAGTTGAATTAACTCAATCTCTGTTATTTTGTCATAGCGTTAAGTAACATGTGAAAATCTACATTACACTGTAAACGTCTACTTGAAACGGGTAAGCGGTTCTCGAAACACTTTTTTTTTTCCAGAAATGGTGGTTACATTAAATAAACGAACAAGAACAAAGACTTTTGAAGTCTTTGAAAGATGTATTTTCACATAATTTTTCATTTTCTTCGAGGAAAATGTTAAAATGTCCTACTAGAGTTATAAGAGCAAGACATGACCAAGGATTAACTGAACAATTTCTTCTCTGCGGGCCATTCAACATTTTAGACTGCCATGCACGAGTTTCTTGATTGTCTCTAAAAGTGCAGTTAAACAAAATTGATGATAAAAAAAAAAAAAATTGTAATATGTAAAATCACGATTTGACAGATACTCACAGATACGTAAGACTCAGATGCAAAAATGCATTATCCTCCATAGTATTGATTTGATTGCCGTATAGACTTCTAAAGAAATGAACATTATAAAAATATACGTTACGTAGTGTTTTCATGCCAAAAGTGTGGGTAGCCTTATGTATGGCTCGTACTGGGAGCTCGTGAAATTCATTTCATTAAAATATAGTAAATATAGTTTATAGTAAATTGCATGAGATGCAATCATCTCATTCCATATTGTGTGTTAACATTCATTTGCCAACACTAGGAAATCGATGATCTAAAATGCTGAAAGATTCAAGTGGCTTATAGTTTTGTCGGCTCTTCCTCAGGAGGAGGACTTTAGATTGCAATGTTATCACTTTTATCCGAAGTGAAAGTTAAGCATCAAATATAGTACGTAAAATGATTTGAGCATTTAAATACTTACAAAACTTGTAGTTTACTCAGTCCGGTAAACGCATACCTGGGAATTTTTTCAAGTTTGTTTTTTTGCAGGAAAAGGCTTTTCACTTCATTTTGGTTTGATAATTGGAAAGGCATTGGGATTATGTGAGATATTCTGTTGTTCGATAGATCGCTGTAAGAATAAATCATAAAAGACTTCTTCAGTAGCAAATGTCACGCTCATCCTTCTTGTTTAAGTATATAGTTTAAGTTTACATTGTACACAGCATGATTACTACAAATATAAAAAAAAAACACCGTAGTTATTTGAGTGGAGGTTACGAATTGACTTTGCTAATCAATTGCTGCTTTGTTTCTATATTGCAGCAGTTTGTTCTAGGATGTACACTGGAATTGATTGATTAGATTTGAGATTTGAATATGTTTGTTGAACTCCTGATGTATACTCCTAGAACATCAGACTTGATAACCGGATTTTCGAGACTTATCTATATAAACAATAGGCACTTTTAAATGATCGGATTGACTATTTTGAGAAGATCCCCAGAGAAAGTAATAGCCAAACTACCAATCCCAATTTTTGTATTCCTCAGAGACTCTATATCAAAACCTCGGAACACTCTCCTCGAATTTGTTTACTTGCACTTTTCTAACGTATGGCATAGACTGGCGTTCAACAAACTTACGAAACTGGTTTTCTGTAGTTTCGTCAACTTCCCCCTTCTTCTTACCTGGAAACTGTATACTAAGAACCTTGATCAATGTTGTCTTGCAACGGACATTTAAATCACAAATTCAGGTTATCCCATCCTGATTTATTCCTGACTGTGTTGTGTTGTGTTGTGTGTTTGCCTTGCCACTTCCTTGTGATAATTGCTCAGTGCAGTCAAACACACTGTTGACAATCCTTGGAGTCACTTTATTATTTGTTCCCAGACACTGTGGTCGAGGGCACCTCATGATCTGTATCTATAATGAGGGTACCTGAGGTTATACCCCACCCATCGCGATCGTTTGCAATGTTTGTCCAACATTTCTGAATTTGGTAGAGAATATTTCAGCGAAGAATGCATTGCCGTTTTAGTACATAGACGTCATATTGTCTTTCGTGATCATGATAATAATTCAAGGATTTTTGCCTTTTGTATAAAATAAAGTTTGAAAAGTGAATGGTCTATATGTCAAACAGTTCGATCATTTTAAGTGATTGCAATGTTTAATCAAAATTCACCAGTTCAATGCCAACTATCAGACGATTGCATTTGGCATCTCTTTGTCAGGGGACTTAAAAGTTATAAATGTTTGTTTGATAAAGTGTCTTTCTTCTGACCAAAGAAAGACAAATCCAGGACTTGCAGTATGTCGATAGATGACACATACTTTCTGTATTTCTTTTGTGGGTGAAAGAGTGAGTGAAGAGTTTCTTCCAACCCAACTTTGCATCAAAACTGTTGTTTAGCTAACAAAAGTGCTGATGATGCAGGATTAAATATAAAAAATGTCAGTTTTGGTGATATTGCGTGTGGTTTTTGTTTTAACAGTAAGTTAAACACATTCATTAAGACACTTTGAAACTTCGCTACTCTTTTGTAATTTGAAATATTAGCTTGTTTGACGAATAGTTCTTGCAGTTTTTTATCGGTAACATGAAACATCCTCCCATGGACTGCGGACAGACAAAGTTAGGAGGCAATTCTCTCTTGGGCGCATTCTATTACCTCTTGTGAACGATTTACCAAAGGACGTAGTTTCCTCATTTTAGTTTGTAGCAAAATGATTTCCGTTCTCTCTCACGATAAAGTTTACAATACCTAACGTGTATTTTAGTCTTTAGTGAGGTCTGCACAAAATCTTCACTTGTGTTGTCTCTTTCCACATATTGAATTACCGAATTTGCCAAAGTCTAAAAAAATATCTGATGCATTAAATGGTAGGGGCATTCACCTGTCTCTCAAAATCGACGCCCTTCTTTTTTCTACACTACAATATAAAATTGTGTAAGTAATGATGTCCCAGAATTTCCCACAGTCGATTAATCAATCAAAATAAATGAATGGAAATGGTAAAAGTAACACACTTAATTTAAGATATAACACATTTGGGTAACTTAAGTCAAAGGTAAGCGTATTTTTATATCGAAACTCATTATGCATAATTGCATTTACTTAAATATTTTCCAATTACTTTCACATACACGAATTCCGACATCAAACCACGGAAGTTGCCAAGTTCGAGATCTCTTATTGTATTTCCCGCTAACAGTCTGTGAAATGAAAAGTAGACACGTCGTAATTTGAAGTAATTTTCAACATTAAGTAACACCACTGTTATTGTTGTTATTCTTCAAATTGTAAAAAAAAGGTGACTTTTGCATTTCAAGTACACAATTTTGTTTGTGTAGAAAATCGCTGGGCAGACGCTTCCTCTGAAATTTACGACGTGCTAATTACTAGATCGCAGATTTTAGATAATATTACTTGCCTTGACCACCTCCTCTTTCAGGCCAAAATATTGAAACGATATATTGGAGACTTCATTTAGGAAGTAGCAACGGAGTATTTATCTTATTTTCGTTGCCACACAAAAATATATCCACACAGCTGCAAACATTACACAAATTGAAGTGCCCTGAACCATGATGTAATGCACTTGTTCTCTGTTTGTTTAACTATTAAGGTTGAAAAATCGAACTTGGTTTTTAGTCTTTCAGATTTGAGCAATGTGATGACTGACAAGAGCTTGTTATACTTACAAGTTTTTAAGTGCCTTCATATGACCTAAGCCAGTTGGCATCCGTGATAATTTGTTTTGACTCAAGTCACTGGAATGATTTTGTGGACGCAATCAGCAGGCATGTGAAACACGAAAATACAGGAGAGAAGAATTAAATCAAATGCGGCGTATAGTTGTGGATTACGTTTCAAATCTTTGTTTTATTTTTCAATACTAAACCATCTTTCATTGAAAGCCATGTATATGCGGTCTCATTTTTAAGGACCGCAGTCTGACAGTTAAAAACGTTTGTTTGAATATAGGTAAATTTTAGACTATAATCCCGTATCGTAAAATTTGTTTAAAAAATGTATTGTAAACTGATATTAATGTTGCATTGATCTAATGCTTGCACTCAACAGAGAGAAAAAAAAGTTAGTACAGAAATTAAGTTTGATGAGTCGATTTTTAATAAACTTATCTTCAATTACCCTCAAAGATGAAAGTAACTCAGTAAGAAGTAACTGACTTCTACACATCATTCTCAAGTGTCAGGTTGGTAAATGAGAAGCCGCGAAGGCATAAATTGTATTCACGTATTGCACCAGACCTGTGAACGATATTCTTATAATGACTACAAGGAAACACCTTCATGTCTTTCCTTTATTTTCAAATTAACTTACGCAGTCGTTCACACTAATGCAGGATAACATCCAAACTTCCGACAAACTACTTCTCTGATTAATAGGCTCGTATATGTGTACTTACAGTTCCTCAAGTGAAATCAGATCTTCGAAACTATCACTCGATAAAGTTGATAAAGGATTTCCTGTCAATTGTCTGGTTAGAGAACATATATGAAATTGGAGATAATCCTAGATAATGAATCTTTGTGGTTAACTCAGTGACAAACGAATCTACACCCTATTTCTCTGATTAAAGTTAAATAATGTCTAACGTTCATTTCAATCAACAAACACTTGGAATCGTGAATCACTACATGATAGTTGTTGCATTAGTAAAGAGATCACGTGTCATTTTCACATAGAAGAACGCAATAATAACACAAGGATAAACACTATATGTACAATATGTACATATGATCTCATTGATTTTTTTTTTTTCAGATAAGTTAATTTTAAACGAATACTCACAGTGTTTTCAGTGAAGTCAGTCCTTTAAAACCACCAATTGGTAGTGTCGTTAAATTGTTGTAATCCAAATTGCTGTAATTCGATGATATTTAATAACTTTAAATTTAGAGCCTCCTGAACACACTTAAACAACTTCACCACCGTATATTCCTTGATAGAGTAACACTATGACATGCGCTACAGTGCAACTAGTTACTAGTTAAGTATTTAACAGATAATTACAAAGGCATGATAGCGATTTACCAGCTGATTACATTGTCGAAGAATAATAGAAGCAATAGCAGTAAGTGGGAGTTGACGACACACAGGTATAAGAAACTTTTGCCTTTTAACAATGACATCATAGAATTACGTTTTGAAAATGAGAGACCTAAATATGTAACTGAGATATAATAACATTCTTGGCGTCTTTGCGTAACTGTAATCAATGTAGTAACTTTTTAATAATAAGGCGTAAGCTGTGCGTTCACGATTCGTGAAAAAAACTATACATTGCATGGAATGGAAACAAAACCATACATTCGTATGCGTAGTTATTCAGGGTAACTCAAACAGTCATTTGAGTCTTTTTCTGCGTCATACTACACTGTTAAACAACCTAATAAGAATCAAAACATTCTTCCAGCTTAATCAATACGGTCATTCAACTAAATATGCATAACATCTTCCACAAGGACAATCAATGTAATACTTCGATGGTTACTCACAGTTCCTCTAGTGAGGTGATATCTTCAAAACCACCATTCGGTAAAGCTGATAGATAATTTCCAGACAATGAACTAGAGACAGTAATTGAGTAGATCTCGTTCAGTATGGAAATACAATTAGAGATATTTAGGTGATCATGCCGTATCTCTAACACTAAAATGAACGTCACCGTTTCTTTGTTTTAATGAGGTTCAACTTGTTGCAAACCCTCATCGGCCCAAGTCAGTTTTATCACCTCATGCTGTGATGATCATTCACGTGGTCAATGAAACATCGATCTCATGCAGTAGTTCAAATGCATCAAGGCAATGTGTAGACAAATTCGTGAACGGCATAACAGGGGCTAACTGTCATGTCCGAAAAAAAAGTAAATTCACTGTAACGTTGACAAGAATATCAGGCAATGAAAATCGAAATGACAGTTGGGATGAAACACCCTTTTTAAAATGTCATCTTCGGCCTAAAAAACGTCTATTTTATTTTCCGACAAATAAACGAGTATTTCTTTTCTTCACTGAAAACCTGTATTTCTTTTTCGAAGTGAAAAACGCGTATTTCATTTTCCGTCTAAAGTGTGTTTCATTTCCATTCATATTCCAACTGAAAGCATTTTGTACTGAAAACGGGTATCTTATTTTTGCACTGAAAAATTTCCTTTTTGGACTAAAAGGTGTATTGCATATTTAGACTAAACTTCTGTGACTAAAATTGTATACCTTTTTTGGACTAAAAACTCGTTTTCTCATACTCAAAACTTGTATTTCATATTCGGACTGGAACCTTTTTGGACTAAAACTTCTTTTTTCTCACTGAAAACGTGTATTTCATTTTTAGACTGAAAACAGGATTTGTGAAGAAGAAGGCTTAGTATGTAATTAAACATTTGCTGTAATGGACATTTCTTCAAACTTTGGCACACCTAAGTTTTGCTGGCCTTGATTTTTTGTTTTATTTTAACCCAGACAGACGTTCGTGCTACGCGTTTTCAACATAGCCTATCAAACGACGTTTTCGTTTAGTTATTAGAGTGTTAAATTATACTTACAGTATCTCTAGCGAGATCAGATCTCCAAAGACACCACTCGGTAAAGTCTTTATGGTATTTTCAGACAAAGATCTGAAGATATTAAGGCAATACGTTTATTTAAACAAAGTGGATAAGTAAAGATTATAATTGGGTGCAAAACAAATCTAAGGTACGTTTCACGGAGGATTCCAAACTACTTAAACCTTTACCAACAAGAGAAGAATACACCAACAGGATTCAGTAGATCTTCCAGAAATCGTTAGTGTAATCAACGAAGTAATTTGAAGATGAAGCGTTTCATTAAGAATCTCTTTTCATGTGTCGAATGTGTCGACTTTTCATGTGCCGAATGTGTAAAATGCCGAATGCGTCGAATGAGGTAATAGTTTAATTTAACAAATATTTGTAAAAAGTTTCATTCCTATAACCTCTCATAAACTGAAATGAAACCTCATGAAAAACTGAAAAAAAAAATGATTTGATTAATCTCTTTCTAGATTGGCAATAAATTCAGTTACTCTAGTTGGTGTTTAGTGAGGATGAAATTGCTCATAAAATCATCACAATTCCATACGATATAGTAGAACAACAATACAAAGTCATGGTTGCAGTAATAATCGAAGTTTTTGTTGGCCATGTATAAGGGGTGAAGACGTAACGATATTATGTAGTTTATTACACATGAACACTACGACATGTTTTTTATAGACACTCCTCAGTCTCTTTTCTTTTTCATATTCTGTATATATTTTCCATAGTCATTTCGGAAATGTTTTCAAAACACTGAACTAAATGTTATACAAACAAACAAAACAAACAAACGAAGAACGAGCTAACGTACGAACGAACGAACAAACAAACTTATAATTGTTGCAAGTATTTCATACCCAAGTACGGATATGGTAGTCAAAGTGTGCTTTGCACCGTTCCTTCAACCACGAGTATAGGTTTACATTATGTAAGAAAATCAGAGACCATCAAATCATTTTTTGTTTTACATTCTAGCTTTATTTTAGCAGTTGTTTGACTATAAGTAGTAATAATCAAACCATGTTTTTTATATTTTGCTTTTAAATACGTACTTACAGTTCTTCAAGGGAGAAAAGATCTTTGAAAACACCACTCGGCAAAACTGATAAAGTATTTCTGTACAATGATCTGCAAAGAGTAAGTTAGTAAGAATAGTTAGAAATGGAAAATTATGTTGAGATCAGTAAGGGTAAATAATGCTTGTGATTAGTGATCTCGAAACGTATCAAGAGCCAATTTTGTGAAGCTGAAGTTTCGGGTGACCGAATACGTGTGACAAGGACGTCAGGCTACTTAACTGTTACCTCTTTCAACAGGAACTAGCGGATATTGTAAACAATAAAAAAAATACTTAAACATGCAACCTTGCATCAAGAAACATTTTCATCCTTCACTTCGAAAGACGTTGTAGACACATCTATTATAAAACATTTACTAATGGCAAGGAACAATGTTACGCATTTGTGATAAGTGGGTTTCTATTAAACTTACAGTGTTCTCAGAGTGGTAAGACCATTGAAAACACCCCTCGGTAGGGATGTCAAATTGTTCCTGTCCAGGTAGCTAAAATTAGATATGGTGTAATAACTATTTCAAGATACAATACGTTTGGAGAACCCATTTCTGTCTTAATATGATTCAACTGCCTTTGATAGGGTACTGATATGATAAGTATCACAGATACCCTGATACCCTAATTTATTAAGATGATACCATGTAAACTAACTATAAATCAATAAAACAATACGATTGAATAAACGCTCTTCGACATTAAACTAAATAAATAATAGATAAATAAAATAGAAAAATAAATAATAGAAGAGCATTGCCCGTTGAGAAAGTCCTGATTAAAACATATAATAAAAAGTGGATATATTTGTAAACGACTTCCAATTATATTCCCTTTAATACTCTGTAAAGCAGTTGAAGACAATGTCTTGGATCTATTAGCCTGAGTTCATTTGATTTCCACGGAAAAGCTCAAAGAAAAAAACTTTAACATTATGACGTTCATGATTACTTTACCAAACATGTTTACGCTTCAATTTTTTTTTAACTAAAGTTCAATATTATATGCTCCTAAAAGGTTTTGAGGACCGTGGCTTTGCTCATTTTATTTATATCGTTTCTGACGTCACGAATAATGACACCATAGTATTTCTCATCTCAATAAGATCTCATCTTTTAATTAGCTTTTAAAAATACTTACATTGTTCTCACTGTGGCCATGCTTTGAAAAACATTATTTGGTAACGTTGTTAAAGTGTTCCTGTCCAGTTGACTGTAACGGATTAAATGCCAATAACATTAAAGAGTGGAGCTCCTCCTTGTGTGTTAACAAGGAACCAACAAAACTATGGTTCCAAGTGTGGTATGACATTTTACGAGCCGCATAATTAGATAGTCGGTAAGTAATGAACATCAGGTGAACTTGCAAGGTTTGATTTAGTTTTAATAATGTTTATAGATGTACGCTGTACATGGGACGTGTTATTCAGATGGAGATAAAATAATTTGAGGTAGGGATTGAACATGGACATGGAAGTTTACATGGACATCTCTCTTCGTGTTGTTTTTGATATCTCTTTAACATGCCGTTACTCGTACTACGTTAAAATGGGATTCACTTCAATCTCACTCTTCTTTTGTTCTATCGAGGTTCATCTTGTTGCACATTGTCATCGCCTTAGGTCAGTTTTATCACCTCATGCTGTGATACGCCACATGGTCAATTAAACATCGTTCTCGTAAAGTAAGTCAGGTGTGACGATCCAATGTTTAGGCTTTCTTGAGCTCCCTGGCAAGGGGTATCAGGTGTCATGTCCATAGGTAATACATGTGTAATAGGGCATGAAAGAGTGTCTGTTGAACACTTTAGCACGGTTGTAACGTCATGAAGCTTAGAGCAGGATTAAAAGTAAACACATGATGGCATTTGTCGTCTACTACAGCGATGTTGGACCTATTTGTGCTCTGCCTCTGCATTGCCAGTCGTCAGGTAAATAGTTTGTCCAAGCTTTGACTCTTGACAACGACGTGAAAAAAATCTATATGACTCGATTTATGTAAACTCCCTCAAACGTCTTATCTACTTGTCAAAAACCAAAATTTCTGTCTCTTAAGTTCATTTACAGGTGATACAGGCAAATGAATGAAGTAAACGTGATTGGGTATTTCAATTTAAACAGTCGTTTTGAGATTTATGCCACCTGCTCTTAAAGTGATAGGCACCAATCTACAGTCCAAAGTATTGTTCTGATTGAGCTTCTTGGCTAGGACTAGTCAACTTAGATGATGTTAATCGGCACAGTATATGGAACTGGAATCTGATACTAAAAGATAGAAATACCTTCCATTTAATTCAAAAGCTTAATTTCACTTAGCGTCGGGTTTTTTAGTGTTGGCATAACAAAATTTATCGTGCTGTCCCCATCTATACAACAGATCATGGTATTTAGTGGTGTGCATCTTTGTTGGAAGTGCTCTATAATACTTTTATTAATTCTGTTAAATTATACAACATTTTGTCGATAGAAGGTTGATAATAAAAGGGTTTTAGGTGGTCCAGCAATCTAAACGTTTAATTAGTCTCAATGAGCATGTATGATGAATCCAAATACAGGCACGGGTACCTGTATTATTTGTTCAACTCGGTAAAAGTGGGAACATGCATGCATCATATAGCAATCTGACTTCAAATGAGTTAAGAGAGATCCAAAAGGCATATACTTACAGTGTCCTTAGGGACCTCAGACCTTCGAAACTATTACTGTGTAACGTCGATAAGAGATTTCCAGACAAAGTTCTGAAAGTAATGACTCAGTAGTATCGTGAAGCACAGAAACATAATACTATATACTTAACTTATTAAAAATTATTAACGACTGTAAATAATTTCAGTGCGTATTAAATAGCGTTTCTTAAGACTTGATATCATTCATGTTCGATGTGGACATTCCAATTTACCCAATTTTCTCTGAATGCAAAATGATTTGCATCAAATTTAAGGGGCATAACTCTTTTTGTCCAACCAATGTAACTATTGAAACTTGACATCACGTAAGAACTACTCACATTTTTCTTATTTTGAGGATGCAAAAAGCAACCCACATGCATACACCATTTTTAATTCCATTTATTTTAGACATGATAAGTTTGCACTGACTTTCAACATCATCTTTTAATGAGTCTAGACGTATACTTACAAGGTCACAAGATTAGTCAGATTTTTGAAAATTCCATTAGGCAGTTCGGTAAGATTGTTCGTGCCTAAATCACTGAAAATAATGAAGTACTATTAATTTACTTTGTAAAAATAGATAGCGCACATAAAAAAAAGCATGTGGATAGATAGACGGATGATATGAATAGATGCACAGACAGATTGTCACACTTATCAGTATTATGAATAGTATTACGATGAAATTACATTATAATAAAGTTATCTCTTGGCAAACTGGAAATCAAATACTCACAGTGTTGCTAACGTGCCAAGTCCTTCAAACACATTAATGGGCAACGTTGATAAACGATTTGTATTCATCGATCTGAAAAACCAAGTAAGTGCTCGAAAACAAATTGAAGATATTTATTATTATATGAAAATATGTTCTTTTTAGATTACAACGGTTCTCGTTAATTCAGTCGCAATTAGAATGCACAACATTTTTGCACAAACACACTGGGACCGAGTGAAAAGTCTCAGCCAGCAGCGCACGTGTTTGAGAGATGCTTCAGTCCACTCTAGTCATCTAGTTACCCTCACATGGCAAGATGAAACACTATCGAATTCAAGGGGTAGAAACCTAAACCTATTAACATGATGTAGTCTTCATTCAATCGATTTCTATACTTACAGTGTTCTAAGTATAAACAGACCATAAAACGCTTCACTCGATAACTTTCTGATATTGTTGAAGTCCAAGTAACTGAAAGAAATTAGTTCATATATAATTATTTCAATGTTAAATCTTCCTAATAGTAGTTACATTCAAGTTACATATTCTTCGTTAGTAGAGAATAATTGAAGAGTAGGGGGGGGGGGGGGGTTTAAAATGCTGTCGCTGGATACACTCGGGCTACGCACTTGTGCATGGCGATCTTGCATTATCCTACCTTTAATACACAGGTCCAAAGTTGAATAAGTTCATATACACAAACGACATTTTGATGAAAAGGAAGTAAAAGAAAAGAAATTTAGTACCTAAATAACGGCATTTTGACTTTTAAGAAACTCTGAGAAAAAGTAACCAAATTTACAACAACGTCGTCAAAAATATTCGTGCTCTAAATACAAAGTAACACTTCAAGAAAAAGAATAACAATAACAATCGACATAGCAACAATGCATGTTTTAGACAATTTGGTCTTACGTTGTGAACTAACGTGCGCATACTGTGGGTTCAGAGTACGCGTATCACTGTGCAGTGTGTACGGAGCTCGGAGTGCTTAGCTATAGAGCGTTGTACACGGACTTGCCTTGTGGAATTTGCCCACTGATTAGACTGATTTTGGGTAAAAATAGTTACAGTTATAGATAGTTTCATGCAACAAAGAAGGAGGATGTTCGTGGTCGAATTTCCAAATGGTGAATTTTTTTTCACAATATAGGCCAAGAAGGTAGGCCCAGGGGGTATAGGCCTAAATACATTATTTGTGCTTTAGAGTTCTCTGTCTCTAAGAATATTAATATGGCGGTAGTATGGAGACACTTTAAGATGACAATGGATTAAAATCCTCAGCCAAGTCCCCTTTAGAATTTTATTGCATAATTAATTGATTTCTCCGTGGAATCGAAAAAATGGAAAGCTAATTCAGTTTAGCTGGCTACCAAACTTTCAAAGGCCGCTGAATACGCTCTCGTGCGATGCAGTTCTCAAACTTATAGAGGTACGATTCAGCATTGACATTATCACTGTGTGGTTGTTACTTAGATTAAGGTTTACTTACAGTTTACTTTACAGCAGGCTTAGACCTATAGGCCTAGGTAACCTTAGGTCTACGAAAGGTACTTTACTACTACTAGTAGATGTATTAGCCATTGGTTTGTGTAAGATATAGCATGCTGAAAAAAAAAACAAAAAAAACAACACACTGTGGGTCTACGGTTTTGACCGTAGTTTATACCTGTGGCTTATCAGCGGTTACCTGACTAAAGTAGGCCAATAGGACTTGAAGATTCTTCCCAAGTATATATGACCATACAGTTATTAGTAAAGCTCATTTACATATTATCTGTTTAGTGATCATATCGATTGAATTAAGAGCTAATAAAGTAATCTAAAGACAATGCTGTAACATAATATTGAAAAGGAACATGTGGAAATAAATATTTCAGTTTTGGTTTCTTAGAAATTGCCAACTTGACTGATGATGGACTTATTCTAAAGTTCGTGGCTTTCGTTGTTATTATAACATCTTTTTACTGTCAACTGTGGAATACTGTATCTGATGTAGCATGATCACAAAGTAGTAGGACATGTGTTTGAGTTATTTTGTGCAACGGTGAGCAAGCATCGCATAATGACAGTTACCAAAAGAGTTCTTTTGGGTCATATAGCAATGTCAACAGTTAAATCGAAGTCCATGTTTCTAATTGACTTATGGTGGCATACTTACATTGTTACGAGTGAGCTCATACCCTCAAAAACACGACTTTCTACTGTCGACAAACGATTTGCAGACAACCATCTATAAAAAAAAAAGTTTAAAAAGTTCGTTTAGACGCATCAAAAAGAAAAAAGAAAGCCTATTTGAACTTTCTGCCCAAATGCAACAACTTAGAAAGTTGCTCAAGACGCAACAATTTTCTGCAAAACATGAAATATTGGGCAATCGTTGTAAATGTTTGCACAGTGATTTATTCAGTCACATGCTTTAATATTTGATATTTAATTCTATAAGAAAATATAACATCGAAGTAAATTTGAGCTAAATGCAATTTTTGCATTGTTTACTGCTTTGAAATGCTTAACCATAGAACTCTTAATGTTCAGTCGTTGGTATCATTTTCCACTTAAAAAGTTGCAAAAAATACTTCCTTTATTTTAGTATTAACATCTTAAAAGAATACTTACAGGGTACCAAGTGACCTCAAGCATTTGAATGCATCGTCCATTAATGTCGACACATCATTTTTAGTTAATGTTCTGAAACAAATTATATAAGGAAATGAAAAGAGACAAGTTTTAAGGTTATATTTTTTATTTGTACGAAAATTGCTTGAGAGATCATTTTGGCATTTATTTCGTCTCTCATTCATACTTACAGCACCCTAAGTGAGGTCAGAACTTTAAACACATCGTGCGGTAATTCTGAGAAACGGTTTCTGTCCAAGTTACTGGAAGAAAATTAAAGTACATAACAGACGAGTCTTGGTAATTGTCGTCAGATCTACTCAACGATGCGGTTTGCGATGATAAACACAATATCCGTTGTAATTTCATGATATAAATAATTTGATGGATGATTATAAGGTAGACACCATTCTATACTTTACCATTTTCATATGGAACAAATCATACCAGAAAGGGCTTATAAATACCACTGCCGTTTAGATTTTTTTGACTGTTTTACTATTGAATGAGGCTATTGCTTCACACTTCTTCAAGTAAAATAGCTTAATAATTATGCAGTAAATTAAAAAAAATGTAACACTAAATGCGGTATACATGATCATGAAAGCACCCCCGTTGAACTTGAACCACAACAGTCCATTCACCACGTCTACTTACAGTATGGTAGTATTTGTCGGTATGTCTCGAGGTATATTGTGTAAGTCTTCACCGGAACAGTCCACTTGAAAATCTGGGTAATCATCCTCGCAACTGCATACACCATCTTTACCACATGCTTTTGGAACTAAAAACAACAACAAAAAAATAAATAAATTGCCACTTATTAATTTATCTCTTTGACATTATAGACTTGAAATTGTTTGTGAATACGCATCTCGGTAACCAATAATTGTTTTCGACGAAATTTGCTCCATTGAAAGTAAACATAATTATTAGTTCTCTCAGTAATTTTTTTTAAATGACCCTCCAGAGATACATTGGAAATTAGTAGCCAACAAATAAAATTGCCAGATTTGGAGACAATCATGATGAACGTTAAGATATGTCACGATGAAGTACCATGACAATAACCAAACTGAATCCTTGCCAGAACAGACACAATGTAAGCTGAAAAATTAGTTACTAAAGGTAAAGTTACTCTAATAAGGGAGATTCTGAATAACAACTCCCCACTCTGATGAAACTCCTACGAAACAGTATGGAAATAAAACTCACTGTTAATACTTGTACCCAAGGAACTGTCCTGATAACCGCATGTTAGTTGAAGTCTCCACAGAAGTAGCAGTGACGCAAGAAACACTTTACAATCCATGGCCATCTGAAAAATGTGTGACCTGTGGCACCAGGATTAAGATGAAATTCTCTAGTACAAAAGAACAGTTCCATAAGTTAAAAGTCACGGTTGTAGAATCATTGTGTAAACACAAGACAAATTTGGCTTTCATTCACTTGTAATTTAAAAAACCAACGTGTGTCTTAAATTGCATTTCATTACTTTAGTTATTATCTTCAATACCGACGAAGATTCGTGATAAAAAGCAATTGAGTCGCATTCCTGTCCTTCGGGAACAAGTTAAGTTAGTTATCACATGAACATCATCAGTAATCAGAGTTTTGTACTTCAATATTTAGGAAGGTAGGCACTTCAATCCTAGGAGTATCAAAATTCTTCCAAAGTCATTATTTTCTCTCATACTTGTGTTATTTCGGACATGTATGCTAAATTAAAGGCGCTGTTGAACTTGGAAAATAAGTTGAAGGAATGAGAAAGCATGGAATCCGGCATCATTGGCAATTTTTTGTTTGTATCGTCGCAAGATCTCACCATAACCAGCCCGATATCATTCATGAACAATCTGGCTCTGTGTTTACCTCACAGTTATCTTAAACTGTAGGTATTCCATTCACTCACCAAAGCTCGTTCAGCTGCATATCAGTGATTCAAAATGTTCTAGGTAGGAGGAGTGTTAAATATTAGTAAGTGCTGAATGACAGGCACCTAAGTTATCTAGTTATAAAGGATACGGGTCACTCGCGCAGAAGTCTGCAAGAAATATATTGTCACGTAGTTTGCACGACCGCTAAATTGTACAAACACTTTTTTTTACTATACTCGTTGTCATAAGGTACACAGTGTGGCCGTCCGCACTCTTAGTGAGATGTACTGACATGAACAAAACTTCTTGGCTGTGGGTCAAAGTATTCCCAAAGTAGCGCGCGAACGTGGATGTAGATAACCGTACTGTGTTTTGTGCTATGGTGGTTATAGTCAGGCAGGTACTACACTTCCACTTCCCGTAGCTACTCTTGCAGATACTACATATCTTATCTAGGCATCCTCGGAAACTGTTCCAATTTGATGGGCAGTTCCTCAGTAGATCGTGACCCATGCTTTTTTGAAACAAACAACCCATCCCACACACATAATCTGTATATCCAACCCATGCGATTTGTATGTCACAAGGTACACTCCGATATAAAGCTAACTGGTTCACGAAATTTTGTTCTTATCAAAATCAACCTCTTTGCAGTAGCATACAGGGATGAGAATTGCATCCCATCGAGCTGTTTTAGTCACTAGACATGAAACTTAAGTGGAAGTCGGTGGACATTACTAGAGAATACATTTGATACAAGTTTAACATTATACTCATGACAAGAGTCGGGATTACGATGCAGCGGGGTGGTGGAGGTATTGGGTGGGGAGGGGAATTAGCGAATTGATGAATGTATTTACTGCACTAAAAGTGTATCACAATGTATTCGTTGACGATACTTTCAATTATATAGACACATTGGGAGAGTCCATAGGTGGGATAATTTTTCCAAAGGTCAAAGGTTACACTCGAGCCAACAAAAAGGTAGTTATATCTGCAAGTGTAAATGTCCTACAGATTTTCAAATGTATATGAAAAGAATAGAGGACTGAATAAAGGACTATACTGATTAAAGGGGGCAAATGACACGAGAACAAAGTTCAAATATTGAAAATATGTTTGTCATATATAAGTTATATAAGTTTGTCACAATCGTCTCCTTCGTAGTAAGTCGGACGAACTTCAAACTTGGTGGGGAACTAAATGTTCGAATAGCACATATAGTGCCCGTTCTACTGATGATGTCATATGCGAAGTGTCACCAGTACCACCAATGTCAGGCATAATGCAGTATGGTAATCTTAGTGTTAGGTGGTCGTAGTTAATGGCATTAACATACTTGATCACATCTCTGTATTCACATAAAATCTGCATAATATATCAACCTATGCATCAATGTTTTGTTAACTATGTCAGTTTTCACGCGTTGGTAGCAGCACAACTCAGTATGTTTTTTTTTATGCACCAGACACAGTTCTTGTAAGTTTACGTGCGGAAGAACATCTCCTCTTGGGAACAAATAGTAACAAACGCGACACACTTTTTACATATTTTAGTATATTTCAGCATATTAAATCACATCTAGAGTGACAGCCAGCGCGCATCTGAGCAAAGGCTGGACTCGCACGCGATTTCTAGACACATAGCCAGCAGAACGTTTCGTTCAAGTAAACCGGTGTATCTCACTCATATATTTTTTTTAATATTCAGCAAATCTATTCCAAACGAGCTTAATTGTACACTTAGTTGTTCATGAACACGACTTGCATGAGAAGAACTTTGAGGTGCATGAATACAGGACCTAACCGCTCTTGTCTCGCTCACTATTCTGTTGGTAGCAATGAGACCTTTCCAAATTACCAGTGTGAAAAGAATTGCAAAAAGAAAACGTAAATAATAGCGTAGTGCCTACTTGCGTATTCGTTATATTCATTGCTCCGTTCCCTTGTAGCATCCGCATCTAGCGTGGGCATATCACGCATGTACATAGTATTATGTGCACAGATGATTGTGGAAGCGATAAGGGACATAGGAGTTTCAACTGTGTGGTTCATATTTTCTCTTTAATTTCCAAAAGTTCAGCATATTGAGAAAAAAATATATATAATGATCAACGATTCCTGAGCATTAGTTTTTGGTTTTATTTGCTTTATTTCCAAGAACTCGGTTAACAGTGCATATGTAAAAAAGAACGTACCGGTAAAGCTCAACTATTATAATAGAGATGATTTTCACGTGTGAAACAATTAAATATATATTCGGTGTAGATTGCGGACATAACACCACTGCACTGCCAGAACTACCCATTTTTTTTTCCAGCTGACGTTCAGCACAAGAAAAGGAAGTTAACCATAGGTACCTTGCTTTTTTTTTGACCACACACATTACAGAAGTGCTTCTTTCTCTCTGTAAACTCAGTGATTCTCTTGAAAGTATGAAATGTCCGTTTTGTATTTTTTAATCTGCACATTTTTTAACTGAGGCTCATTAGTGTTATTATCATAGATATACCAATGACTTT
Source organism: Stichopus chloronotus (assembly GCA_021234535.1). Classification (NCBI taxonomy): domain Eukaryota; kingdom Metazoa; phylum Echinodermata; class Holothuroidea; order Aspidochirotida; family Stichopodidae; genus Stichopus; species Stichopus chloronotus. The sequence continues at coordinate 17,684,877 of CM037842.1, forward strand.
AACCTTCGTTCAGTTACTCAAGCTTTAAACAGACATATTCACCTCCCACATAGAGCTCGTTAAATGTTAATGTCCTTGAGTCAATGTTCTAAGAGGTTCTTAGATACATGGTAGAAACAACCGACTCTTTGATAGCTACACCTATTATATGTTTGTGCCTCAGAATATTGTAAGCGCTTCGAAGTACAAATTCACCTCACTTACATCAGCAATCCAGTATGTGATGTGCGAAGACTGTCTTAGATACAGTGTTTTGAATTTTTACATTTACGCTTATGTGATATTTCAAGCCTAACTCACCTTCACAGCCTTCGGAAGTTGTTATTTGACTGATTTTAAGGACAGGAATTTGAATATATATTTCAGTTTGAAGATATGAACCCTTACAATGTTTTTTTTTTCTGTCTAAAGCAAAAATAAAAAGCAGTACAAATCTGTAAAACTACCTTTATTGGAAAGTAGATTTCATCGGGAGAAAGGTGTCCTTATTCATTACTTTCATATAAGACATAAAATATGAACATACTTTATATGTACATGATGTAAATTGATTCATTTTACTTAAGTGCTCATTGAGCCCTTTCATTACGTGAATTTAGTCACGCAGATTGTAATAATAAGAAAACATACTCACTTTTATGAAACTACTGTCTCTTGCCTTCGTTACAAGTCATCTAGATTTGGTGAAGAGAACATAGCGTTGTGAAGTAAGATAAGGAAATGCTATATTTGGCATTGCATGAGATTATGATGACTACGCATGCTTTCTCTGTTTCTTGGAAATAAGTTTGTTATCAGTATGACATTTATAGAGTTTGCGGAAGCATATTATAGCTTTTTCATAAAATATTGTAAACAAAATTTCCTGCATAACGTCAATCTCTTTAATTTCCTTGTTGAAAGTAGACTGGCTGGAACTACGGATAAACGCACATACCTATCCCTCTACATTGTTTGCACTGTTAAGTGTTCATATTTGATATTGCTCAAAGTCCTCTCCGATGTCTGAAAGTCTGTCTTGGGTTCAAGATCCCAGGTCCAAATCTCTACCAGGCAATGACCACCAGGTCGTGGAATTTAAAGTACCTTGATTCCTCGTGTCCCTCTAGAATTGAAAACTACCCATCAGCACGTGACTATATCGTAACTTTCTATTCTGCACAACGTGAACGACGTGCTTTCCGCTGTACCCGCTTATGATTGCTCTTAAGGTATTCTCTACTACATGAGCTCGGCCTTGAGTCCAAAGTCTAAGACTTAAGTTACGTAAATAGTATCGATACTACCAAACCCTGGCATTTACTGTGTCTAAGGCTCCTGACACACCCCGAGTCTTGAACTTAGAAAAAGGAAAGTATTCCTTTACGTGCACTACATGAACTTTCCTTGTGTAATACTTCAATCAACCTACGTGGCCTACAGGATGACCACGTGACTCTTCCATCGCTTGAGCACGTCTTTCGGCGGTCATAACACAGAGTGTATTCAAGAAAACTGCAACAGCACAATATAACCTAGGTAATCTGCGATGAAACACACACAAAAAAAGAAGATGAATCCTTTGAAAAGAGCTAGCGAGAGATTAAGGAAACATGAAAGAAACCGACTGGTTTTGGTGATTAACTTATAACACTGGTCAGCATACTTATCAAATTACAAACAATAATAATAATAATAATCTCCATCTAGCTTATTTTCACTTTTCCCCTTCGTTTTCATCCATCTGGCATTTCTTACATATTTTTCATTTCCCGAGAAAGGATATTTGTTATATTTTTGTTCCTGTTTTTCCCCTGTAACCGACACTAATATTTACGTCAAGTGGTTGAGAAACTAAAAACGTAATCACATTCCGAAATTTCTAGGGAAGAGCAAGATTTCTTCAGAAGATCATGTATGAAGTAACTTCATGTAAAGATTGTAATCCACGACATGGAAAAAAAATATCAAGGTTGTTCATTACATCATTGACTGACTTCAAAGTCAAAAGTATCGTAAAATATTTGATACTTAACAAAAGATGACCCTTGATGAAAAATTGGAGAATCTCACTCATCAAGTTCTTTATACTATCTTTTAATAAAATTGTATAGCCGGCATACTCGCAAATGCTGCGAGTATAATTACAGGTCCCACTAAGTCATTAGTTAAATAATTATGTAAATAATCGGTAGAGTCTTTATCCGGAATAATATCTTAAAACAGAATATTATTAAGATTTGAACGCGAATAACTTTTATTCAGACAACGACGATAACTACTTTGATGAATTAGTTTTGATGAAGAAGTGTGGAAAAGTTACTCTGGAATGTTTCGTTTGTGGAGTGAAGAATTAAAAAGAACAAAATTGAAAAAAACGTATTTTTCATGTCTTTGTCCATTGAAAATATCATGTTCTTTAGAGGCAGATATTCTAAGTAAATAGGCATAAAACACCAAACCGTAGAACCACAGACCGATATCTAAGTGGATATGAACTCACCTTCAACGCTGACTTCAAAATATGCTCTTAACGTTCCCGACTTCCAGCAAGTATACAGACCATCATTTAACCCAATCGTCACGTTAATGACTCCCAGTGAGTACGTGCCCTTTGCACATTTGTTTACAGTCAAGTGAACGTTCCTAGTGTAATACGTCCGAGCGTTACCCCTGAACAGGTACGTACTTGTGTTGGCTCCTCTCCAAGCTAAGCCGCTGTTGTCATCATCACCGACGGGACACACCAAGCAGGCATTTTGGTGAAGTCCCACTCTTATTTTGATGTGTAGAGCAGCCTTCTCATGTGCCATGCTTGTTTCACATTGGTGTATTAAATAGATAATGATGGCTACGAGATAAATAGAAAAAAAAAAACATGATAAATACTCTCCTTCAAATTGCGTAAAAAGAACTCAAAACAGCACCGACGCTTACCTTGCGATCTTGACAAGCCTTAAATGACCGTCCACACGCAAACACTCGTCAATTTTAGAAACAAGTAGCAAGATGAAACGGATCGAAATCATTTTTGTTGGGATGTTGTGAATCTTGTTTACCTTTTTTATCTTTTCTTATCCATCTGTAATTACTCATACACTGATGTGGTTCTTGTTTGGTTTACGATACATGTTGTTTGTTTTCTGTGCATACCATTGTGGTAAATCTATCGTTTTTTGTTGCTTTGTTGAAACCATACCGATACGTTTCAACTCGACAAAGAGTACGCAACAAAATGACCACTAACGTTAATTTATACTGACACCATCCTTACTTAGTATTCGATGTCTCAATTGGACCTATCATAGATTTATTACCTCTGACAAACAGCACTTTTATTATCACTTTATTACATACTGTCTTTGAAATGTACTTGAACAATTACACATGATCTAAAATTGATTGAAAATCCTTACCTATGTAGCAACCACGTTTTAACGACAATTTGACTGGTTTTTCAAAAAGTGAAGACTTATCCGTCCACATCATGAAATTGTAGTTGGTTGCAATTTCTCCTCGCATCTTCGAAATCGTGTGTGACAAGCTGACAAGCAACTTCACATCTGTAACAGTGTTACAATTTGTGTTACACGTAGTTTCAGAGTACATGGACCTAGTCTAGAGAGTAGTTTCGCCTGATCTCATACTGATACATTGTATTCCTATTCAGTTTGCTACCCTATTGTTGCATAGTACGATAAACAACAGGAAGACATAAGGGAAAAACATAAGGTAAAAGTGAAACTTCATTAGCTATATACAATACATAAAAAAACAAACAGCAATTCAGTCCACGAGTTTCATTTTCAAAGAACAAATCCATTATTTGGCTAATCAGGGAAGGTAGATATAAATTAAAGAGGCACATTTAGCTGTACAATGACGTTGATTTTCTTAAACACAGGTTCCTTCACAGACTAATGTCAAATGGTCAAATTAAGAGAATCCTGTTGTGTCGTACAAAGGAACATAACTGAATGAGTGACTAAGTATTCATATTAGTTCTGAAAATGTGTGACCAGACTCTTTTCATATTAAAACTAATTCATATGCATACAGTTAGTACAAGTCTGAAGAAAAACGCGGGACAGTTTTCATAACTATTGGATGTGAAACCTGTCCAATCGTGTTAATTATCAGCACTGTCATGTTTTTATATCCTTCGAAATCCTCACAAAGTTATCGATGTCAATACATTGAGTTCCTTTAAGTACGAGAAGGTCTCGTAAACATGCACAGGAGAATATTCGGAGTTGCTTTGTATGACATACAAAGATCCGGAAAATCAAACTGAGATCCCTGCATTCCATAGTGATCCTAAATGGGAAGCTGACAACATTTTACACTTTAATGCACTGCCGGTATTAAGTAAAAACTAATTACCATCATTGCAGTAACTTTAAAAGAGACACGGCGAATTTAATTGTGAAATTCACTTAATTTCTCTACACCTGTCACGTTTCGTACACATACCCATTGCAAATGGTCAAACTAACAGGATCTCTGTATGTCACATACAAAAGAGCACATTAATGAGTAAGTAATTAACGATTCCATTTGGTGTTGGAAAACCAGACATCAGTGTCAACTCGATGAGCCCATTCCTATGAAAAACATAATAGAGAAATAAAAGTGAGAAATTAATTTTTTTTTGCAAAATGGTCACCTCTACACTATGCGTACTTTACACAGTACAGCTAGAGCATAAGGTATGGTATAAAGTAATTAATCTTTATTATGTGGACATTAAGTTCAATCATTTAAAGGGAAATAGGGCGTTTGTTTTTCAGGAAACATGTATGCTATTAAAATCAATGTTTGTGGACGCAGAGTGATAGATTATTCAAAATAAGGAATGACAGTGGCCTTCCTTTCAGGAAATAAGATTCTCACTGATAGAAACTCAGTTATTTGTTGCTCAACACTAATTTGTTCACCCAAACTGTACAAAGTTCAAATGATGCATCTTCCGTTACTCATCACATGCATAATGTTTTTGAGGAGATGAAGCTTTGGCAGATGTTTATTGATGGGACTGAATCGTTTAAAAATGACTAACGATATTTCTTTTTTATGTCATGATGGTGTATTCTAAACGCCCTATTTCCCTTTAATGTGTCAGTATGTAATGGACGTTTGATGAAACTGAAATTATTGAACTATCTGCATAAAATATTCTACGGTATTAACATGAGAGAGCATGAATGATGATTGGTTGCTGATAAACAAGCATTCACATTGGCCGATTTCAGTCAGGTGATCATGCACCATCTGATGTATAAATAAGTGGTCAATTTTAGAGAAAAATTACTGGCGGATTAACGTAATGAAACTGTGGATCGACAGTGTTTTGTAGTCTGCCTCGACACCCTATATGTAGGATCGGCCTACACACGAAACATGACTGTAAAGTCCGTAGATCAGGGACTACTAAAACGTGTCATATAAGCCTAAAAATATAAATCATAAATAAATATACGCAGGCTTAACCAGTACACGTTGATAATGTCCGTGGTTCTTCTTACGATAATCTTACCCCTCTAAATTTCAGAATTTCTTGCTTGATTTGCGTTATTCAGCATATTTATGTAGCCTTCCAGAAGTAGCATTCCCTCTTGGTCGATTTTACGGACTGGAGAAGGGCTGCAATCGTAAAACTCACACAGTCAAACGGAAACGGGCCGTACATACATAGGTAGTCAAATAACGTAGGCCTAAGACCATGAAGTTTAAGGAAATGTGAGACATTAAACGTGTCCATGCTTTTCGCTGAATGTAACATTTCAAAAATCTGCAACTGTCTTGATAACAAATTCAGTCTAGACAATGTTAGGCAAATTCCAACAATTTGATTACTTGATGAGGGAAAAAGCTCTGTAAGTGCTCCGAAAACAGTGAACACTTATACGTACACTAAACCACTGCATGCGAACACTATATTTGACAAGAGTGCTAGTAGACAACATACACACTGCAGGGCACTAAGCATTGCACAGGGAGCTAAGTGTAAAGTAAACGGCATTAACATGTTGTTGCTATGAATGCTATTGTTATTATCTCATCAATATCGCATCCCTATGTAATGTACGGGATGAGATATTGTATTGCTTTGGAACGTTAAAATGTATTGTGGCTCCCTGTTGCCATAGCAACGATTGCCATGGTAACATAGTGTATGATTTATATGTGAGACATGGGGTGTCTAACCTTGTATGGCACTCAAGAGGTCAAACTGCGAAAACATTGTCATCACGATATCTCAAGAAGGGTAACATTCACGAACCTCATACTTGGTGTGTTGGTTTGAGATACAGAGGAAATGATCCCTATTAGTTTTGGTGGAGGTCATTTGAGATCATCAGAGATCAAATGGTGAAAACCTTGTAAACACGATATCTCAAGAACGGTAACCATGACTGACTTCATACTTGGTGAGTCAGTTGAGCATACTAACTGATACTTAAATATGAAAAATTTGAAAACCTTGTCAACATAATATGTCAAGATGTGTAAAGATGAATGACCTCATACATGGTGTGTGGGTTGGACACACTTATTAAATTATCTCGATTGTTTTAGTTGAGTTCAAAGGTCAAATGAGTTCATCCGAGGTCAAACGGTGAAAATCTTAAAAACACAGTATCTCCAGACGTGTAAGTGAGACTGATCTCATTCTTAGTGTGTAGGTTGGTCGTACGTAGCAAATTATATATTTTGTTTTTGGTGGAGATCAAAGGTCATATGAGATCATAAGAGGTTAAAATCTGAAAACGTTTTAAACACGATATCTCAAGAAGGGTAACACTCACTGACACCGTACTTCGTTTGTTGGTTTTACAAACTGAATAAATGATTCCTATTGTTTTGGGAAACCATGATTGACTTCATACTTGGTGTGTAAGTTGGCAATACGGAGTAGATGATGCTTTTTTTGGAGGTCAAACGTCATGTGAGGTCACCAGAGGCCAAATTATGAAAACATTTTCAACGTGATATATCATGATGGGTAAAGTTGACTGACCTCATGTGTGCCGGTTGGTCATACTAATTCGATGATTTTTATTGTTTATTGTTGAGGTCAACGGTCATACGAGGTTTTCAAAAGTCAAACTGTAAAAACGGTTTAAACAGTATTTTCAGAAGTGCAAGTGTGACTGACCTCATGTTTTGAGTGTGCGTTGTACATACTAAGTAGACAATTCCTATTGTTTTTGGTGGAGGTCAAAGGTCATTTGAGGTCAAATTGCGAAAACCTTGTAAGCATGATGTCTCAAGAAGGGTAAAGTTGACTGAAATCATACTTGGTGTGTGGTTTGGTTATACTGATTAGATGATTCCTATTGTCCTTGGTATAGTACATCTAAAAAGTAAAGGTCATTTGAGGTCACCAGATGTAAAACTGTGTAAACATTGTAAACATGATAGGGAAAACATTGTAAACATGATATCTTAGAAAGTGTAACGTACACTTATCTCATACTTGATGTGTAGGTTGGGTAAATGACACCTTGTGTTTTTTTATGGAGATCAAAGATCATATGACGTTACCAGAGGTCAAATCATGAGAACGTTTTGAACATGATATCTCAAGAACACTGACCTCATACTTGGTATGTGGGTGAGGCGGAGGATAGGAGGTACGTAGAACCTTCGGAAAACTTTTTCAAGATTTTTTTCTTTTTATAACTTCAAAAATGTTGACCATGAGTAAAGCATATGGGCAGACTGCAAAGTAAGTGATTTCTTTTACTTGTGCAAAAGATTGAAGCTGGAGTATTTGGGATACGTGTTTGAATCGATGTATTAACTAGTTACTGTCGAACGAAATCATTCAGAAAGCTACGTGTTCTTCTGTAATGAAAAGGCGCTATTATTTATTGATCAGCGGTAGAGCTGCAGCTGTGACAGTCAAGTAGTTGGATTTTTGACGACAATAGCAGTGTAAGTGCAGAGCGGGCTCAGCAGACAAAGAGAAACAGCGCATATTTCCAGTGACTTTTGCAAGAGAGTGCACTCAGTACATCAATGGAATGAAAGATCGCCCATCTGCTCTCACCAGTTAGGGGGGAAGTAAAAACGAAGAAGAATAATTGTAATTGATCTTAAACTTGTCATGTAGGAAATTCATGTTTGTGGTAGTACAGCAATGTGGCAAGGAATCACAAAGCGGTTTGGCTAACTGGTTGGTAAGTTGGATCACAGAAGGAGGATAAATCATAGATGATGGTTAATGCATGGGATGACAAACAATGAAAGTTAAATGATAATTGAACGACATTAGCGAAATCTACGTCAAGACCGGTTTCGTCCTTTTTAGGGACTTCCGATCCGGGGATCTTGGCTTTGCTTCGAAGATCCCTGGCCCAAATCTCTACCGGTAGGACTAAACCCTGGATTTCTCGAGCTCACCTGACTTTGGAAACCACTCACCCGCGCCTGACTATCAGAAGCTCTCCGTCCCACATGGCATAAAAAAACGTTTCCCAGCTTCACTTGGACATTCCATAGAGCTCAAAAATCTTCCAGATCTCCGAAGCGCTGATAATAGAAAAACAGGATTATGAGGGTTCCTATATAGAAAAGTTTGTGATGTTAGGTGCCGTTTTATTTCCAACGGCACGAACATTGTATGGACATGCATATAGGTTAGTCAAAGGGTGATACATGATTTGGACCTATTAAGTAAAAACGTAAAAAGGGCAGTTCAGTTCTTATCATGTATCAGAAAGGATCCATAAGGTCGCACAGTTTGAGTCGAAATGGCGTCACGTAACCAGTTGTCGCAAAAGGAACCGTAAGGACTATCTAAGCCAAGCGCCACCATCTTTTGGCTCGGAACGACTGTGCGAAAAAAATGGGTTTTTCAAACTCCTCACATGGCGGAAAAAAACATTTTTTGTTTATTATACGTTGTATATGCACAGTATTGAAACACCGTCCGATATCATTTGGAATTTCTCAAATTACTGGGAGCAAAACTAAATCTATGACAAAACTAATATATATCACATGGGTTGAGATGATTCAAGCATCATAAATTTCGCATCCTCTTTCGTATACTCTTTAGAGAATTTGGTAAATGTTTGATTGGGAACTAACATATCTTTAAGCCCGCACTGTTCTCATCCGTTAATGAAGATACACTGATTGTTTATGGGGGCTACGCCGCTATGACGTAGTTAGAATTTTCTTTACTTCTGAGACTGGGGCATGAATCAAGGGACATCCATAAGTGTATTTCAGAACATACTGTGTGCCCCATGTTACATTGCATACTGTGTGCCCCATGTTACATTGCATACTGTGTGCCCCATGTTACATTGCATACTGTGTGCCCCATGTTACATTGCATACTGTGTGCCCCATGTTACATTGCATACTGTGTGCCCCATGTTACATTGCATACTGTGTGCCCCATGTTACATTGCATACTGTGTGCCCCATGTTACATTGCATACTGTATGCCCCATGCTACATTGGCGTAGACAGAATTTTGGATTAGTTGTGAACTGAAAATTGTTTAAGGACTGTGCAAGAGAAGGGTCAGCGTTGTTTGGAGTGGAGCCTACCATAAAAAAAAAATACCGTACCCATGAAATAAACTCCATAAAATATACCCTACTTTATTTCTCCAGACTCAGCAAGTAAGCTTCAGGAAACGGTATTGTCAGTGTTTTCTTAGTTAAAAAATTCATCTCATTTCAGAGGCAAAGTCTGATCAAACTTGCACATTTAATAATGAATACTGTACTCGCTTGAATTTGAAGACAATTGGCAGCACTATCATCATCTCCTGGATGAGGGTCGGGGGGGGGGGGACCTCCCCTGATCAAATGGTAGTTCACCCACTGAAACTAGAAATTTTACACCACCATCGGGGTCTTCAAAGTTCGTTTTGTATATATCTGCGTAAGGTGTCTAAAGCCACAAAACGCCATCAGTGCTTCTAGAATTGAAAGTTGAATTGAAAGTTGGTAATAGAGTTGGCTCTGTTGTCGGTGCGACTTTAAGATTTGACGACCCTTCTTTTAGGTACCCTTCTGTTCTTTGATTATGCCAAAGAAGAAACCATAAACAAAACAAAACGACAAATGATAAGTGATCATTGCTGTACACTTACTTCCCAGCAATATCTGCACGAGGTTTCCCAACCCCTTTCCGGTCTACCCTTGGCATTTTCTACACCCCAATGTCTTTCCGTGTTCCGTTTGGTCTACAAGACTAATATCTACTGTTTCTTTACGAGACACTTCACATTTGCCTTTTTCAAAAGTTTAACTTTCAACATCAGTGAAATCGTTTTTCCTCTATAGATTTTTGGACGTATAACCTAAATCACTCACTTCTCGATGACAGTTGCTATCAACTTCTACAAACGATGGCAGGTTGGTCCACTCGTACTGTCGGATTCGATTGAAATGAATCATTTTGGGATTTTTCCTCGAACTCATCTGGACGCTGTACAATATGTCGATTGTCTTATCCAGGATTTGAAAAGGTCCTTTCACTGTCCAACCTAGGTCACGTTCTTCAAAGCTTTCGTTGGAAAACAAATTGTCCTTTTTATATAATTCTCATTCCTTTAAACATTTGTTGTATGCTCTTTGTGAATTTTAAGTAATCAGCCTTGCTGTCAATTAATGGAGAGGACCAAACGCAATCTATTGATGTCGTCAGCTATGATGAAATGATTTCAAAGAACTTATTCTTGCAGACGTAAGCAATGCGGAGATTTAGGCCATATTTAGGAAGGGTAGTCACAGATCCTTAACCTTGAATGTAAAAAAAGCGTCACAATAGCTAGCAGCGAAGAACTCTTTTTAAACATCTCGAATACACCGGCAGACTGTGGGTGATAGGAAGTGGTGCTGGTTTTTAAAATAACTCAACAGGTGATACACGTTTCGGAAAAGGTACGAATTTGTATTTCTTAATAGCAATGAAGCTTTCTTGACAAATTCCTCTACAAATATTCCTAACATATATTCCTGGCTTCTAGTTTCTTTATTGCCATCTCCTGCCTACCGAGGGAAGAAGCAAAGTGTAACGAGTATTTTTTTGTTGCTAACTTGTTTTCCAGGTAAAAGCTTTGACGTCTTTAATGTAATATGAGACAACAAGACAAACGTTCCGCCAAGCGGTCTTTGGATAATACTTCCAGATGGTGTAGGGGCAATATATAGCTCAAAGGCAGGATAGAGAGCTTTTAAAGGCCTCCTGTGTAAGCAATCTGCCTTTTTCTACCCGCTAGAAACTACTGGAAGATCAAGGATAGAAACCCATGTCGCACCTCTCTATTGGATTGCCGTTCGTCGTCAAAGGATAGGGAACTTGACATTATTTAAGCGTCGAAAATCCACGCAGAAGCTAGGGTCTTTCTGCTTGTGCTTTGAAAGTCTTGAAACTAGCTAGTTTCTTCATTGGACGGTTCGATACTGCCTTGACTTCTTGTTAATCAAGTTCTGTTGATTCCATATCCGCTGGTCGCCGATTCGAACCTAACTCCTCTACAGAACTTTGATAAAGTGATTCATGGTAGCTTGGTAAGCTGGATTTAGAATTAACCAACAGCCATTTGTTAATTTTTGTAATTCCTCGCTGTCTTAGATGAAAACCTCCCCTGTGCATGGGGTCAAAGTGACTTATCTGTATCAACAGTTTAATAATCCCACGTAGTACCCTACTGCCAGTTGCTCATAACAGAGAAAGAGTGAGCAAGCAGAATTATCTTCTTTTCAACAAGATAAGATGTACGATCATTCCAAAAGATGTACGAAGCTAATTTGTATTCATTTTAACGATCCTCGATCTTCCCCTTCACTATTAGTTAGTAAGCATATTATTTCTTTTAAAGTTATTCTGCATAATGATGAGCTGAGGTTCTGAGTTTGAAGTGAATCACTCTTACGTTTCTCCGCAATTTCATCGTCTCTCTCTAGCTAGTGTCAATGATCAAAAGTACTGGTCTCCACCAAAACGTGAGTCTCAGAATACTATCCTCATCAAAACTGTCACAATAAGGTCCTGTTCTAGCGTTTTCTGTTTCTTTTATTGATGTTCGAAATGCCATAAGCAAGCACGCAGGAATAGATTTTCCTCAGCGAGGATGATGTTGTGTCCAGTGTCAGGTGAGCTGATGTTTAGAGAAATTACTTCCAAAAGAAGTATCTCCCCACAAACTTTACAACTGTTAAGTGGACGGTCATAGTCATTATGCTTTTGTCAGTAATATATAAATAATTGTATGATCGTTGACTGTTGGAATTGAAATCCCTATTTCCTTGGTTAGATTGGGTAGCGACTTAAATCGTACATGTTACCCCTCTGATCTTCTGATTTCGAGTTCAACAAACGTTCCCTATTGTGTTTTATCCCTGATCTCCAACTCCTTGAGTACAGTCTTGTCTACAGCTACCACGCTCAATTCCTTTGTTCCGTTTGTTCGCTTTTTTGTTTTCCCCCAAAAATAAAACTATCAGCACAACAAACGATTTACGGCCTAAATCTTTGGCGAAGATTTTTTCCTAGGTCATACAATAGATTAAAGGGATTCCGAAACAGGAAATCCCTGATATACAAAACGTCTCAGTCATTTGTTGTCCTGAGCGAGTTTGGGTACATTTTTTTTCCAACATTCTGTCATAATTCATCGATTCTGTCATTTTATATGCTTCAACTCGGCTTGGTGCTTTGAGCAGAACGACATCGACAGGGCATCTAAATAGTGTGATAGTTCCTTTTGCGATTAGTAGGTAGACCTGCTAGAACAGATTGCGCATCGTTGAAGGCTGGCTGCTAGGCACACTGCCTTGATGTCTTTGTTCCTCCAGGGATGAAGCTCGGCAATCATTTTAAAATAACTTATTCTGTTAACAAAACAAGTCCCATTATATATATGTATATAGCTTATGGACAGGCTCTTCGTATTAAGTCTGTTTGTTCTGATGAAAGGGATTTACAAAGAAACCTGACCAGACTTGAAAGTAATCTCTGTGAACGAGGATACCCCATATCTAAATTCCGTAATAAAATCAAAGAAGCTGATAAACTTTCTCGTGACGATCTTCTCAATCCACAGCCTGTTGCCAAAAAAACAGAAGCACTTTTCAGCTCCTTTAGTTACTATTCGTAATCCACGCCTTCCCCCTTTGTCTAAGATTATTGAAAAACATTTCCCTATTTTACAATTGTCGAAAACGTTTAAGGATAACTTCCCACTCCCTCATGAGGTTATTTACAAACAATCTGCCAATTTAAAGTCCTTGCTGGTTAACGCTAAAGTTTCTAGAGATTTTAACAAGTTTAGTAAAGGGTGTTTCAAAACACATTCAAATCGGTGTGTAACTTGTGCTGCTATTTCAGAAACTAATTTGGTGCAGAGCTATTCTACGGGTCAAAAGTTCAGAATTTTTCACAATGTCACCTGTGGTACTGGAGGAGTCGTTTACCTTGTAAATTGTTTGGATTGTAAGAAACAGTATGTGGGAGAAACAGGAGGGGAGCTAAGGATCAGACATCGAGGGCATAGACAAGAGATGCGAAAAGCTAGCACACCCCTTGGAAAACATTTTCAATTCTGTAAGAACTTTGAATTGATAGGACTTGAAAAGATCCTTAACAATAGCAAGAAAATTCGAGAAGAAGTAGAGCTCAAGTGGATTTAACGTCTTAGTACTTTTGACCCAGTAGGCATGAATGTTAAAGACGTCAGCCATAGCTTTTAGGATTTTCTGTCGCTTTTTACATTTCCACCTGTGCTTACCAGATTCGTTTTTGATGCATGTGTCTTAGAAAGTGATTTCAGAGTACTTTATACGTGACCAAGAAAAGTTTACCTTTTTGAAACGTCGTGCTGGCTGTATACTCATTTTACCTTGTAATGATGTAACCACTTTTATCATCTTATTGCATTGAAAATTTTAACTATCCAGCTTTCATATCTGTTTTCATAAACTTTTATGGATTGTTCTTGATATGTCGTGGCGTCAAGTGGCTTCTTATTATATTATTTATATATATATATATATAGATATATATATATATATATATATATATATATATATATGTATATATATATATATATATATATATACATATATATATAATATATATATATATATATATATATATATATATATATATATATATATATATATATATATATATATATATATAGGGTTGGAATAGCAAATAGCAACAGTTCCAAACAATGTGCTCCTAACAGAAGGATCCACCAGGGATGCCAAGCAGTAACTTTCATAATTAGAGAGAATAAAAACGCAAAAAGACGTGACAGGAAAGAAACTGAACTTCTGTTACTCCAAAATTTTATTAAAAACAAACGTTTCGGTCGTTCGACCTTCTTCAGTGTGGAGTTTGAAGTACAATGACTGTAGAAGCAAAAATGTCAGAAAGTTACTGAACTTGAACTTGAACAAGATAAAGACAGATTACAAGAGGTAAAGAGGAAAAATGAGCTTAAGTTACAAAGGGCAAAGAAGATTAAGAGCTAAAGTTGATGCGTTTTTGAGAGTGTAGTTCATTTCTTTTGTTGAGGCCAAAGGGTTTAAGAGTTTGTAATTGTGCTGTCCAGTAGATTTCACGTCTGAGGAGATTTCTATTGGTATTGCTAGTACTTTGGATTTGTTCGAATGGGGTAAAAACGAAATCGGATAAGCTGTGAGGGGAACTGTTGAAGTGAATAGCCACCTCACATGTCTTTTTGTTAGTAAGCATGGCAGATTTGTGATTTCGGAAACGGACTTTGAATGCAGTAGAAGTTGAGCCGGTATATTGCATGTTACATTTATGACAAGTAACTAGGTAAATAACATTACATGAAGTACAAGTAATATTTTCTTTGATCATATATGAATTACCGGTAGTGCAACTTGAGAATGAAGAACATGTGCTGGAAAAGTTTTTGCAGAGATCACATTTCTTAGTACAAGTAAAATACCCTTTGGTGATGGTATGCTGTGTAGAGGGAAGGGGTCGCATTTTTGAAGGGGCGAGAATCTCCTTGAGATTCTTCGTTCTACGATAAGAGGAAATGATAGAATTTTGGGGGAAGAGGTCTTTGACCTGGGTACAATTTCTTAACAAGGGAAAGTGTTTGTGTAGAATTTGGAGATATCAGGAAGATGTGGATTAAAATCCAAGACAAGGGGGTATTTCCGTTGAATGTTCTTTTTGGAAGGGCGGAGTAGGGATGCACGACTGGTCAAGCTTGCTTTATAAAAGCTTTTTTCAATAATATGGGAGGGGTAACCTTGTCGTAATAAGTACGATTTGTATTCTGTACTACGGATGGCAAATGTGGAGTCACTAGAGCAATTTTTTACGGAGGCGTAAGGCCACACTATAGGGGATTGACGTTTTGCAATGAGTCGGGTGGGAGCTGGGGAAAGGCAGATAGAGGTGACTGTCAGTAGGCTTAGCATAAACATCGGTAGTAAGGAAACCATCATTCAAATGGATAGTTACATCTAGGACATTAAGTTTGTGTTGGAATAAACTAATTCAAAACGAATTGTGGGGTACAAAGTATTGATAAAAAGCGGTAAATTCCATTAATTTGTCTAGACCATGGGTCCAGATGTCAACTATGTCGTCCCGGTAACGCCACCAGTATTTCGGAATGACGGGACCTTCAGTGGTCGCACGTTCGTCGATAATACCCATAGCCAGGTCGGCATAACTGCATGCGTTTTTTGGTCCCATTGCAGTGCCGTGAATTTGTAGATAATTTTTGCTGTTAAATTGACTGTTGTTACATGAAACGCAGAGTTTGATGGCTTCTACAATGCAATCAGTAGAAGGAAATTTCTTAACCCTAGAATCCAGAAATTTGGAGACAGCATGAATACCAAGATTATTGTCAATATTGGGAAACATAGCAACCACATCCCATGAAACCAGAATGGTGTCAGTAGGGAGTGGGCCATTTTGGTAACTTCTTCGATTTTATTAAGTAGATGGGTAGTATCTTTAATAAAGGAGGGTAAGGCCTGGGCAAGAGGCTTAAGATAAAATTCGGTAAATTGAGAAATACGTTCAATACTGGTACCACAACATGAAGTGATAAGACGAAGTGGGTTATTACTTTTATGAGTTTTAACGTTACCGTATGCAACACCAGCATTGGGGTTGACATCAATGATCCAATCGTAAACTTCTTTACTTAGTTGCTTAGTATTATACCATTTCTTAGCCCAATTAACAACTTTGTCGAAGAAGAGGCTGGTAGGGTCATCGGTTGGGGATTTATAATGTAGGCTGTTCTGCAATTGGCTGGTCATTTTCTGGATATAGTCTTCTCTCTCGAGCACTACAAACCTATTTCCTTTATCCTGCAGTCGGATGACAGCTTCTTCTTCACGCAGGGTTCTAAGCGCTTTTCTTTCATCTATTGTGAGATTGTCCCTAGGTTTTCTACGGTTATCCGGGTTAATGATGTCCTGGCGAACTTTGGATAGAAAAAGTTCCACTTCTGGGTAGGGTGACTTGGGGGGCATCCAAGTACTCTTCGTGGGATAGGTGGGAATGGAGAGGGCGTCGACGTGGTATCAGGATCCGTGGTGTCAGTGGTACGGTGGAAGTGGACGGCTAACCGGATACGTCTATCAAATTGGTCTAAATCTTGGTATGTTTTCACCCAGTTGATATCTTTAGGGGTGGGGCAAAATGCCGGTCCTTTAGAGAGTACTGATCGTTCTACCGCAGTAAGTTCTCTTGTAGAAAGGTTGATGGGGTTTAAATCAGGAAGGGTGCTGTTAGGACGTTGTAAGCTGTCACTGTCGTAGACAGGTGAAGGTGAACTGGGGACGGGTTGTACCTGTGATGTTTTCCGGTGTCGACGAATCTTCTGTTACGACGTTTAGATGGGTTTTCTTCAGGAGCAGGTTTGGTGAGGGTGGGATATTTTACAGTTTTGCGAAACTTGTGGTGTTCTCGTTCTTTCAGTCGAGAGTTGAATGTGGTAAACTTGCGTTTACTTCTCGACCAGATTTGGTGGGCAGTAATGGTGTCAAGTTCCGAAAATAAACGGTCACGTTCAAGTTGCAATCTACGTTGCAGTTCCTGAGCCTTTTGTAAGAGGCTTCGGCAATCGCTTTTAAGAGGTTAAACGATGTTTCCCAGAGAAGCAGAACAGCCTACATTATAAATCCCCAACCGATGACCCTACCAGCCTCTTCTTCGACAAAGTTGTTAATTGGGCTAAGAAATGGTATAATACTAAGCAACTAAGTAAAGAAGTTTACGATTGGATCATTGATGTCAACCCCAATGCTGGTGTTGCATACGGTAACGTTAAAACTCATAAAAGTAATAACCCACTTCGTCTTATCACTTCATGTTGTGGTACCAGTATTGAACGTATTTCTCAATTTACCGAATTTTATCTTAAGCCTCTTGCCCAGGCCTTACCCTCCTTTATTAAAGATACTACCCATCCTACTTAATAAAATCGAAGAAGTTAACCAAAATGGCCCACTCCCTACTGACACCATTCTGGTTTCATGGGATGTGGTTGCTATGTTTCCCAATATTGACAATAATCTTTGGTATTCATGCTGTCTCCAAATTTCTGGATTCTAGGGTTAAGAAATTTCCTTCTACTGATTGCATTGTAGAAGCCATCAAACTCTGCGTTTCATGTAACAACAGTCAATTTAACAGCAAAAATTATCTACAAATTCACGGCACCTGCAATGGGACCAAAAACGCATGCAGTTATGCCGACCTGGCTATGGGTATTATCGACGAACGTGCGACCACTGAAGGTCCCGTCATTCCGAAATACTGGTGGCGTTACCGGGACGACAATAGTTGACATCTGGACCCATGGTCATAGACAAATTAATGGAATTTACCGCTTTTATCAATACTTTGCTACCCCACAATTCGTTTTGAATAGTTTATTCCAAACACCAAACTTAATGTCCTAGATGTAACTATCCATTGAATGATGGTTCCTTACTACCGATGTTTATGCTAAGCCTACTGACAGTCACCTCTATCTGCCTTTCCCCAGCTCCCACCCGAACTCATTGCAAAACGTCAATCCCCTATAGTGTGGCCTTACGCCTCCGTAAAAATTGCTCTAGTGACTCCACATTTGCCATCCGTAGTACAGAATACAAATCGTACTTATTACGACAAGGTTACCCCTCCCATATTATTGAAAAAAGCTTTTATAAAGCAAGCTTGACCAGTCGTTGCATCCCTACTCCGCCCTTCCAAAAAGAACATTCAACGGAAATACCCCCTTGTCTTGGATTTTAATCACATCTTCCTGATATCTCCAAATTCTACACAAACACTTTCCCTTGTTAAGAAATTGTACCCAGGTCAAAGACCTCTTCCCCCAAAATTCTATCATTTCCTCTTATCGTAGAACGAAGAATCTCAAGGAGATTCTCGCCCCTTCCAAAAATGCGACCCCTTCCCTCTACACAGCATACCATCACCAAAGGGTATTTTACTTGTACTAAGAAGAATGTGAATCTCTGCAAAAACTTTTCCAGCACATGTTCTTCATTCTCAAGTTGCAACTACCGGTAATTCATATATGATCAAAGAAAATATTACTTGTACTTCATGTAATTTTATTTACCTAGTTACTTGTCATAAATGTAACATGCAATATACCGGCTCAACTTCTACTGCATTCAAAGTCCGTTTCCGAAATCACAAATCTGCCATGCTTACTAACAAAAAGACATGTGAGGTGGCTATTCACTTCAACAGTTTCCCCTCACAGCTTATCCGATTTCGTTTTTACCCCATTCGAACAAATCCAAAAGTACTGAGCAATACCAATAGAAATCTCCTCAGACGTGAAATCTACTGGACAGCACAATTACAAACTCTTAAACCCTTTGGCCTCAACAAAAGAAATGAACTACACTCTCAAAAACGCATCAACTTTAGCTCTTAATCTCTTTGCCCCTTTGTAACCTTAAGCTCATTTTTCCTCTTTACCTCTTGTAATCTGTCTTTATCTTGTTCAAGTTCAAGTTCAGTAACTTTCTGACATTTTTGCTTCTACAGTCATTGTACTCAAAACTCCACACTGAAGAAGGTCGAACGACCGAAACGTTTGTTTTTAATAAAATTTTGGGAGTAACAGAAGTTCAGTTTTCTTCCTGTCACGTCTTTTGCGTTTTTACTTCTCTCTCTCTCTCTCTCTCTCTATATATATATATAGCAAGACATATAATATAGCAAGACATATATATAGCAAGACAATATCATAGCAAGACATATATATAGCAAGATATATATTTTAAGCACATGCGCTTTACAGCAGCTGCCAGTAGCTAATCACTGACGTCTTGGATATTTACTCACCTACAACTCTGATATCAAAGATTGCCCATACCATTCCCAACTTCGAGCAAGCATACATTCCGTCATTTAATCCAGTCGTTACATTTATGACTCCCAGTGAGTAAGTGTGATTGCACATTTGTTTAGGGTGTAGTTACCGTCCCTATTTATTATATGTCTTAGCATTATCCCTGAACAGGTCGTGCTTGAATTGCCTCTCCTCCAAGATAAGCAATGTTGTCCTCTTTATCGACTGGACACTCCAAGCAGGCATTGTTGTGCAATTCCACCGCTAAATTAATAATGGAACAGCTTTGGGGTGCCATATTTACTCCACACTGGCAGCACTAAATAGAGAATAAACGGCTGAGGAATAAACAACGAGAAGATGCATATCTTAATTCGTATTGCTTTCCATTTTTCGAGAAATGATCAGTGAGATCCAATAGGTCAACGTGGTCTAAAAACTGGAAAATTTAAAAATTTAACAAGCCATTAGAACTAACAGAGCGATGGGCTTTTCTTTCATTCAAGTCACGAATAAGTTGGACTCTCATAGTGTAGGTCTTTACCTTTTATCCATTATTTTATTAGAAACCCCATACGTACAATTTCTTTCGACCAAAAGTACTTAATGAAATGACCACCTACTTTAACATATCTTTTGCTATTATTAAACATCTCAATTGAACAAATCATAGAATGATGATAGTCATACCGCAAATGATACCTCCTGTAAAGAGATTGCGCATTCTATTAAAAATTTATTTGTAGACTCACAAAGTAGCGACTTCTATTACCTCTTCTATTACATCTTCACCTTTGTAACTACGACATTTAAACGACAGTTTGGAAAGGTTTTCAAATCTACTTACCGGTCCACATCTTGGAGTGTTGTTGGTTGCAAAGCTTGCTCGTCGTTTTGACATTATCGGTAAGAGGTGCCATGGAATTAACAAAGCACTGCTGTACCAAGCAGGAAATGTACCTGGACAGCTTCATTATGTGAATAAGGGTTATTGCTATCTCCTTAGATACATTGCGGTATGAAAAAAATGAAAGACAGAACATGAAATAGAACTGAAAGTTTATGTAAATGAACGTAATAAACATGATACTAATGAAAAAAAATCTATAATTTCACTTTCTAGGTACTTTTGCAAAGGGTTTTAACTTATAAGAATACAGCAGTAGTATTGATTCGATACAAGGAAGTAATGCAAACATTAAGAGTAGCATTGTACATTGTTGCTCTATGAAGTCGGAAATACTCCTACTACTTTCTGTAACAATAAAGGCGATAAACCGTTCGTGAAAGACTTTTATCCTTTGTGTCCTCAAATGCAATGTAATCGCAACTAACAGTACAATTTACTTCAGTTATATTTCGTAATTAAATCCGGGACGTTCTTACATGAAGACCTCTTAGAAGTGATGTTGTTTTATTATCTCATCGCCCTAAAGGGGCAAGCCGAGATATTGTAGTCACTTTAATAGTGGAGCTATATATTGTACTGTGCACCCATGGGAGAATGGTTGCCATGAAAACGCTTGGAGTGGATAAGTAGCGACACCCCAGGGGTACCCAGGG
>CM037842.1:17705881-17735969 GCA_021234535.1 Stichopus chloronotus
TTCACAAAAGAAAGAAATACACCTTTGAAAACACATCGGTAATGTATTGGAATTCATACCATTTCATATTACGGCTTTCTGATTGGTTAATTGAAACCCTGTATTGACTCGATTTAATACCTGTATATAATTATTCAGATTTATAGTCTTGTATATTCCGCCCTTCTAACTGGTTGATTTAATAGTTGTATAAATTCGAATTGTACTACTGGGACAAACTAATGTTGTATTTGTCCATCTCTGATTACCATATACGGTGCGTGTGTGTAACCCAACACGCATGTCCAGAGTCTGTTATAACAGTTTATTGTCGTTAAGTACCCTGTCTTGCATCTTATACTGTACATCACATTACCGATGTAAACACAATGAACACATCGTATGGCGCTGTCCCCAGTCTCATTGTGTCGGGGCAGTCCCTTGTTCTCTGAAAATTATGGTTAGTAACCTACACTACATGCAAAACAAACGCTACACGTAACTGCATGTCGAGGAGGTGGGTTGTGTGTTTCCATGCTCCCCCCACCTCCTCAGAAACGTGGAATTGAAAAGACTTATTGTTAATATTAATGATCCTAATGTTGGTGATAATCCTAATGTTGGTGGTGATCGATTTTCTTCTTCGTCCGGGGAGCCATTGAGGCTTTTAAACCTTAAATGGCGAATAGACGGGGTTGCGCTAAGGTCGGAAAAGAATCAATGACTTTTTTACTTCTATGCCACCTGTATGAAAGCAAAGAGGTACATGATGAAACTATTGACCAGTTAATACAAGTAGGTACAATGATGTATACGGTGCTCTTTTTGTGCACATCAGAGAAAAACCCGAGGCTACTGTAACTCTATATAATAAAGTTGCTAAAGTATAACTTGTAACCAGGAGTGCCAAAAAGTCATTGAACTGGGGAGCGGATCCATGTTTGTTTGGGGGAGTGCGCTGTATGTATTCACTTATCGTTGACCTGTCATCCATATAGGGAGGACCTACTGTATTTTACAGTTAGATAATAAAAAATGAAGTCTCAATTTGATGCACCAGTTACTACATCAAAACCATGCCGATGAAAGCAGTAGTGAGATATCTGAACTATAAAAGGTAGGCCCTGTTGGGTCAGATCAACCACATGCCATACAGTACACACACACATGCAGTGGTGTCTCGTACATTCTCATTCCAGCACCGTACGGTTTCCGTCGGGGCCGACAGATCCGGAAAATGATAAAACTCTGTAGAAGAGAGGGAAAAAAGAGGGAAAATGCAGTCACCCCATTTTATCTAAGAATACCCTAATTCTTGGATAGCTTTTTTGCATCATGTGACAATAATTTTGTAACTGGGCTGCTAAATTTATGCAAATTATGTGCGTACTTCTAATACGCAATAGTTTGAAATATCCTTAAAGAGACAGTACTTGTAAGGTAGAAAAGAGGTGATTCATAAGATTTAGCTAATGCTTCTGAATAAAGTTTGGGATGACTGTTTGTTCCTTTCAAGTACTGTACAAACTGGCAGTTATTTTCAAGGAACTTCAGGTCAGTTGGATGGCAGAGTAAAGAACTTATAAAGGAGAAAAGAGCTGGTGAAGTAAAGGTGGTAACAAGTTTAGACTGCATTGCGTGTAATGAGCCTACATGGTCGAATAGCCCTCAACAAGGGCTATGTAAAAAGGCAGAAATCCCTGTTGCACAGAGGTGAATTCCATTAGTGCTAGTTGAATTGTCAGATATGTTCCACGCAAGTGCGCCAACGTTTTCAAAGCCTTCATTTTTTTTTTTTTTTTTTGGTGACTCCTTGGGGGGCCCTCTGCGCTCAAAAAGTACATCGTGCAGTACTATTGATAAACTATCGTGAATATTTCCTTGCAAGATGCTTCCCAAATTCAATCATATAGTAATAACTTCATAAATTCCACACTGACAAAAAAAATGAGGACGAAACCAACTCAGTCACGAAAGAAAATATACTTTTTCACTCTGTCACTAAAACTTTTCCTACTGTATGCAGTACAGTATTCCATGATACAAATTGCTGACTATTCCATTGATGGATAAGCAGGATACGAGCCAGCTCCAGCCTTAAAGGCTGTATTGCATCACCCTAAGCTATATTTTTACCTCCCCGAAAGCAAAATTCTCAACTGGTTCTAAGTTACAGTACTCTTAGATTGACAGCAAATTCGAAAGATGCAGAGCAGTTCGTATTACACAGCGTACACAGGGATCCATTGTTTTGATTACACATGTGGAGGAATTTAAGACAGGCTGAGGGAGGGACTAGATGTAGGTGGTTGGGAGAATTGAAACTGTCTGGGGTGATGAGTTTTTGTCTTTAAGGTATGCAAGAAACATCAGAATAATACAGATAACCTGGTATATAATAAACATAGGATAAAATGCAGCAAGCCTGGTATACAAAAAAAAACATACAGTATAGTTAAAAGCAGTAAGCCTGGTATAAAGGTAAAATACAATTAAGTAAGGAATTAAAAGTGGATTACCTAACAGTGCCTTACTAGCTTTAGTTGACTTTTACCTTAATTTGTCTCTTTCGTATTTATTTTCCCTTTTTTGTAACTACAGATTGATGTAGATTTAACTTGAAAGTTCCAGTTAAAAGAAGGGGGTTTCACTCATAAGCTGCGGTTCTTGTTAAGTACACTGAGAGTTATACCGTACTACATTTCACTTACTTTATTTTGAAAATAAATGAAACGGATTTTCCTTCACTATTTCACTAACCCCACAAAAGTAAGGAAATAACTGAAATACAATCAATGCCGGCAATATACTGAAGCGCCAAATTAATGTAATCTATTTCAATGATTGCATTTCACTGAAAGGGATGCAGACGATAAATGGTTAAAACGGCTGAGAAACTTCTAATTTAAATAGTCAACTGAGTGCAACAGCCTGTTTACCAGAGTTACATAAGCTCGCAATTCGTCTTCGCTCAAGGCTTCATAAGGAGACAAAATATGCCCCCACCCCTCCCCCCCCCCTCGTCAGTTGGTGTGGTGTTCACGTAATTGTCTTCAGTCACTTACCGTGGTCATTACAGTATAATGAATGCATTTTATTCAACTCTTCGGGTTATATGTTTTCCTTACTGTATGTAATACTTCCACATTTTCTTAATTGATTACAACTGCATCTAGTTCATATGCAGTTAGCCAAATGAATCAGAATCAGAGCTTTGAATCAGATTTTTTCAAAATGTCAAGTACCGTAGCAAATATATATCAACCTATATCTTAATTGTTAGAGATATTAATCATTTCCTATCCATTTTCTTCCTTTTTCTTCTCGCTATAGAATCCCGTGGAGCTCCAATTGACGAGAGGGGATCAAAATGTCGCGATCAAACAGTGTCGGACCTCTGATCGATAACATGGGGGCAGACGACGGTATTGACAACGGCAGCTTACCGCGTAGCGTACAGTTAGAACCGGTGGTCGACACCGCGGTCCCTACGTCGATACCCAGTCAGACTAACGGCCACGTGCATGTTGAGCCGGTAATCTTCAGGAAAAGATCGGACTTTTCTCTCGAGATGACGTCGAAAGTATCCGACGAGAACTTCGTGGATCAGACGGACGATTTATACGATTTACCGTCATCGGTCAGATACCGCGATGATTTAAATTTGACTTTCTATCACGGTATGTCGCCGCTCCTGAAAGTGATGCAATTTTTCGGTCTGTGGCACTCCCTCGTGATCGACCCTGCGGGGTCGAAGGTCAAGCAGAGGGGTATACTTCGGAAGGTGATCAACGGGAGGACATATTGCTACGTCGTCCTGTGTATCCTCTGGGTGAACTTTTTCCGGTTCGTGCCGAGCTTTGTCGTAGGGGAAGTCCTAGACGCGGATAGGCTGTACTTTAAAATGATATACGCGGTCTTCCTCCTTCAGTGTTCCCTCAACCACACGGCGATATTTTTAGCCATATCCCGCAGGAGAAATCTCTGCCAATTCTTTCACCACTGGCAGGTCACCATACAGTCTGACCCATACAACCAGATCGACCTGAGATGGCTGCGTCGCTGGTGCTGGATCTTCGCCGTCATTGGCATCTTTTACATAACCAGTCACATCTTGAACCAAACGTTCGGCGTCTTCGGACCCTACGAGAACATCAGAAACTCGTCGGATATTTTCGTCGCTCCGTTCGCTCGCAACGTCCCTTTACATCTGTACGTGTTGCTTAGCAACGTCTTCTGCTTCGCCAGTTGGATTTTTTCTATCTTTCTCTACATCATAATCTGCATCGCTCTGATTCGCCAGTTCGAAAATTTCAACCTCCGCTTTTCGAGGGCGATCACCAAGGCTCGCGCTCACGGCGTCTTTCCGGAAAATTTCGAGGACCTCAGGCATGACCACGAGAATCTCTGCTACGCGGTGCGCCTCTCGAATGACAACCTCTTCACGTACCTCAACCTCATCGCTTACGCCACAATGGTACCTCTGGCGTGTTTCCTTCTCTACAACCTCCTCTTCAGCAATTCCATCTCCGGTCACTACGCCGCTTATTTCATGTACATCGTCTGGCTTCTCTCCATATTCGTGAACATCTGTGTTGTCTCATGGATAGCGGCCCTCGTCAGTTCTAGGGTAAGTAGAAAGTACGTGAGCTATTATTTAGTCGTTCATTTGCGTCACCCCCCCCCCCCCCCCCCCCCCCGGACAACGAAGCGTGTCAATTCCAGTGAGAGAATGCATTAAGCTACACGACTACATGTACTGTACAGTACATGATGTTGTGTGCATCTCACGCTGACGTGTTGGTACGATTAATGCAACTTGAAACACTGCATACGCCCCCCCCCCCCTTCTCTCTGAACATTGAAAGAGCGGTACTGCTTGTCATATTGGGTAATCACAGTGCAGTTTGTTTCTATAGTACACTCCAGTCAATTTCCGAATACTTCAGTCAATGTCCGTATACACTTCAGTCAATGTCCATACAATTCAGTCAATGTCCGTACAATTCAGTCAATGTCCGTACAATTCAGTCAAAGTCCAGAAGCAGACATTACTCTCGTGGGGTGGGGGGGTAACGATGGGGAGGACACATTTAAGTACTTTTTCATTGCTCTGAGAAAAAATGTGCTGAGATGAAAAAAATATGTCGAGATAAAATACACCAAGATAAAAAGGGTCCATGTACTTCAAAAGAATGTTGGCCTGTACTTTTTTTAATGCTCTGAGATTCTTCTCAAATACTTCTTTATTTCCTCGCTTTGAAAGCCTCCTCCTACGTATGCTATAAGATGTTTCGTCAATTTTTAACTACATCTCTTTTAACTATTTTGAGATTTTTTTTTGTAATTGTAATGATTCTTGAAATTAAGAGAAAACTATTGTGAGAATGTCCAAGAACGGATGTCAGTGCGACACTATAAATTTACACAAGTTGTTAGCAAAAGTTGTGTAGTGGGTGTGATGGCTAAGTGCAAGGAGCTACCTTTGTCACTTTGTGACGTCCCAAGTAACGGAATGATCACACCATTAAAATGACAAGTCTCACGTATATGAAGAAACGTTATTATTTATTAATTTAGGTATGACGTCATTATTACATTCTCTCCGCAATGGTGAAAGCTAACTATCCGATTTATGAATACTGTTGCCTATTTCCTCCGCAGTACAGTAACATGCCTTCGAACCCCTAACCTACACCCTTGCAAATCCCAGCGGCATATCGTCAGCGCTATTCAACAATACGTTAATCACTCACCAAACACTACATGTTTGCCAGACAATTAGAGCGAGGACGTCCTGTAAAGGGTTTGCTTATGGAAATGTCCACAATGAAAGACTTCGCAGGAATGAATACTATGTAGCGCCTTAAAGCATCTGTAAGATTGACATCAGGGAGATGTGGATATTTTCTTTTTATAACTACAATAAAAATTTTAGGATATTTGATCCAATGTGACATCTTTTTCTTCCATCACCCCCTCCCCTCCTTTGCCTTTCATACAACAAAAGAATAAATGATTCAGAGACGAAACCAAAGCTGGAAGCCTGTACTCTATCTTCCTTTGATCACGTAAAATGTCCTCAAAAACATCCGAGTCACGAAACTGTATTATAAATGTGATGAGCAGCTTCATTAATAGCGTTCTTTACAGATCTGAACGAAAAACCTTAATAAAAAGAAAACGACAACCGTAGAGTTCCATACTGAACTTTGTAGATTTAAGTTGTTCTTAGAAACATTCAGACAAAAGTGTGCTGGCTCCATCCCCCCCCCCCCCACCCCACTTCATTCTCAGTGAATTTCTGTAGGAGGCCAAACAAGTACTTCTGAGCCAGCAAATGGTCAACATCAAAATCGACTCCAAATGTTTGAAACAATTACTGAACCAGGATTGTCTCATGCACATTCTGAAAAAAGAATCAATTGGACTCAATTAAGGCCAGACTGTGTTCAAACAATCACGGAGCTATTAAATGGAGCTATTTGTAATAGCCTCATGTAATAAATAGATCAAATATTTGCCCTGACCCAAGGACACTGCTCTCCATCCTCCAGTTCTATATATTTTTAATGTAAATGACCTTATAATCCCAGATGGAGACTGCTTATCATGGACACTGCAGATGTTTCAAAACCTTCCCTCCAGACGGTGGATAATTGTATCGAGTCATTTAAAATATCAGCGTCGTTGAAACAGGAAGAAATTTCACTTGTTACAGTAACCATGGAGCTATGTGTACACAATATGTACAGAACCGGCAGGTTAATTACTCGAAGAAGTAATCTAGTCACAATGGGGATTATCTCACAAATGAAAGGGAAGACCTTCTTCACTGCAAGCAACTGTCAATTATCTTGTTCGTAACTGAAAATACTTACTTTGAAGAAAGACAAATCTGGTCAAGAAATACAGTAGTCCCATTTTTATCGCGGTTACAACAATAATGTTTCGTAACATTCTTGTAACGCGTGGAAACTCTGCCGATTTGCTGTTGTTCTGCTTTGAAATGAAGCGTCATAAAAGACGTTTAAAAACTTTGAAATTTGAAATCAGTGAAATATTTATTGAATTTATCGATTGTTACAGATTGAGTTAATTTTTTAAGAGAGTCGAGAATATAAAAGAAAAGAAACGGATGTTCAAGTATATTGTCTGGCATGACACCACTAGTTCCCATAATTGCAATGCACTATTGTGAAATAATTTGTTGTGTTACAATGTGTACCTTCCAAACAAAATATACTGCTGAAATATTGCTTTAACCAAAAAAGAGAGGAACAAGCTTCCATAATGTTATGAAAATTCACTTTTGTTTTACTAGAAAATTTGCTACAACTTTTACTAGAAATTAACGAACATGTACGGTACGTCGGGTTTCAGTATTCAAATGAGAACCCTCTCTTCACGAAAGGGTTCCTCAGCTCGGCTTCCTGACTCTCTTGACTTAGTTATTGCTTTCCGTGGAGGATAGAAAGTTCTCGATTATTTTGGTTTTCTGCAAATTATCGGTTATGAGTCCTCGGTATACGGTACCCACAACGTGCACACGTGAACGTGCACACACACATACATATCAGATGCTCCTCACAGGTAGGTACACACGCAGTACACATGCACAAGTAGATACCAAAATCGCTTCCAATAAAAAAGTATCACTTATTGATTGAGGATCACATGCAACTAAGAACTCTTTTCTGCTACAATTTTTGGTAATCCGTCATACAAGAGGGTAAACATCCAAGCAAAGGAGCGCCATCACTTTTATTGAAGGTCAGAATTCCGTAATCGATAAAGCGGTTAGAACCACTGGTCTCTGATGTTACCGATACTTAACTCGATACCTTTGTTTTGTTGAAACATGGAGAGGATTACATAGGATAAGGATTATTCGTTCAACAACTAGTCTCCTCGCTGCTGCTCGATAGAAGTTAATGTAAATAAAAAAAAAAAAGAGAAGAACTAGCTTCGTCATTGAAGTGATCGGAAGTCAAATGTTCTGTCAAATATAAGGGTAGAAGAAACTTCATTGGTGGCCGCCTGGAAGAACTGCATGTGGGGGGGGGCACCACGAATCACCCATTTTGACGGTGGTGAGATAAATCTACCAACAAGGAATGAATGCATAATAGGCCTCTCAGCCACATGTGTCACATGGTACCAAACATGTTTATGCATGTCGAGAGAACATGATCCTAATCCTGGCAATTGGCCAAGTTGTCTGATCGTATGGTATCATAC
Organism: Stichopus chloronotus; assembly: GCA_021234535.1. NCBI lineage: Eukaryota > Metazoa > Echinodermata > Holothuroidea > Aspidochirotida > Stichopodidae > Stichopus > Stichopus chloronotus. The sequence continues at coordinate 17,714,102 of CM037842.1, forward strand.
AGGATACCGTACGTCTTCTCTATGGGCATGATTTTGATGCAAAAGGGGAAAATGTCATTTTAGTTGCATTGTTCGTTACCTCGTATCAGGCAATTACACATCATATACAGAAAATAATAAGAATAAGAAAAAAAAGAAAGTGACATGAAGAAATGAAAACAAACAAAAACAAACCCTCTCGGATTTGACAAAGTGCTCTACTCTATGGACTATATTCGAACAACGTTACGGGAGACAGTAACGGTAACTATGTATATGTGACGTGTGTATGCAGGCCCCGTATGCTTACTGTATGTTCATGTGCAGAAGTGCATTAGGCCTATGTTTTCTGTTGCCTAAAATTACTCCTTTCCAACTTGATGCCGTGTGACGCGGAATGAAGCTTGACAAGTGCGCCTAAAATTGATTTTTTTTCTCTCTCTCTCTCGTAGTCCTATGACGATAATTTGGTAATTGCATCTTTACAAATTCACTTTATGAAACATAACACCAGGATGCCCTGCTCACCAAATCACTGCTAATTGTTTAAGTGTTCCCCTCTTTAATCCTTTGATTGATGTTACGTCTCCTGGTTCGTACACGTATCGACCGCGCTCACAAATCAATTAATCACACTGTGACGTCCAGCACATGAACAACACTCCTATAATTACTCAAGTAACCTAAATGAACCTAGAACGCCCTACGTTTAAAAGAAAACGGAAACGCCAATAGCCACAACAATGTTAATACTCAAATCTAGTCAAGATAATTAATAGTGTACAATCGTAACCTTGACACCCTCCATCCGTAATCGTTCGCGTTTTCTCACAAATGAGTTTAATCAATGTTTTTTTTTTTTTTGGGGGGGGGCTAATTACAGTATATCCCCAGATACAGGGATGTAAGATGGCGGTTCTATACACAACGGTGAACCGAATTGTATTTAAAATTGGAATTTTTCTCACCGAAACAATTGTGTTAGCTTTGCAGAAGAAAATTCCTTCTTTTTTTGGCTACCAATCTTTATAGACACAGATTGATGGCTTATACATTACAAACAGGACGGCAGCCTTCTCTTCAAGAAATAAGTAAATTCTCACGGATCAAAATTTATTTATTTGTCGCTGAAGAATTTATTCACCGAAACTTTTAACAATTTAAACGATGCATGTCTCGTAGCTCGTCTTATGCATAACGCTTTTGAGGAGATGAAGCTATTTGCTAATATTTAATGGTGATGAATGTCGCAACAGTGATTAAGACTTTTTGTATGCTACATCGGTGCATTTAGAAGTATTCTTTTTTCTTTGAAAGGTCAAAATATGTTACAAATTCAAATATAGGGTTACCCCGCGGTTCATTGCCTACGATGGCCGTAAACTTTGACCGCATGGGCGATGTTGCGTTATTGAGAACCTCTGGAAAATATAGCCTTGATATTTCCCAGGAAATTCGATAGTAATCCTCCCCAAAGATAAAAGTAAAGACTGCACCTTTAACCCACCTGTAAGGACGAATATATAGTGAAAAAGTGCTTCGTCGACAAGAGGTGTATAATGTTTGCCTCTCGTGAGTTATCCGAGGACTAAAAGAATAGTTATGCTCAGTACTTTTACCAATCGAATGGAACTTCTGTGAGATCGTTAAGTGTATTTTCAAAAAGTTGCCTTTTTCAGATTTTTTTTTTCAAAATATAATCAGAAAGTTACATCAATACAGAGAAAATGCACTTTTATAAGGTGGAAGACGATAGTCCCCTGCGACAAGGCCGTAAGGGTCCAGTTTAGGGTTATGGATGAACCTAAACTTATGATGATTTCGATGTAATGCAGAAATGTGGCGATATTTCATTTTTTCTTTGTTTTTAATTTTTTCTCTAAACAGGCTCACGATCCTCGGGAACATCTTTTCAAGATAGGTTTGAAGAATGTCTCGATGGATCAACTAATCCAGGTAAACAATAGATTTGCACAAAGAAACAGGAAGTGGCATATGATTAAAATTTTAAAAAAAGTCCAGTTTTGGCATAATACCTCACGACAGAGCAATGCATACAATGTGAGAGTATATAACAGAATTTGCGACAAAAGTTACAGTACCAAAAAAGCAGGATTGATAACGTGAGTTTTTTTCTCTGCTTTCTTTTTTTTTGGCCGCTTCAGTCGGTAACAGTGACGATGCAAGAGGTGTGATGTAAACACATTCTGTATATTACTAGACAACATCACTAAATAACAGTGATGACAATATTGGTGTGATGTCCACCTAACATTTTTTCTGCAATCCACAAAGCCTTGGGTAGGTCTATTTCATTTCAAATTTACGTTGATCCAAATATATATGGCCAAGAATTCTCCTCCAAATCTTTTCATTCAATTCTTTGCCGTGTACTCATCCTAATGTTTTTTTCTTTCTTTCTTTCTTTTTTGGTCTAAAATTTAGATGCAAACATTCTTGGCTCGTCTGTCCAACGAACCGATTGGGTTCTCCATCTATGATTTGGTGGTCCTGACTAAACCGTTCATCCTCACCGTAAGTGTTGCAAGCTCAACAAATTCGTCTTCGTACCTGCCACCACACGGTGGTCGTCGTCCTTCAAGCCTAACCCAGCTTAGTTCCATACAAACTTGCTGGACTGAAATCACTTCCTTGTTCGTACTTTTAATCCAGGAAAATTGGCTTTTAATCTGGGCGCTCATTAAACCAAAAACACTGTAAACTAGGGACCTAAATTATAATTTCTTATCTCCTAGGCTATGGTAAATAGCATCGCCGAAGGAAAAGACAGTATCCACGACCAAACAATAACCACACGACAACGCTATACCGCAGTTGACTCCGTCAACCATCCCTCTTCCCACCCGCAAAAACAGACCCCCCCCCCACATCCTGTTTTGTAGATGTAACGCCCTCATGATAGTACACCTGGTAGGAATTTCTGATATTTGTTGCCGAGGTGTAGGAGGTGAATTTTGCAAACTAATTGACAGAGAAACAAAAATTCACGTGGCACCAGAAACTCCCATATTACCCTCTCAATAATTTCGGCGGAGCGCCGTCATTCAACGGCGTTAAAAAAAACATAGCATTCTACACAATTCGTAGTCACAAACCTCTCACAAAACGAACTAATTGAAAGTTTCCTGTCGTCTATGGATAGATCGTTCTCCCAGAATTAGAGATATATAATATTTCAATTTATCTCTTCTTCTCTTTGCCTTCACAGATCGGAGGACTCGGAATAACTTATTACGCCCTCATTTCGGAAGTGCAGACCTCTGAACCGGTGACGCTCGGCACGTAAATCAATAAATGTCTCCCTCATTAAAATCGTTATTACGTAATAGACCGTTTTATGCGAGTGACCAGAAGCAAAAGAGATACAGATCGAAAGCTTTTAAGCTGTTAGAGAGGTGTGAAAGATTTACTATTGGATGGAAAGTGGCATTGTTGTTTCAAGTAGCTGGGTTTTCTTTTTGGTAATAAGGCCCAACAGATGATGAAGAAATGCCTGGTAACTTTTCGTAACTCTAAGTTTCGAAAGAAAATATCATTTTCTATGCATCTTAAACTTGAAGAGAATGCAGAACTTGAAGAGAATGCAGACACTTTTCAGGTTCAACGCAAAGGTTATAGAGATTGCATTGTATAAATATTGTGTGACGTCACAGAACGAGACGAAGGGCCGAGACGCCGACCGTGCAGTAAAATAGTATGTAAATGGTATGTCCGAGAAATTGTTAACCGTTGAGAATGTGTGCAAATAATTTCTTGAAAGGAACGAACAGATTATTTGGCGTGACGTGTTGGCGTAAGATTTCCTTGTGTCTCATAAACCGTTTGTTGATGTAATATGTAGTGTAATCGGGTACCCAACTGACAATGTCAAGACTAGGTTCTGATATCGGGTACCCTGCAGATTACACAGTTCACAACAGCGTAAGCGAAACAAAATTCAGAACATATGTCTAACTGAGAGCACTTTATTGTTATGGTGAGGTACGTTGTGTTATATTACTTGCAAAATGAAATGTATTATTACTTCAAAACGAACTTGAGGCGTATAACAGAAGTTATACTTTCGTCTACCCGGATACCCGAACGACTATGCTGGTCCAAAGTTTGGATCCCGTGCAAACATTAATTAACACTGATGATATGAGACGGTTTCACTATCCATTTTGAAAAAAAAGGAATCAATATTTATTTATAGCATTTACGTCAGCATACTACCTCATTCACAATGCAATGTATGATGTAGAAAATTTCCACGTGATTTCATTGCTTTTAAATTTGACATACTCGTCGTAACTGCACATGCGCAGGTATGATGTAGAAATGTTCGCACCACACGGTTTTGGTTACAATTATCAATTTTACAATATACCCCCCTTGAATTGACGTCACATAACAACAAACAAGGACGTTCACCTTGAGGCAAACAAATGAGCAGAACGTGCAGACTCCCATTGCATTGACGGCATGTAACAACCCCCCCCCCCCCCCCACACACACACACACCCCGTTGCACACGTCATAGAACAACAAACAAGGGCGCCCTCATTAAGGTAAGCAAACAGAACATATATTGCTACATATAGGCGCGTGTAAACTGAATGAGAGAGACGCCGCATATGCAGACGTGCACCTTCATATATTTAGTATAGCTGTGATGTAGAATGCGCAGAGCTAGAGGCTCACGTAACGTAGGTGCGCAAGGGTAACTTTGGTGACTTATAAGTCCCAGGGATTATCCCCAGGGCCAAGATTCCCGGAATCTGGATGCTTTTCCTCGAACTGCCCCAAAGGGGGGCTCTTCACTGTGTCAGTGTGACGTTTTAAGCCAGGGGGGCCTATGGACGCCTGGGGATCAAAACAGGAAAGACACGCAGCGCAGCGACGTGTGTAAAGTTACCTCAATACATTCATCGTCTGCAACAAGAGTTAACAAGTTTGCTCTCACACACGATTTCCTATACTGACCAAATACAGCAGAAGAAGCTCGCTGACAGTACCGAATACCAGCACAGCCATTGGTCTGTCTTCTCCTTGAATACCGTACCTGAAAATATACCTGTGGTCTGTGAGATTTGTTGCTAAGTTTAATCTTAGATAACAAGAGATTCGCGAGTTTGTCATATGTAATTTTCGTGATGAGAAGAGTAATTTTATAAGACACCAGTCCCTGATTACCGCTTTAAGTTGATTCTAAGTAGATTTTATTCATAGTAGTATTAGTGCAGTAGTTGTAACTAATTATCGGCCTCTGTACAGTTTTTTTTAATAAGCACCATTCTTGCGCTGTAATGATTCTTGTCAACTTCCGTAGTAATTTAAAATATTGCACAACTTTGATCATAGATTGTTCATCCATAGCAATAAAGTTTGCCTCGAAGAACAAAATAGTAGTTTTGTTTTCCTTTTTTCCTACTGTTTACAGAACCTCTAAAAGGTGTTTTCCTTAAATAATATTTCCTTAAATAATATTTTTCACTCAATATAGTTTTATTATCAATAGAATAGCATAACTTAAGCCAGTACAAACATAAATGGATTTATAGGCCCTTAAAGGACGTTCACAAAACTTCGGAACTCGTCCCCCCCCCCCCAAAAAAAAAAAAAGAAGTGGGAAGCATGAAAATGTCTGATTCAACGACTGCGTTTTTAAGAGTGAACGTATCGGGGTTTTTTTGTTTTTTTTTGTTGGTTTTTTTTTTTTTTTTGATAGTTGAAAATAATCGGCTGTTGGTACCCTTTTGGTCGGGCAGTATTCTTATAGGGACACAGGACAGAAACTTTCAACAACGCTGCGCTAAGAGACAGTCAACGATATATTACGTAAAAGCGAATACGTCTACAGAATGAAATCGTCTACGCTAACATTTTCATTCTTTTTCATCATCTGATTGAATCCAGTTGCCGTTCATTATAGTCTGCTGTTTCTTTGGAGAAGGTTAAGAGGTGGGATTTCAAACGATTGAATTGAGATGGGGACCAATCGTAATTTGAAAACAAGAATCGTGTAACTGTCCGCTCCCACGCTAGGCTTGTGTTAAGACGATGGTAGTATTTTCTTCTTCCTTTACACATCCCATACAGTTCTACTAACTCATTCATACAGCACGCGTCACACTATGCTGTAAGAGTCGATCACTGTTGAACGAAAGCAACTCGAGGATATAACAGTTCAGAGCTGTGCACAGAGGGGGCCGTACCAGGGAGTAAAGCAAACAACGGGCGTTGTGGGAATGTGGGCAGGAAGGGGGAAAGATTCACTAAGTCTTGACCGAGACTACCAACGCATCAACTTCGTTCTGGCGATTTCCCCTGCAACAGTGTGTAATTCGATGGCGCTGTTTATAATTTAAAAATAGAAACTTTAGAATTGGAAGCATGTGATGGTACTAGAGTGCTCAACAAAGGATAGGAGCAGGTATAGTATGGTATGCTATAACATATATAGTATGGTATACTATAACATGCCGAAGTCAATTTAAATCTTAAACTACCATATCGACAAGTTCAGCTGAGGTGCAACTTTATTCAATCTCAAGTCAAGTTTAATGACAATAGTATACAGTGACCAGATCCAATCAGTGACATAAAGGATGTTAAATATTGTGAGCAAAGATGATGAGATGAGATTGGGGAGTGGTAACTAAAGCACCTAAGAGCTTGTGGATATCGACACCCCGTAGCAACATAAAAAACAAAAGGAATCACTAGTAAATACACTGGAAAAAAAAAAAAAAACTAAATACGTTTTAACACTTAATAATCTCTAGCGATAGAGTATTCCAGAGTTTTCCCCCTATAAATCTAAGACTGAGTTGCGAAGGCCTAAGCCTCCATAGGGGAGTGGAGACCTGATTGAAAGGGGTAAGACTGGGGTAGGGATAACGAGTGCAGGGAAGGCTAAAAGTCTCTAAAATCTCTAAAATTGAAGAGGTTCTATTTTGAATCCAATTAAACATGAACTTCGCCACATGATACCAACTTAAAGGGGCTCATTGAGTTGATATCAGTAAAGATTGCGATGATTTTGAAGTATACAAACACACGACAATACTCACAATTAACATAATTAATCAAGTTTCACATCCAAAAGTATATGAAAACTGTCAATTTTTTCGAATTTTTGACCGTTACTTGCTCTGATTGTGTGCATGTGAATGTACTCATGTGAAAATGTCTGGTCACAAAGTTTCAAAAACCAAATTTAATCGTTGGTTACTCACTCATTAATGTTCCAACGTAAGTAAAACTTTGGGATCCTTTTAGTTTGACTGTTTGTCATTAGTACGTAAAGGAAACTTGACCGGTTTAGAAAAATTGAGTGAATTTCACAAAACAACTCAATGAGCCTCTTTAAGGCAAAGATGTTGAGAAATTGGATGCTAGCGAAAGAGCGCGGGTAGTATGTGTAAAGTCGGCATTGTTTATGAATCTAACAGGCTGTCCTCTTCTGTAGTATAAATAGGGGCTGAAAGGGAAATAAGGCATTAGTTTTAGAGAAAAAAGATCACATTTTTAAAATCAGTGTTTGTGGATATAGAATGATAGAGAATTGAAAATAAGAAACGTTAGCGGCCTTCTTTTCAGTAAATAACTTTCTCACAGTCTGGATAAAAATTCAGCTATTTGTTGCTCAACAATAACTTGTTTCCCCAAACTTTTCAAAATTCAAATGTGACATTTTCCGTTACTCATCACATGCATAATGTTTTGAGGAGATGAAGATTTTGCAGATGTTTATTGATGAGACTGAATGGTTAAACAATGATTAAAGCTATTGTCTTTTTGTGCCATGTTGGTATATTCTAAACGCCCTATTTCCCGTTAAGCCTACTACGGTACGTGCTCCCCCAAACAATATTAATAAAGTTCGTTTCATGCCAAACTTTAAAGAGGCTCATTGAGTTGTTTTGTGACATTCACTCAATTTTTCTAAACCGGTCAAGTTTCCTTCACATACTAATGACAAACAGTCAAACTAAAAGGATCCCAAAGTTTTACATACATTGGAACATTAATGAGTGAGTAACCAACGATTAAATTTGGTTTTTGAAACTTTGTGACCAGACATTTTCACGTTAGTACATTCACATGCACTTAATCAGAGCAAGTAACGGTCAAAAATTCGAAAAATTTGACAGTTTTCATATAACTATTGGATGTGAAACTTGATTAATTATGCTAATTGTGAGTACGGTCATGTGTTTGTACCCTTCAAAATCACCGCAATCTTTACTGATATCAATTCAATGAGCCCCTTTAAGAACCTCACTCTTCAAGATATAAGCATTGTGCCTTAATCAAAAGAGAGGGATTCTTACTTTTTTAGGGAGCAATCTCGCAAATATATCATTTTAGCTTGTAAATTGACTTAGACATTTTATAGTATGATTTAAAAATGCACGTTAACTTGATATTTCTTTTAGTATTTCGGTCCCAATCTCATCGCTATTACGTATCAAACTTTATTTCCACCATTGTTACGAAAAGTGTTTCGTCATATACTCGTATCTCGAAAGATCATTTTGACTACTGCAAGCCAATGCTGTGTCTCATGTTATGATGTAGACCTACCGTAAACTCTCACAAGAAGGTTGTAGCCTATAAGAGCAACAAGTGCAGCGTAGCAAGACTGGCTGCACTTAATGATAAACGTTCAGCCTTGAATATGCAATAGTTTAAGACAATAAGTCATGATATTTAAGACGTTCGATTTTTTTTTCAAGTAGTATTCAGAACCGACCTCAATCGTCTCTGTTACTTACAACAACTCACCCCCCCCCCCCCCCACCAGTCGCCCTCTTCATCATATTTCCACCGCTTATTACTCCACCGCCAGTTTTCAGTAATTCTGTCCATTTGTAGTCCAGTGATCATGACGGTAAAGCAATGAGAGTCACAGGAAAATTCTTTTACTGCAAAACTAGCAATCCAGACGTGATAAGTCCCCTGGCATTAAAATTCGCTTCCCCATCCCAAATTACCGCGGCCATTGCTCTCACAATTTCTCCATGTTCTTACAGACATCGGAATATGTTACAACAAACCTGTCTTAAAAGATGACTACTGTATTTTTTTTTTTCGCGGCCTTTCCGTCTATACCAATACCAGTAATTCATGTTTATTCATGACCACCCAGTGTTTATCTGTCTGTCCACGTATGCGTCCACCTAACTAACCATCAACATCTAACCATCCATAACTTTATCTTCACATCTATCAGAATGACTCCATCCAGGGAGTTGCTGGTCCATCATAGGCATCTGTCGGCTCATCCGCACATCTACTACCAATCATTTGTTATCCTTCCATGCATCTAACTTTCCGTCAAGTGGCGCCACACTGGTTGTTTTCAGGGTGGGTCAAAGGTAATCGAATACGTCCCAAGGGCATATCTAGAACTTTGTTTCTAGGGACCCTAGGACATGAATAAGGAGCCTGAGGAAGGCCCTAGGAGTGAATAAAGAGAGCCAAAAGGAAAGTGATGCAGTGTGGTGCATAAATATATTATGCTTCTACTGCAGTGGCCAGCCAAGAAGTTTGGACCAGTCAGATGTTATACGGTCCCTCTTTAAACTATGGTTGAACTGAGAACGATGAGAATCACCATGAGTTGACGAGGAGAACTTTGACAGAAAATATTTACATAACAATAACTCCAAAATTCATACCCATCCAATACTTATCGATAAATATATATCTGTCACCCCATTAACCATCAGCATCTAACCATCCATTCATCCATCCATTCATCCATCTACTCATCAACATCTTTCAGTCCATCTATCTCTTTATCAATTGATCCATCTGCATCTATCTGTTTATCCATTCATCATTCCGTTCATCCATCTCCCGTTCATCCATATCTCTATCTGTGTCTTCATCTATCCATCAGCATCCATCCATCCAGATCTTTAAATATTCATCCATCCGTCAAGCCACCTATTCATCTATCCACCATCACCTGTCTTTCCATCCATACATCTGAACGTCAATCTGCCATTGGCATTCATTTCTGTTCTCTTTTTTTACACCATGCCTGCATGCAAGACTTGCTCCAAGTCTCTCGTGATTGTCGTCTCCCAGCTGGGGCACCTAATAGGATCTCTGCGGTTGTCTCTCCCTTTCACAGACTGCCCCTACACGAGGAACATTCTCGCAGCTTTCTCCAAAAAGTCATTGAAACCTTGTTACACTGTACTACCGCCACCAGCCGGCTGTCCACCAGAGACTTGTAGCTTTTACAATTGGTGACGTCATACTTTGAGCGGGTGTTTTTCAACATAAATATTTATCAATTTGTTGCTGCTTGTAATTTGTAAGCTGACCGTCTTAGCCCTTTTTATACAGTGCTAGCTAAAGACAGTTGTGTTCACATTTGAACCAAATTTTTTATTGTCGCATCTTGTCACTGATTTAACCAAATGAATCGATGTGTATACAGGCACGTAGACTTAGGAGAGATAGTACAGAGATTTCGCAAATGTTTCAATTGTTTTCAAGACTTCTTGCTTCTTGAACTGAAAAGTTCACCAGGTTAGCCACTATCGTTAGTGCACAAGAGGTGACACTGCATGTACGTCCGTGTTCGTACTGCAGTAATATGTGTAGTATACGTATACTACTGTTATGCTCAACATTGATAGCGCGAATATTTGTCTTAATGAATATCCAGCAGCAAGTGTCACACAATACTCAACGCCGATTGGATGACAACAGCTAGTTATCTTCAAATATATTCATCCTTAATTAGGGGAGAATAAAACAATCAACGAGTAAAAATGATAACTTCAAACGAAGAAAAAGATACATGTCTCTTGGGCGTGGCAAGCCACTTCATTGAGCAGTCCTTTGCAGTGTGTGTGTTTGTTTGTGCAAGGACCATTAGAAACAAGTGCTATAGTTCGGTAGCTGTACATACCGCAGCAGAAAATGTAAGAATAGTGGTATATTCGGATGACGTCTTGAGCGTAGGCAAAAAAAAAAACTTCATGAGAGGTAGAAGGGAGCAGAACGTGAGCGACTTAGGGCAAGTCTACCTGCACGCATATACTTACCGTTGACTTGAAGTACATACGCACACATTGTATACTGCATACGTACACACCTAAAACCTAATAACGCTTCTCAGCATTTCAAAAGAATGAAATATGAGCGAAGGTTGGAACTGCGAAAAAAAACTGAGAAATGAGACACCGTAAAGATGACATGTGTAACCACATGCAATGTCTTCCCTGCGGTTTTGTTTATTAACTTTTTATGGAGAAATTAACACGGTCCTAGGCTTTAGTAATATACGTACCAGCATTTATAGTGGTATTCCTTGAATCAAGTGATAGAATACCGGGTGAAACCTGACTAGACGTTTGGACTCATCCTTTGTCCCCATCGAATAATTTATATTCGGTTGGCAATACCAATACTTCTCATCTATCATGACAGGTCTATAGTTTTTTTCTATACGGCATATCGTTAGCTCAGTAGTGACGTCAAGAAAACTTAAAGGGAAATATTGTGATTGTTCCACACAAAAAGAAAAAAAAAATCCTGCTTTTAAAACCAGAATTTACGGACAGAGAATGAGACATTATGCAAAACAATGCAGGTATGCAGCTTTCTTTTTTCAAGAAATAAAATTCTCACCGGGAGAAATTCAGTTAGAGGTTACATTGCTCAAGAATAATTTCCTCTCCTAAAATTTCAAAATTTCGAATAATGCGGCTTTTATGACTCACCTTAGATGTACAACGTATTGGGGAGACGAACCTTAGGTTTTTGCAAGATATTTATTGACCAGTCGAGATGGTTTTAACAATGATGACGGCTGTCGTGTCGGGGCATTTTAAACGCCCCCATTTACCCTTGAATAATACCACCCAATGTACCTATTAAAACTGGTCACATGACTGAACCCGGACAGGTACAATGTATTCGTTCAAGAAATCCCCTAGGTATCACGTGATAAAACGAACCGTCTGAACAAGGCTTTTACAATTTTCCACCATATCTACGATGCGGACTTCTTTCGGTGATCGAAATTAGCGTTTACACACTAGATGACCACTTTTAGTAATACTGCAAATATGGCGCCCCAGGGATTGTCGTTCAGGATATGAGCTTTCCGAACTTTTGCCTAAAGCCTAGAGTCCATTTGTTCAGTGTCGACAGGTAAGGGGGTAAGAACACAAACAAACCACCTTTTAATAGCCTCACTCGTTGTTCACATTGTTTCAGTGAGTGAACCAACTCATAATTTTAGGAATGTTAGGGGATTTTAGGAGGCTGTGATAATTGAGAAAGATACGAGGCGTATGGTGAGGATTTAAACTCTTCACACAAAGAGGAAATTGATGAAAGTTCTAATTCCAACCTGCGCACATCTGAAGCAATTTTAGTGTAAACCTATAAAACTAGGCTTTTGCCTTATAAAAGTCCGGGAGAGCCGGGGTGGCGTCCCCTGTGGTTCATCACGTAAACCTAGCTGTCGGGTCATCTACAACTCCTAATGAACCACACCGTCCTGTTAGGCCATGTAATCTATTTCATATCCTATTATTTTTCCTACATATTTCTATCTCATATCCAGGTTAACCCATTCCCATATTCTTTCGACCTTGATATCTGCATAGCCTACCACATGCTCTGTGTACAGCCTACGTTCCGAATCGACCGTTTGTCCATAACCATCGAACAGTACTGATTAGCCTCGTCATTCACCTGTAGCCAGCCTGTTTCTCGAATCACGTCTGCAGTTGTATCTATCCTGATGGATACTGCCCTCAACCGTTCACCTTATTTGTCACACAGACTAACTACATCATCGGTACATCGATCATGTGAAGGTTACGATACATGACATGGAGATGCGATACATGACAAACACATATCATCTACTAGGCCTACACTATTCGAAAATTATTCTCTGTTACTTCTCAATAACAACCAATATACCGGAAAATTTGTCCTTTCAATCAAACGTGTCACATTATTTGCTACATAGGTGGCAGTATAAGCATATCTTAAATCAATTTCCCTAATTTTTTCTTCTTTTCCTTTGTTACTTTTGTTACCTCTGTTGTAGGCCTATGTTTCTTTACTCAGTCTCCTGTGTGTGCCATCGTCAAGTCTCCACAATGTGAGTTGTATTATTTGTCCTACCGTACATAGAAATTACATGTGCTATGAGAAAGATGCAAAGCCGGCTGCACTTCAACAAGAGAGTACAAAGAGGGTAATACATGTAATATGCGCCAACCTTCAAGGGAAATGGACGTTTGGTTTTGGAAGAAATATCGTAATTTTACAACCAATGCATATGGAAAAAGAGTGACGGATTGTTCAAAATAATTAAGTACGGTATTTCTTTCCATACGTTTTGCGCAGATAAAAATTTAGTTATTTGTTCCTCGAAAACAATTTGATCATCCAAACTTTCAAAAATTAAAATGACGCATGCCACCCTCCCCTCCACGTAGTTCATCTTAAGAATAATATTTTGAGGAGATGAACCTTTTCCAAAATAATGTTTATTGATGAGACTGACTGGCATAACAAGGATAAAAAATGTTTTAATCGTTTGCCATCTTGGTGCATTTTGAACACATTATTTCTTTTTAATCACCTGAAATGGTATCACCGTTTTCCTAACATCGTGGCCAAAATTGTCAAAATTCTATCACGTAGACCGTATAGGATTTGTGGCAAAGCATCCTCTCTATATGTTTTGGCGTTAGGTAAGGCCGCAGCTACACAGCAAGCCAACATTCTCCCTCCTGTTTCTATTGCATACCCTCAACTTTCCTGGTCGATTTCAAGTGAAGGTCACGTAAACTCTTCCGTATAATGTGAAGGCACACGTCGAACGATAGTGAGGAATTCATTTGATATCAACGGCATAACTTCAAACACAATATATTTGCTACAAGGATTCAGATGCCTTTTTTTTAAACGTGCAGCGTTAGGATGAGAAAGTTCACCTTCCATCGCTGACTGTGCACGAGGGGGACATATTAAGCAGAAGTACAAAGAAAATAAACTGTACAATAACATCCCTTAGATTAGTCAACCGAGTTATTACAAGAAAGCTGTAGCAGAGGGTAAGTTCTCTTCTAAAAGTTCTCTTCCAGATTCTCTGCACTGAAAAAATGTCTGTATATTTACAGAATATATATATATATATACATATATATATATATATATCTATATGCATAGTTGCATATGTATGCATGTGTATATAAATATATTATATACCATAGATGGGAATTATTTTTATTACTGAAGAACAAGAAGTAAGAAGTAAGAACAAGAAGTCCCAACTTTAAAATGGACGTATAACTACGGTTCTCGATACCCCTTGGCAACCGGGGGCAGCGCTTGGTTTAGAATTTCCTTCAAGGTTTGAAAATTGATGGCCTGTTTTTAAAGTCGTGAGATAAACAATCACAAAAGGTGCAACTTAACTTAACATCAGTACAAACACGTTTTATATATGCACGTTTGCCAGCTCTTGTAAGTAAATCGGGGACTGTCGGGGAAGGGGATTTGCCGGACGCAAGCCCGCAGGGACTTAGAGCTGATCTGTTGCCCATTGCACCCACTCCTATGTGCAAATTGATATGCGATCCCGCCGCCCCCCTGCGCATAAAACTAGATCCATAGACCACCAAGGCACGGTTGAGTCTGCTCGAGTTACAGTTCAATTTGGGGGTTTTCTGCCCTTTTTTTCTGCAGCTTTCAAAAGGCATTCTTTTCAGATTTTATCTTTTCATAGATTTATAGATTTTTTTTATTACAACTAAAGCGAGTAGGAGGCTCCTTACATTCCGCCCAGCTCAATTCTGTGGTTTTATATGTGTGTGCATTTGTATATGAGCGTTCGGTGTGTACGGACATTCGTTTTAAGTGTCCCCTTGTTCAGGTCGGTTTTGTACCAACACATGTAGACTCTGGTTTAATTACTTAGTACCACAACTATTGATTTAAACGTATTTGTAGATTCGAATCGGTCGAAACAGAAATGACAGTGGAAATATTAATGATTTTTTTTTATAAGTGCGCATACTATGAAAAAGGCAAGTGCGGTACTTTTCATAAATTGGTTTCACGTAAAATCTAAAAATAACTACATAATCCACTTTCAAATGACATCCTGCCACACAAATTATTTCGCACTGTTTTCTTTTACTTGTTCTATCATCGGTGGCTTGATCAGACTCCTCAGGGAGTGGATTGTGTTCTTGACTAACATGTTAAGTAAATGGGTATAGGCTCAACAATATTAATCAATGCTGTCTGCTTGTCAATATAAAATATGTCAAATTATCCGTGAGTATGGTTCGAAGAAATATTTAAGCAGTGTTTTGTGCTAATTTCAGAACCAATGCAGCAGAAATTCATACGCATTGTCTGCATAAACTGAGCCAACTGACCCCAATGTTGTCAACAAATATCCTTACCGGCCTAACAGTAAGGACTTAATTCCGCACTTTACCTTATAACTTAACTCCGGGATAGCAATACGTTGCTGGATTAGAATATAGCTCAACTTAAAATTATGAAATTTAGACTAAATCAAATGAATTAAACCTGAATTTCAATTAATATATCCTATAACCTTTTTTATACGTAATAAGTAAAAAAAAGACTGCAAAGACAGAGAGAAGGGTTTAATTCTGTGATTTCTGAAAAGTTAAACTTTCGCATTTTGTATTAATTTGACGGTGACTGATAAAGTCGTCACTTATATCACAAAGATACTTCACGTTAGTTAATAAAGCTTGTTTCGACAGAATTTTGTCATTTGGTTTTGTGTCACCGGGTTTGAACATCACTGAACGGTAACTGGGAAGGTTAATGATAAAAACAACCAACGGACTGCAGCCAAAGTGAGAAGAATACTGTCCACACACACACACACACACACAAAAACCAAAAAGGCAAGAATTCTCGGTGGGATATTCTGGCCAATCAAGCGTGTATTAGGTCACAAGCTAAATAGGCTGGTACAGTTGACCAAGCGGTGCTTAATCTAGCCTAAGCCTAGAATATACCAGGAATAATAGCGGCAATTACTGCCATATGAACTTATATACTGCAATTATTGTGCTAGGTCTCATATCGGGCCATATGAAAGCATATACTGCAAATTATTGTGTTAGGTCTCATATCGGATCAACAGCAATCCCCGTGAGAACGTATTTTGGCACTTTTGCGCTGTTGCATTTCTGCATTTTATTCGCTTTACAAATTTAAGATGGTGAGGGAAAGAAGATGCGAGGCGGTAGGGGTTGGGGGCAACTGGGTAGGACGTGACTTTATACCTCTTCTCCATAACCATTAAGTGATTTACCTAGGTACAAAAATAAAGATTGGGGGTGAAGGGAGAAGGAAATTAATTGATAATGAAAAGACTAACAAGTTAGAAAACAAAGAAGAAAGACAGTTCTAAGAAGAGAGAAGACTAAACTGAAACTTTTTTTAAAAGAAGTCGTGCCTACTTAAATTTGAAAAACTATCAAAATTTGGCTGTTCTTCTTCATTTCTCTGATAAATACTGTTTCTAAAGTTGCTGAGTATCAGTAATGCAAAAGAAATTTGTTATGCTGGGAAATTAAACAATTTAACAACAAAAATGATACCACGTGATGAAAAAGCGCCGCTCATGAGTAAGCATATGGGGGGGGGGTATACTAATTCACTCTGGAGCAAATGTTCCCTTCAAGTGCATTACCCAGTTTCATACTCGCCTTGGTACAGAGGAACCCTTAAACGGACTCCGTACTCCCCATTCACTTATAGCAACAAAAAAAAAGCTATCTAATGGACACGTCAGCTATTTCAAATCCCCCAAATCCCACACTAGCTAGATAAATCTCGGTTGGGCCATGTAGGCATAAATTCAAGACGAAAATTTGTGAGCTAATCCAGAAAAAAAAGTGCGGCTTCCTGTTAGGTCATTATCGATTGCTTCACGCGTCAAGATCTCTATTATCATCCGAGAGTCCTAATACCATTAAGGTTAAGGAAAGCAAAACTTGTCATCATGTCGGCGGTCTCTTCGTATCGAAAGCTCTATGCAGTAGACGAAGTCGTATGGCACCCTACGTTCATCATAGGAAGGTGCCTTAAAGGTGGTCTCGGCCGTTTTATGGGGGCGCAATATTTCATAGTCTCTCTACCAGTGAAAAGCCCAATGACAAATCTACGAAAGAAATATCTACGCTAAACCCTTTGAAAAAAACTGACGTTCGCAATACGTTGGCTGTGTTTAAAACAGCGAACAATACTGCCACTGACTGAATCTTCCTACAGCTCTTGAACATCCTACCTGTACATTGCTGTACCTCGTGAATACAGACGACTAAGGACAGCAGCAAACGGAAGATATGGCGTTTCTGAAAATACGATTTAAAAGCAATCCCCATTTATCGGTCCACGTTTCCTTTATATATATATCATAGGCCCAATATGGGACATACATCGTTTTCCCGTATTATGCCATACCACAACAACAAGCTCTGTACACTACAGTTTCCTTTGCGTTGAATCCCCCGTGTCGGAGCCTCTAGCTGTTATGTATAGCAGTATAGCGTAGGCCAGGTATTGCGCTCTTGTGTTGAGGAAATAGGTGGGTACAATAAACAACAATATTTGTGTTCATTTGAGTATATCTGAAATCATTCAAATTCATTTGAAGCATCTCTCGTGAGGGTCGAGTGGTATTGTCTTAGGTAATCGTCATGGGATTCGGATTTGTGTTCTATCACCAGTGTCCTCCCTCGTGTACCCCCCCCCCCCCCGTACCCTCCGGTACCCTTTTTCTTAGTCCAAACTATTCAAACATTTCTTCAAGCCACATTTGGCTTAAACCATGTATGTGTATGTGACCAACACACTGACGTATATACGTGTAGTCATAGAGTGTATGCACTTTCACTTGGGAGGGTTGACATTATGGATTGTACTTCAACTGCATAGTAGATGAGATTCTATTCCTGTGAAATGTCGGTAACTCACAGTACTACTAACCGGTATTTGAAAAACAGCGGCGGTACTTTCACACCCCCCCCCGACTCACACTGCCCCCACCCCCCTCGCCAATGACAAAGATCAATGACAAGGAAGACACTGCGTATGGATTCGGGCTGTTGTGATATGGGGGAGGGGAATATTTGTCGGGTCAGTTCGATAAGATTCTCGAAAACTTGTTTATTTCCTTCTTATAGAAAGCACCTCCACCCTACAACCGTGACGAGGGCGACCACCGAAAAAAATCAAGGGGGGGGCAAGACTTCCAGTTGCTCAAATAAGAATCAAATTTTTACCCCCCCCCCTCAGAAAAAAGGTAGTGATGCAGTGAAGAAACCAAGATTTGTCATGGGGATGACGGAAGAAACGGCGTACAAACTAAGACAACGATTCTGAGTGGAGACGCACACAGGCCGAGCCTATATCAAACGTACTAGGCATTGACTTAGCAGGGGTTCCACAAGGGGGCCACCCACCCCTCTGAATATGTCTCGCTACGCCACTGAAACAAGAGCCTACTACATATAATTGCTACTTTTCCTGCGACACAATCGACCAAAGTATTGGTAAAATCGAGTCGAACGAGCTCGAATAAATTAGGTCGGTATCTGTTTTTAGCGCGTACGGATGATTAGTGTTATACGCTTGCGCAGTGCAATGTGCTGTTTACCGGCAAGCCATGCAAGCAGTTGCATGGCCATGACGTGGTCGTCTGTCTAAAGCAAACGTCGACGGGGGTCGTTTGCTATCAACTGAACAGACGTGTGCAAAGAACGGTACCAGTGTGGCAGTCTCCCTTAGTATAGTGGCCTTTAATCGCCCGCGACTGCCGTTTCTGAACCCTAATATGCCTTTTATGATAGACTGTAACACCAAATGTTCGCAGGATATTCTACCCCAGTAAAAATGGAACTAATTCGAAGCAGATAGAAGTTTAACGAACTTAACCATTCGCGGTATCTTCGTGCTTAAAAGGGCTAGGATCACAGAGTTGTTGACCTAAATGTAGGCAACAGGAACAAAGGCGACTTGAAAACAGCATTTTTGCAGGCAGTCGACTGCATTTCAAGTATGTCTGTCAGTGAACTTCTTATTGGGATGTCGAATTAAATACTGGTTACACACTTAGCAAACTGACAGACTATACTATGTCAGTTTGCGACGTGTTTGCAGAGTATACACTCTGGCAGTTTTATAGACTCTTCGGCTTGATTTCTTCCCTCAGAATATGGTTCAAATATGTCTTTACGTCGAGTATTGCCACAGTACCTAAAATGGAAGGACTTGCGATGTAAAATAACGCATCTAGAGGTCGTATAAACCCTGCAGACTTAAGGAAGCATGTAAATCCAAGTGACGTTAGGTGAAGACATGATGCTGCGTGACACTGAAATTCTATTTAGGTTTATGGAAGTTTAGACAGTGTAATGTTCTCATTAAATGGCCTTAAGACGATGAAAAGGTAGCTGCCGTTTAAACTGCATTTTGTTTACGTTACACCGCGAAAGCAACATTTAAAAGCGGAAGTTTTTAGTGGTAAGTTTAGCAGATAAAAGATGACCAAACGTCTCGAATAGACACAATCAAAACAAAAATGCATAATTTATCTTGTCTTTCCCAGGCTGATGAATTTTATGATTACTAAATAACAAAGAAGACGCACCGACCTTTTTCAATGCCGTCACTGTATTTCAGACTGGGATTCTTTCCAACTTTTTTTTTTGGTAATTTCTTCTCTCGACTCATCTTACTTTTGTTTTTCACCTCTTCCTATTAAATTTTCATCAACTTCGGGAAATCATAAATAAGCACGCATACGCATTGAACATTATTTGAGACTTATTGTGCATTGGTGAATGAAATAAAGTTTTGTCACATTTTGCATGAGAGTGGACAGAAATAAAAAAAAAAAACTCGTTGGTTTGCTTATATAGCTTAATATATACAGTAAAGTTATCAACATGAACCCCAAACAGTTGTGAAGTAATGAATTTTCAAAGACGCCATCCATCTTTGTCATGGAAGATTATATTGAGCGCCAAACATGACAAATTACCTACTTTGACAGATGGGGAAATATCCTCCCCAGTAGTCTCAATTAGAACAGCGGGTCATCAGTTATTCAAATTTAAAGGGCGACATAGGGATTTATTTATATAATATATATATATATATATATATATATATATATATATATATATATATATATATATATATATATCTATATATATATATCTATATATATATATCTATATATATATATATATATATATATATGTATATATATATCAGGCATCATCAGGCAAGTGATTGTAACTGTGTGGGCCAATGCTTTAGTGAGCTAACGTTTTCGACTTGTACGGTTCGGTGGTTTTTGTTTGTGTATGTTTCCATGTCTACAGGTGGAGATGAACTCTGTTCTTTTATTCAAGTTGTTCTCCTTGTTGCGGATTGTTTCTGTCTTCTCTTCGATGCATAGGTTGCAGAGGCCTGATGCACGCTTAGCTGTGTTTGAGCTTTTCAGTACATCTCATCGTATGGCGTAGTCCTTATTTTGCTCTTTTGGCTCCCAAAAATGTTTAGAAAGTTCGGTGTCATTTCTGTAGCGGTTATGTCTATATATATATATATAGACAGAAAACAAGCGAATGACTTCAGGACAGTCATATTGCTACATTTAACGTATTCATTTTTCTCAGTGCAAGTTTCGACCATCTGCGACTTCATTTATCACTTCAAGGTTATTCCCCTTTAAGGGTATTCCTTTTTTTTAAATTCCCAAGTTGCCGCTTCAGTAGTCCTACTTCTGGTCTACAACAGAGTTCTGTATGCATTACTCTTGCATGAATGGAACGGTTAAGCACATACACAGAGAGATACAAACACAGACGTACATCCAAAGTCATTCAACTGTAACGCTGCAACAAAACCTCTGCCAATTACAGAATGAGCACCGCTGGTGACGAGTTGAAGTCAAACACTTGGTTCTGTACTATATTAGTATATGTACGGATGGGTACGTACGATTAAAATACATTAACTGAAACCTATCGTGCTGAATGTTACTAAGGCACTTACGGGTTTATGCGGGTTGTGTAATTGGTATACTTAAATTCACAGAGACATTTTCTTGGTAAATACTCTCAGTCGATTAGTGTTTGAGTAGATTCTTTAAAAACCTTCTGCAGTTGTCAAGGGAATATTCACCTTAATGTTTTAACATTCGAATGTTAAGGGAACTGATGACTGTAAATCATCCGCAATGTCGTAGATCCTTTGAGGAGTACAATGAAAGAAAAGATAAAAATATGGGAGGGGAAGGCCGACCTGGGAGGGATGGCGGTATTATCATAGTGGTGAGATAGAAGATTGATTATACGAGAAATAAGCTGGGAAATAGTGGAGATGACCCAAATATTTGCAATCCATCAGTCGGAAAAATTGTACACCCCTTAAAACAAGAGTGTTC
Organism: Stichopus chloronotus; assembly: GCA_021234535.1. Classification (NCBI taxonomy): domain Eukaryota; kingdom Metazoa; phylum Echinodermata; class Holothuroidea; order Aspidochirotida; family Stichopodidae; genus Stichopus; species Stichopus chloronotus. The sequence continues at coordinate 17,735,595 of CM037842.1, forward strand.
CTTTTTTTTTTTAAAACAACGTGCCACGTTACCACATTTGAACGTCGTGGCCGGTTCTGTAGGTTGCTAGTCTCAACAATATTTCTCATTATACTAAGTGCTCTCTCTAGTTACGTGAACAGAAGCAAACTAATTACATTTTTTTTAAAAGGATAACATCTTAATTTCACATCCCTTCCCCCCCCCCCCCCTTTCTTCGTTTTTTTTTTTTTTTCGATGAAATAGTAACCTTTGTAATCAAGCGGTGGTGTATGGTTGTGTATGTGTATGTGCGTTTTTGAAGCCTACCTTGTAAACACGACTATATTTCAAGAAGGGGAAAGGAAGTTTGGACAGATCTCATATTTAGTATGTTGAAGTATCTATCAAGATAGC
>CM037842.1:17736069-17767804 GCA_021234535.1 Stichopus chloronotus
AAGTTGAGCCAAGCATGACAACAGGCATTGGCACGTCGGGCAGAAAACAATGTGACTTTTTAACGTCAACGGTAGCGATTCGAAACGATTACTTTGATTGCTGCTAGGGTAGTCGACAAAGCATATCAGGAGTCACATTGAGCAGCGCCTTCAAAAAAAAAAAGGAAAATAAATGAAAAGAGAATATCATTCCCACAAATCCAAAAACCCAACTTGTTAAAGTCCGAACTAAGCAGATTTTCACCGACAACAAACCTCTCCTTATAAATTACACTGCTTTGTCTTGTTTTTTTTCTAAAATGGAAACATTGAACTTGCGCAAAGTAGGCTTGTTTCTACAAGTTGACAAAACCGCCCAGTTGACAGAAAACCGTTTTGTTTATATGTTGAAGTCCCACACATATACTTATGGATAGTTACTTATACCTCTCTCCAAATTTGAACACGTTGTTTGGTCAAAGGTCGTTAATGTTTACCTCCAGAGTTCTGTCTAACATTGATAAGGTTTGACCAAACAAAGTCTGAGCATTTTCGAAGTGGGATAATGTCATGAAACAAATACCGGTACTCATTAATACATTAATATCATATGTCGGACGTTATCAGTAGTGAATCAATGTGGTTGACCGTCGTGGGCCGTTTGGGTTTCATTAAGAATGTTTCCTTTAAATGCATATTGCACGTTGGACTGCAGCTGTACTAGAAAGGAAAGAACGAGATAAATTTCCAAATTTTATGCGTAAACCTTACAGAATTAGTATAGGTATTACAGGCGATATGTATACAATATATCGTTTGTGGGCAAAGTACCGGTCCAGCTTGTAGACACTTTTACATACAGACGTAAATTGCTACGGGGATTTGTTTTGACCTTTATTGATGTTTGTAACAAGGCACCTTTTTTTATATTTTCAGCTTAATTGCATTAGCTTAACATGTGCTGAACTCTGAAAATGGCATTGCATCAGAAATAGGTGTAGCGTTGCCTAAACTATTAAATATTTTGAATCCAAACACCCGTCCCTCGGTTCTGCATCATCCAGTGACTATAGTTTGGAACTATAAGTGACATTGATATTATTGGCTCAGAATGCCTATATGTTTTTCACCCACCCACCATGGATCAATCACAATTGAAATGTGGGGAGAACATGTTTGACTCACTGATAGGTTTGAATGATAAACCTGCCACGGCAAGCGTCTAAGCACTGCTCTTTTTGATGGCTTTTGGTTCATTGGACAGGTTCAATAGGTTTTCCCATTGGGTATGACGTAACGTCCATTAACGTGACCAGAAGAAAAACCCAGAAAGCTCTGAGGTATTTGCAGAATTGTGAGCTATGGAATGAAAGATTTCTGTATCTTCGAGTGGTATTGCAAGGGAAAAACTGGTCAGGTATTGCATATTTTGAGACATACAATAAATTTGCTGATTGATTCATTCAATTCCTTCATTTTCCCTAAAGTTATTGAATAGGCGGCTACAAACAGCTGAAATATACGTTGACCAAAATATTTATTTTAGTTAAATACCATTTAAATTTGAGAATTATTTCGAAAAGTGTGATGCACGCTTATGAAATCTTTGAATTTTAATATTATTTCTATTTTACTGAGAGACTTTGGTTCCACAGATGTATCTGTCAAGTCCAGGCCTTTACAAATAATCTTGAATGGAGAGTATTTCCTGCTGCTGTTACACGTACCTTAACTCACCACCTTAAGTCCCCTCCCACCACCACCCTCACCCCCGAAAGAACAAACTAAGGACTGTACTGAGGACAATATTGTTTTGAAATGAAAAACAGCTAAACTTGTTTAGATTTTTTATAGTGAAATGCATTAATCGTAAAACTAGCTAACGCCATTCCACCAGCGAGTGCACTATGACTAAGCATCTGATATATGATGTCACACATGCTACCAACACATATAAGTAAACCTTGCCTGACTTCATAAAACATCTTCTTAAGTACTAACGCTGTTCATGATATGGTGACCACAGAATTCTCATCGTGACTGTATACTGGCCTTGTATTATGATATGTAGTTGTACACGGTTGACCAGAGTATAGTATGTGGTTGTACACGGTTGACCAGAGTATGTTTGTACTAAGGTACCTTATCTCATTTGATGTGTCCTTCAAATAATTGATAAACTCATAAATATACACAGAGGTACAGCCACAAACAAAACCTCGGAGACTTTGTCAAGTACTGTGATGTCAGGTTAATCATTGAAACCACTAAAAAGTAAGATTTTCCTAAAAAACATCAAAAACTGACAGCTCATATATCAAAATTCCGTAATCTAACATCACATGCAACAAGAAGTTTTCTTTTTTTTAAGACTCCCTCCGTCACGTTCCTAGCAACACACGATATTGATACCGTCATTAAAATCAACATTAAAGGAGCATAGATACTTGTGATGTACTTCTTACATTAATTTTTGCACTTTCTTTCTCGTAACTATTCGTTAAAGCGATGTGTATATAAAAAGTAATGCCAACGACAAATTCTTTCAGGAAGTGCCCCAGTGGAGACATGCCGTTATTCGTACGTTAAAATAGGATTGACTTCAACCTCAGTCTTCTTTTGTTCTACTGAGGTTCAACTTCTTCCAAGTTGTCATTGCCTTAAGTCAGTTTTATCACCCCATGCTGTGATAATCCACATGGTCAATTAAACTTCGTTCTCCCAAAGTAATTCAGGTGTGTCAATCCAATGTCTAGGCTTTCTTGAGCTGCCTGGCAAGGGGTATTAGGTGTCATGTTTATCGTAATACATGTGTAATCGAGCATGAAGAGGTCTGTTGAACTCTTTAGCATGGGTTTTAGCACGATAGTAACGTCATGAGGAAAATCGTTATGTTTTAATTTGTTTCTTATGTTGACGCCCACAAGATAATATTCATGTGTATGTTCTTATGTATCCCCCAGATTGAACATAGAAGTTGTTTGGGGGAAGGTTATCGAAGTTACTTGAATTCTGCAGGTAGACATTGATAACCTTCTACCAAAAAAACTTTCCTACTGACAATAGGTAGGGAAAAGCTTAAAAGACTGCTCATGAATATTATCTCGCTGACGTCAACGCAAGAAATTGGGACTCAGATTAGATAATTGGACCCAGATTGTCCATCTGGGACCCAGCTCTCGTTTGCACCGTGTGGCCTATCTGTGGCCCATTTTGTCAAAGTTGGTTATTTGGAATGTATATGAGCTTTACAGGAGCCGATCTTTGCAGTACTGCATCTTTTTCACAGCCCAATTATTTACAAAAAGAAATTGTTCGTGAAGTATTTATTTTGCTTGCCTTCCAGGCAAGACAAACAAACCAAAAGATTACTCTGTTCAGAAGCAATCTATTGTGAATCTGCTTTTTCCCGTAGCAGGTTGAGATGGTAAATAAGCATGTTGATTTCAGTGGGAATAGATAAAAAAATATTGCCATGTAACAAATGTGGATCATACCCCCGTTTAAATATTTGCAACTGCAACAATGATATTTGAACGAATCAACATATCAGATGCATAATACTTCCACAATATGTACAATTTAACTAAACTCTAAGACTTTTAATTACCCTGCAATTAAGGACTGATTACGGATACCCTTTAAATGGGGATTGACAAATATGAACATTACTGAGTATTCATAATACAGATATATACAATGATATTTTACACAATGAACAGTGTCCAACCTGCACAGGAGATAGATTTATAATTGGGGGTGACATAAAAATTCATCAAAATACAAATCGTGTATCTGATAGGCCTGCAGTGACACGATCCTTTTTTCAGTACTGTTCTGAGTTGCCCTGTACTAAGTACCATATATACACGTATAACAGTGATATTACAGCTTTGCGTAGCTTTTAATGCAATCATTATTAAAGGAAAATCAACCCTGGACCGTGTATTAACCGTTGTACGATAATATGATCGGAGTTAATGGAAGCGATATATGAGGTCGCACCCCAGTGCGTCCAGCGATGGAATTAACTCTGAGCGTTTATTATTATCCTATGGTTAATACATGATCCAAAGTTGATTAATCTTGTTCATGCGTACAATACCAATACGAAAGAGAAGGAAATTTTGGTTCGTAAATAACCCCATTTTTATTGAAAACGAACTCCGATTAAAGGTAAACAAGATTCACAACATGTAATCAATATTCGTGCACGATACAAAAAGTAACATTTTAACAAAGTGAATAACATTCGTATAGCAATAATATGGCACAATGAGTTTTAGTTTCCATTCAGTTATATAGACAGTTGTGTTCTACTAGCGCGTTAGTCTATATGTAGGGCCTGTTACAGTTCAATATACAGCATGTTTACATTCAGTATGTGTTTATTCACTGTTCATACGTACTTGAAATGAAATCCTCTACACCTATTGGCCCATTTCAGTCAGGTGACCGTGGGTTAATCGCTAATAAACCAACTGTTTAAACCACGGTCAATCACCTGCGGATGAATACAATAGAATTGTAGATCCACAGTTTGTTTTCAGTCTGCCATATCCTACACAAAACAATGGCTAATACAGTATAACTAGTAATAGGCCTATTAGTGAAATAACGTTCGATTTGAAGTTCGTAGATCTAACGTTACCTACCCCAAGGGCCTTAACCTGCTCACAAGTAAAATGTGAATGTACGTAAATCTACGTAACAATAGCACCGCATACTGTCAGCGGTAATTCTTTTGACGTAGGGTAATCTTTTTGTGTGGGGTGAAGGCTTCATCAGGATATTTTAAACACCTTTGAAAGTTTGATAGCCCACCAGAATTAGCTTTCCTTCTTTGTCGAATTCTGCTAAGATGTTCAGAAACAATTCCCCTATTCAATAAAATCGTACAGAGGACTAAGGACTGCAATACATCGCCATTTTGAAGGGTCTCCATAGAACCGCCGGAATAGCAGGAATTGTTGCTATGTCAATTGTTATTTTTATTCTTTTTGTGTTACTTTCTGCTTCGCGCACGAATATTGTTGACATGCTGTAAATTTGTTTACCCTCTCTCGGGGTTCTTTTTCAATAAAAATGCCGTTATTTAAGAAGCAAATTCCTTTCTTTTTTGTCCTTTTTTATCAAAATTTCATTGGTATGTATGAACAAGGTTAATCAACGCTGGACCTGTGTATTAACTGTAGGATAATGCACGATCCGGGCCAGCAATACCATTAAACCCCCGAGAATTAATCACGGTCCAGCGTTGATTAATCTGTAATTATTCACTTAAGGAACTAAGTGTTTTCCTCATCAAGTCATTAAATAGTTGGAATTTGCTTAGAATGGACTAGAATATTTTTTATTAAGACAGTTGCATATTTTTAAAACGTTGCATTCAGAGAAAAACGTGGACATGCTTAATGCCACACGCTCAGCTTAACAACAGTAACAGCAGAAGCAGTAACATTCATTTCGTTAACCTTCATGCATAACCTTAGGGGGGGGGGGCTTACGTTATTTAATTTACAATGCATGTTCAGCCCCTTTGCATTTAAATGTTTGAGTTTTACGCTTGCAACCATTACTCTTAATTCTGTGTGACTGTATTGCTTAAGGAGTCGATTGTGGACGTTTCTGTAAAATCGACAAAACCAAGAAAATATTAATTCCGGTAGGCTTTATCAAGTATGCTGAATAACGCTTTCGCGCGACACAATTCCGAAAATTAGAGAGGTAAGATGACCATCGGAAGAATTAATAATGAAGTTATCACTGTGCTGTTGTTAGTTTATTACTTACATTTTTAGGCCTATATTTCATTTTCAGTAGCTGCTAGGTTAGGCCTAGGTCTACGAACTTTAAATAGGGTATAATTCACTCTTAGCTGTGTTTTGTGTATACATGTACTTAGGGGAGCAGACTACAAGACACTGACTGTCGATATACTGTTTAATTACGTTCATCCGCCCGTGATTTCACTCTAAAATCGATCGTGTATTCTCCTTCGGATAATAAACGGTGACCTGCCCTAAATCGGCCAATATAGGTTTGAGGAGTGACTTATCAAGTATGTATGACCTAATGATTGCCATTAGGTCATGATATGACAAAATTAAAAGGCTGATCGATGTGAATATCCGTTGTAAATATTACCACCTTTATGACATTACGTCACACAGAATTTTTCCGTCGTGCTACCTGACAAGTTAGTCCTCCTAAATAATTATGCCGTGTAAGAAAATTTCACTGTTAATCGTGTTTCTTAGGTTGTCTTGATTTCTTACTCAGAATATTGCTCGCCTAGGTTACGTTGCTACTCACCATATTGTGCGTTACACTTCAATTTGAGAAAGAGGACACAAAAAGCTATGGAAGTCTTCCTCACAACTGTAACTATCCTACTTGAGAAAAGGGGGACCGCAGTCACGACTCTGGGATCTTCCTTTAAGAACAGCTGTTAGTGAAGAGACCAATTTACTTAAATGTATAGATAGGACTATAAGCCATGTAGGCTTTTTACCTTTACACGATTAAATCAATCCGTTTAACACAGACCAAGGCACCACAGTGACACATCTCGCGTGCAGATACTGATTCAAAGTAATACAAAATGACAAAAGAAAATAAAAGATTGACAAAATGTCACACAAGGGCTAACGTCTCTTGAATTAGCTGCAATAGGTTCATCAAAATGAAAATAATAGAAGTTTATATTTCAATTTCAACAAACGTAACGGCTGGTGAAGACAACTTACAATTTAGGTCCAATTGAGGTTCTTTTCAACTATTGTAATCAGACTTTGATCGATTAAAATCTTCCAGTTGCTAAAACAGAGGACCGACTCACTGTGCTTGTGAATGTAGGAACCACAGAACGTTGTGAAAATGCCCGTGATTAACCGTGCATGTATAAGCTGAAACCGACGGATGTGTACTTAAGGCAGTATACATGTTTTTGTCACTTTCATTTCATGTTCATATTTTGTTGATTCATTGGTAAATAATGGAGACGGAAATATCAGACTACATGAGACGGAAACTATCAATACAGGAAAGGGGTCATATATACACAATCGTTTACCTTGAAACGTTGTAGTGCCTTCGAAGACAACTATGAGCGTCCACTTTTACTTTAAAAGGTTGGGTGGAGGATCTGACGATCTGACTTATCTGCTCTCACATCAGTCACTAAATCACACTTTGTCACACATGAGGGGGGGGGGGGGGGGGGGCAACGCAGAGAAAGTGTTGAAGAAGGGGAAGAAACTTTGAGAGCAGAGGCAACTTAGCTGTGATGGCTACATCATAAGCCCAATTCATATGGAACGAGAATTTCTCCGCGATCTGTAGAGTGAATGCAAAACCCGGCGATTACCAGTGTTGGCGTGGAGAATGATAATAATGATAATACAAAACGTTATTTTCAACAACGACGTGGCAAATATTGGTACCAACGGCGTGATTATCATTAGGGACGTAAATATCGGTAAAAATGGCGACAGAGGAATTAAGGACGATATGAAAATTGAAATTAGAGGTATGATATCGACGAGAGACAGGCGCGAACATATGTTCACAACGGCGTATTCCCTTGCAACTATGGTAGCTAAATATTCTTAACAACCTTTTCGCGTTTGATAGTTGATAGAAAAGAAAGACACGACATGCAATTTAAGTTAAAACAACGAAAAAAAAAAGCGTGGCGCTATTGCAGTCAATGCAAAAGCATTGAATAACGACGCAAGTATGAATAACAATGAAAAAACACCATGAACGATATGATTCCGATCAACAGTCACAAGTCAGTTAACGATCCTATTACTGCTAATAGGACGTTTCGAGCTGAAAGGGCCACAGGAGGCGTGCCTATGGTCAGTCTGAAGACATGATATCATTTATACCTAATGCAGAATAAAAAGGGGCACAGATTATGTATTTTGACATTTGTTTGGCAAACATAACAGCGGTACCTATGGACAAGTTAGTCCTGAGCTCACCACGAGAAGTAAGAGTAAACTCCGGAGGGATGAATGCAATAAAAGGATAGACTGAACGTGGGACCGTTTGTAGTGATAAAACAGTTTTTTACGTCAAAATTTCGAGTGCACCCAGCGATAGCGTTACCCCCCTGAGGGTTCATTACCCTTTTACCGGTAGCGTGCTGATTAACCTTCTATTCAGAAATGTTAACTGAAATAATAGCTACGCAGTGGCGGCGCTAGGGGGGGGGGGGGGCATTAGGGGGCATTTGCCCCTCCAGATTTTTTCCTTGCCCCCCGTTGCCCCCCAGTTGCCCCCCCCCCCCCAGTTGCTCTCACCCTTCCCAATCAGATCTTGTACTCATCCAAAATTAATCACAAAACTATGTATTGGCATTGGACTGAATAGGAACAGCTTCCGGGGCACCATGATTAACTAATGCCTAATTTATGTTACACAGGCTGCCAGTTTTAATATCATGCCCGTAGCCACTTCAACAGTAGGCCAGCCTGGTCAGACAAATTTTCTCTGGCATGTTTACCGTCCAGCATAAGGGAAGGTCGGGTAGCTGGTTCTTTTCCTAAATATAAAAATGTCGTTGTTTTCCTAAACATAGGAATTGAATGGAAGTGTATGTAGCCTATGTGTGTGTGTGTGTGTGTGCGTGCGTGAGGGTGTGTGCGCATGTGTGTGTGTGCCCTTGTTTTTCTGGTGGGATCGAGGACCGAAACAATAGATTTTAGGTCCTCTGCAGAAATTTCAATAGATTTCTCCGATCCTCTCAAGATTAACAATAGACAGTCTATTGCTAAGGTTAGGGGTGAGCAAGAAAAAACAAAAGAAAGCGCAATGAGGTCCTCGGAATGAATGGAAAACAAAGTTATGTGTGCTTGTGTGTGTGTCATGTCTTTTTGGTTGATGTCGCTTGGTGGTACATGCTAAATCATCATGCACGCCAAAAGTTGCTGAGTTAATCCTGTACATTTAGCCAACATGGAAAAGAACACACATACTTCATTGTGTACAATGTACTGCGGTAAACAATTGTCAATGATTAACAAGAGGGCAATCCACGGAATTGCGTATCTCATCGCCAACATGCCATTAATTTCAACACAGGGCATGCACACATGATTTGTAATAGCTTAGAGCAACCACATCTCACAGAGACCTAGTTCGGGGAACTGGTTGAAAGTGAGTGGCAAATATTCTTCAAGCATAAATGGTAGTAAGCATCTCAATACTGATATATACTCTTAGGTAGCAAACGTAAGGTTGTAGCCTGGTGCTACTAGGCTCAAGTAACGATAACTTATGGCTCAAAAGTATATGTGCATATTACGCTACATAACACAATTATAACATTGGGTTATTCCATGTAGGTTAGGCTTAGTCGTTAGAGTTAGGGGCAGGATATAAGGGCAACCCTCTTCGGGTATTTGCACATAAGTCTCCTATTTACCTGTGCAGGACCTGGTTCTGCTAAAATTATTGTTTGACTAAAAAATAATGTTCTCATAAAAGACATTATCCACATGGGCCAGGTCTGCTAAAGATGGTTTGGCTAAAGTTAAAAAGGTGGTGTCTATTGACCCAGATGCTGGCTCTTCGTTTGTTACCAAACAATCATAAAATTTCACCAGTTTCCCATAAGAGTAATATACTGTATCTTCATTATTGTGTTCATAGGAACGGCCTTGCAAAATTTGGCATATAATGCTTAATTAGCTCTCAAGATATAGTGGAAATACAAATTTTGGGGCAAAATTGGCTTTTGTTTCTAAAAAAATCGGCAAATCTTACACTCTGTAATACTAAAGTTATATACCTTGAATATCACATTCTCAAGTAAGTCCTTGCAACATTTTGCATTAAATGCTCAAATACATCTTAAGATATGCTGGAGATACCAATTTTGGGACAAAATTGGCTTTTTTTTTTCTCTCCAACATCAGCAAATTTCACTGGATCTACCATTACAGTAATATTATGTTGAGCAATGTGTTTTCAGGTAAGTCCTAACAAAACTTTAAATTAATTGGGTTAATAGTTCCCAAGATATGCTGGAAATACAAATTGTGGGGCAAAATTGGCTTTTTTCTCAAATATCAGCAAAATTCACCGGATTTATCATTACAGTAATATTATGTTGAAAAATGTGTTCTCAGGTAAGTACTTACAAAAATTTAAATTAATTGGTCTAATAGTTCTCCAGATATGCTGGAAATGCAATGTTTGGGGCAAAATTGGGGGTTTTTTTTTTCTCAAAAATCAACAAAATTCACTGGATTTATCATTACAGTAGTATTATGTTGAACAATGTGTTCTCCTCAGGTAAGTACTTACAAAAAGTTAAGTTAATTGGTGTAATAGTTCTCAAGATATGCCGGAAATACAAATTTTGGGGCAAAATTGGCTTTTTTTTTTCTCATAAAAATAAGCAAAATTTACTGGATTTATCATTACAGTAGTATTATGTTGAAAAATGTGTTCTCAGGTAAGTACTTACAAAAATTTAAGTTAATTGGTTTTATAGTTCTCAAGATATGCAGGAAATACAAACTTTGGGGCAAAATTGGCTCTTTTTTTCTCTAAAATCAGCAAATTAGACTGGATTTACCACACAACTTATACCTCTTGGACATATTGGTGTCATGCACAACCCTACCAAGTTGAAACCTAATCGCTCATCTACTTTTCAAACTATTCTGGAATAAACCGCTCATCGGACAGGTCCGGACGAGCACGCACACACGCACACCCATACTCATTGGCACGGACATGTTTTTATTTATACCACCTAACAAGACCCTCCTGTACCCATGGTCACTCTACCATGGGGTACCCTTGGGGTGTCACTACTCATCCACTCCAAACGTTTCCATGGCAACCGTTCTCCCATGGGTGCACAGTACAATATATAGCTTCACTAACCATGTGACTATAATATCTCATCTTAGCCCCTATAGTCTTTGAAAACAATCTGTTCGTGAAATAAGGTATACACTAGCATGTCACTGTAGGTGTTGAGAGAGAGATTTACAGGTGTCAGCTGGCATTTTCCAACCAGTAATGTTGTCAGCTTTCAGATTTTTGTAATGTGCAAGTACAAGAGTAAATTTCTCCTGGTCTGGGAGCCTATTGGCATCAGCTGATACCCATTTCACTACTCACATCCATGACTAAATACATTTCTGAGGTCAAACATTTGGGCTCAGAACTAGTGGGGTAAGTCAAGATGTAGCAGGCCCTCTTTTATATAGGTTCATATATGTAAGTTCACAAGACGAAACTAAGCGCAGAGGCATGACCTCCACAAATTCCACCATGAAACGTGGTGCAGTGATTACCGCAAAATTCAGTGTTGAATATTCTATCCTGTTGTCCCACTTTTTAAATCTGATCTGGGAAACAAACCTAAATAATACAGATTTAGCATTTTTTCCTCTGTTCTTCTCAGGCCAAACTGATAGTAACAACAGTTCACAAACAATCAAAACCATTTACACCAAATTACGTCAGAGCCAACTTAATTCGTTCTTCTTCTCATTAGAATTGAATTTTACATAAATCTTGTATTGTTATCATCTTAAAAAATCTACATCCTAACATTTTATGTTATATTACAAATGATAAGAGATAACAGTATGTAAAGTTACACCTCTTTGGCAAGATGTACCACACGTACCAAATAAAGAATGCTTGGCCTTTTATGTTGTTGTTCAAGTTTCCATATACATGTCAAAATTTTTTCAAATGTGACACACGACGCCAATATGAAACTCTTAAGTAAAAAAAAGTCATGCTACAATAATTATATAAAAAGTCGAGACGAGGAGGACCTTGACATCGTTTTTTAACCTCTGATGTTTGGGCATACCAAAGTATTAAACTATGCTGCTGTCAGAACATAGGTCAAAATGTAAGAAAAAAGAAAATGCATGGCGTAAAAATATTTTCCAAAGCTTTTGTAGAAACTAATAAACTGACGAGGAAACGAGTAATAATATCGAGCTGGGATTCTTCTTTCTTCTTTGACAATAAAACGGGTAAAAAGGGAAAAATAGAAATATCTCATAGGGTTTTGAACTGTATTATTTTTCAAAGTATTGATTATTTTTCAAAGACAACGACTCTCAAGATTTTACTTCTTCTTGGAAGTAAAAATTTTGTAGAGATCATGAAAGACTGGTGCAGGACGTGGCTGAGGCGACAACGATGTAAATGTGTTTATTTTGGGAGGAAAATGACTCCATTCAAGGACAGTGTAAGAAATATGCTAGACTTTGTAGATATGAGATGAGTATAAAGGTGGATGACGAACAATTCCTGAAGGTATAATAGTGAGGTATACATGTACTGCATGTTAGAGGGATATGATGCATAATTAATAAGTAAAAAAAAAAATTAAATGGCTTTCACCCGATGTCAATGGACAACCATTTAAAAGAAATTTGATACGGTTCTATATACAACAGCAAATGAAAAAATCGTACATACATCGATATCATCGCGTGTACAAGTACACAGTGAAGCAAGAAAGTCGTATAAGCGTATTCAGAGTGTGAATGAGTGGTATGTTTAAGCCGACCTACCAGGCCAAACATTTTCTGCCTTTGATGGCGACTCTAATGTAATATCGACCAATCTTTGTGACAACGTAGACTTGATCGTTTTTTAATTTTAGAAAGAACATGGTCACAGTAAAGATTTACATTGGGCAACCAGTTGCCGCAACGTAGAGTATATTGTAACTGACACTCTCACAAACTTCACATTAGTTAGCAACGGGTTGAACTATACTGAAAGCAGTAGGCTGCAGTCAATATTACAATACAAAAAACAAAGGAACTAAAAGTATAAACAAAATACATTAATTGTCATTTCATCTAGTTTGTTCATGTTACATTGTGTACGTGACATAGAACTCTGTCCAGTTCATAGCTGCTTTGTCCGCATTTGACCGCCACTTTAACGAACCTCACTGGTATCAACCTGTTCGAACAGAATCCTGCAATGGTCGAACGATGTCCGCTGAATCTTCTCGGAAATCAAAAGGTCAATCACTTGACAAATCACTGTGAACGAATTGATACAACAATGTTCTTTGAGAAAAAAAAAAAACTAGATCACAAAACAAACGTCACAACATTCTGAAGAAAGCTTATATATGGGTTTGCCTCGTTCAGGTTGGTTGTACGTAGCTGGCCTCCGTCAGAAGATGCGCAGTGCACCCTCGTCACGGCATAGCAATCTTTACTTCCCACTCTTTGTTTTTATCATGTTTTGTCATAGCTATCTTTGTCTTCATAAAGGTAAGAGAGTTTGATTTTATGACACCAGTGACAAATATTATCCTGACACTGATGATCAGAAGCAGGTATATATTTACACATTGGATGTTTACTTTCCCAGAGACCCCGTCTGGAAGAACATTTTATTACTTACATAAAAAATAAAGGTGAAATATTGTCTATTGTCAGTAGGCAGAACAGAAAGGCGAATACAGTATACGTAGTTGGCCCAATTTGAAACATTCGAATGTTTTCAAGCAACAGTGTGTATTTAGGTTTTGAAGAAGGCACTTCATTTTTTATCATTATTGGCCTATAAAAGTAAAAATGTTTGTAAGGCCACATATGTATTTCTAGTTGTTGATATTCTACGACATGTATTGCACATAACACTTTACCATGGATGGCCACTCCAGAAAAGCGGATATATCACGTGTGACAAATACATGCGTTATTCCACCAAAAGAAAACGGGGGGGGGGGGGGGGAAACAAGAAGCCTTGTCATTTCTTTTTTAACTTCACCTGATGAAAAACACAGGAGATTTTTTTTCAGGTGGGGGTGGCCAAATGATAGCGTGGGATCCCCCGTCTGCTATTACACTTTTTTTCCGCAAGACCACACTAGAGGAATTAAGTCGCCAATGAGAGCAAAGATTGCCGTCAGTTTTACATTCGTCCTCACCTCACTCATCCTCTTTACGTTCACGTCAGCTCACAATACGATAATTGGCAAACAGGTGACCTCCACAACTTCTCCACTTGAAATATCGCACTTTGACTGCCTCTGAATTCAGCCTGGAATACGCTACTCCATTGCTCCATTGTTCGGCGATTTAGGCTTCGGCGGTAGGTAAACTGAAAGAGGTAAGAAGATCTGTATGACAATCTAAACTCCCATGTCTTCCTTCCCTGAGAAATGAAGTTTACCCTCATGGAGCCTTTACCAATTTCCCCTGACAAAACAATGATGACGCTGCTTCAGCATAGTTTAATACACTGACGTTTCCAATGGGGGGGGGGGGGACTCTAACCCCACTCAAAGGTGGACCAAAAAATAGAAGAAACTTAACTTCATAACTTCACCGTTATACCAAATTGTATCTGCGAGCATTCAGTCTGAGAAAAATGGAGGATGACAACATCCCCTTTAACTCCTACCAACACCGCACCATAAAATTTCCCCCCTGCGGAACGGAGGACTTGGATCTACAGTGGTTTAATATCGAGCTATTTTGAATGGCATGGAGTGCAACATTGAGACGTCGCTGAGGTTATCTTTTCAGTGAATTTAACGTTCAAATTTCTGTCATACAACATGTCCTTTTATATACTCATGATATATCGATTATCTTGGCTGGCCCATATGGAACCCTCGCATACCTCAGGTTCAAAATGATGTGGACTCCATATGGATTCATCTACATGGGGCCCATGTTGAAATGTTACCTGGATATGTATACTTACCCATAGGTCACAGACGTACCGAATATTCAATAAATTTAACTTTGTTTTAACCAAAGTATCTCACTTAATTGCTTTGTTATCATGTTTACAGAGCTTATATCATCTGGGAATACCATGAACATTGAGTCGAGATGGAGAAACCCTATCGATGTGGCAACTCCTAACTAACCACAAGGGACTTGTATTAATCATACACATCATCTCTGACTGTATGCGTAATAACAACGAACCATCGCCTAGATTTCGACTCAGTCTGCGTACAGATTGTAAGCTATTAAAATTCATTTATGCCAATGTAATCATTTTAGACTCAGTAGCACTCAGTAAGTCTTTTCCTTAGGCTGTAAATATTTATTCTGTTTGAGACAATCATTAGACGTTAAGAAAAGCTCTTAAATGTAGAGACCTTGGATCTTAGATGAGACAATTGCCCGAAAGTGTCTCGGTATGTAAGTAAAAAAACATGCGCTCCGAAGGTGAGCAAACCCCTAGATCCAAGCTTCTCTGATATAAACCAGCAGGTTACGGGAAACGTCTTGAATATTGCCCAAGTACAGTAAAATTTGCCATGGTTAACATATCTTTGACCTACACCATTCATCTGAGTGCATAATTTGCGTTCACCAGAATACCACATCACCAAAATATCGTAAACACGCGTACGTTTGCAAAACCCTCACACATTCGTCATGTCTGTGGCTAGGTATAAGGAGGAAAACAGGAATCAGGTAGGATTTTTCTTGCTTTTCTCGTCTTTTTCTTTCTAACAACGTTTAGAGCATAACAGCACATGGGTAATTTTTGTCATCCTCATCATCATCATTTTATTTTGACTTACGTTTCATTACTCGTCCGGACAACCTTGGTGGGGGTGAATAAGGTCTTCCGTATTTTTCACAGTGTCACGCTTAATCATTGAATTAGGAGTGGATTTAAAAAAAAGAAGTTATATCACTTCATTCATTAAAACCAGTGTAAATGACAAGCAGTCATAAATAGGTACAAACAAAAGTGTACAAATAAAAAAAAAGGTAAATTTGTTACAACACGATATACAGATAGTTTTACATGATCAATGTAATGTATTAGATTGTTGGAATGTTAATATGTAAGACGATTGCACTGATTACAACTACAGTGAAGATTCTAACTTATCTGATTGGATGAGTACTGCAGCACGGTAAGGAAATGAATTCTTAGAAAGTTATGTCCTAGTATTTTGGCAACATGGACATATCCTAGATTTCTTTTTGATTTAAGGAATTAAGGGTTGGAGGAATTTGTTTATTCTGGTCTTTTTCTCCAGATGAAATATCACACAGACACACTATACATAGTGTGTGGGGTATACGAATTGAATTCATTTTCGTTTGCAGGTTTGTTGAAGAACGACAACACCTCATTTAGCTTTTATGAACACAACTATATATGAATTTTCAACCACTAAGGAATAATTTCTTTCTTCTTTTTTTTTAAGAGAAGTCTAAATCCTGTTTTGATGTCACTGTTGTGTTGGTTAATTTACTGGCATGCTATATGTTAGAATGATTGTCACATAAACAGGCTGTACATAAAATTCTCAATTATAATACATATTGAGTCTCCAATGAATGTAACTTAAAATAAATAAAGATTTTCTTATTTTTATCTCAAGTTTCACCACTGGTACCGTGGTTTAGAGAAAAACCAATCCAATATAAGCCTACATATGGTACCGACCTGACAAAATCCTCTCCACTAAATCACTACTAGAGGAAAAACAAGTACTGTAACACAGCAATAACAGAGTCTCTATTTTGACATATTGCAAATAATTATGAAATGATTCTAAGATTATTCCATGCAAGTTGAACCTTATAGAGTTCTTTGGTTTAATTTGCTGTAATTTTCTGTTTGCAAGAGTGGTGTGTGTTTCGATATGGTAATCAAGTACATTACAGGGTACTCCAGTGGTGCTTACACTACACATTGAGCTCCAAACATAGCGACACTTTATATACTACATGTGCAGGCTACGTAGGCATTTGGTGTAACCTAACTCATGACCCTAAAGTAATATTTCAACATTTCTTGCACGAGTAATGAGGTAACCACTAATTAGTGAGGGGAGCAATTAAGCAGGAACCAGGTGAATCTTCAATTTCAAAAGATGGGATGGGTAGCAAGAAGTCTTTCCATGATAAGCAGAAATAAGGATTATGGGAATTACAATGGAAAAGTTAAGTTATTATGGAATGGATTGGGGTAGCAACAAGAGAGGGTTGCAGACAAAGAACTGTGGATGGGACAGATCGGGGAACTTGTGCAGGAGCTTAGGAGGAAGTGTGTGTCATGTAGGGCTGGGGGAAGTGTTTTTGTGGAGGGTTGCGGGATTGTAGATTCTTTGGTGAGAGGGAAGCACAATTTCAATAGTTAGAGACAAAGGGGGGGGGGGGTGGAGAGAGAGAGAGGAGGAGGAGGATAGAGGGTGAAGATCTGTACGGACATATTCTTCTTTTAAGTTTTATTGTTCTCGTTCTAACAATTTGGGAAGTTGGAAAATCGATGAACACCTAACTTCTCGACTGGAGTCAGAACTTTGAAACTTTGCAGAGGATAGGCCTACTTACCCACATTTTTTTTTGTTTATTTTTTAGGGTCATGTGTGTAAGGTGGCCACCTGTTTAGCTGTATTCATTTAACCCAGACAGGACATATTGTTGGACCACCTTTGATAACCGTTGAGAAAACGCTTGTGTTGATTAACGCACATTAGCCCAACATTAGGCCAACGTGAGACAGCCATCGCAGGGGCGTTTTGTGAGGAGACAAAATCGACTAGTCGCCCCTATTTTTTACCGTCGTCCAGGGGGAGGGGTAAATGAGGAGACGTGTTGCTTTACCTAGGTTTAAGCCATGATTCCAAATCAATCAGTCCAGATATAGACCTAGGAGGCATGAGGAGAGGTTTTGCCTGAAAGGAGAATGTTTGTCCTTCTCAGCAGTGAAACTAAAATAAGATTAAAAGTATTGGAGGAACTGAGTGCCTTCAAGACTATCTAAGCGGAGCGCTCCCATCGGCTGGAGAGGATCGTACATAAAAATGTTTGACTCTTCAAACCCCACAGATGGCCTGAAATGACACTTCCGAGCTTGCCTAGGTGCATGTACCGAGCGTTGAATTAAGGATCTCATGCCTGCAAATTTTTTAATTAGGCCTAATGGGATAAAAATTAATGTATGAAAATGGTAATACATATCAGATGGGTTTAGATGATTCAAGAAACATAATGAATTTTTCCTCCTCTTTCATTTTTTGACATTGGCCAGACATATTTTGGCTATCTGTGTATTCTGTGTCAGAAGACTTATTCTTGAACGTTGATCCATCAATGGAACAACGAATGAAGTTTCATGCAAATTTTGATTACATTTTAAGTGTTTTATTTACACTGTCGAAGTACTTTTAATTTGTGTTCGTATATTCATCGTGGTGTGTGTATTCCTAATGAAAGTTATCCCCACGATCCTATTATTGATCAATTTTGTCCCAAACAGGAATGTATTTGCATCTGAGATTCTTAGACTATGGCCTCATCTTACAGAGAAATAATTAAGTGAATCACAGCATTGAATCATCTCTGCGTATTTTTAATCAAATCTACGAACATATACAGATTGGGGAGGATACGCCATTAATAAATTACACGAGCATAAAATTGTAACATTCCTTTTTTCTGTAAAAAAAAAAGGAATAACATTCCTTTGGAAAAAAAGGAATAACATTCCTTGGAAAAAAGGAATAACATACTTTTTTAACATATCCTTTTTTTCCCTTTTCTTTTCTGGGATAAAAAATGTTACATTCCTTTTTTTTGCTGTGGGATTATATATTATTACCAATGAAGCAAGTTAATTACGTTTGTTTACACAATGTGGCTAATGGGGGTAGCATGTTGTGGTAAACTAACAAATTGTAAACAGAATAAACAAAATCCAAGTGGTACATTCTTTGACTACCTTGTTTCTACAGTTTATGCAAAGTTCCGAATGAGAACTATCAAAAAAGACTTGAAGTTTCCAAAGGTTTAAAAGGTAAGACAGATTCACAAGCACTTAGATTATCAGCTAAGTATCTACAACAAATCTCTTTACTGAATCTTTAAAATAAGAAGTTGACACATGTGTTAACTAGAAGATATTTAGTCAAATTTGGTAACTTCTTAATCTGTCTGATGGTGGCCGCCTAGTGTGATAATTGCTACATTCGCTAAAAAAGTAACAAACATGTTTCATACTTTTATAGCCTTACTACCTAACGTAATTATTAATGTATTGTAGCCATGCGACACACTTCCTTACTGTTTGCTACTTGATCTCAATGAAATGCTACATACACATTATTTTTTCTCACTTCCCCTTTCACATTTGCCAGAAATGGCAGACAAAGTTGACCTGGCTTCTCATGAGAACGTTGTATTTGAACACGAAGACTCTAATCCAACTCATGAGGCAATTGTCACAGTTGTCCGCAAATCAGATGACGAATGTAAGGAGAGAACCAACAGTCGGTTCCGGAAAGTCTTCCAGAAATTAACGGAAAGAAGGGGTATTCTTTATGTGATCCTATCGGCCTTCATTTACTCATGGGAGTACGTCCTTGCTGAACAAATAATGAAGTCTGTCCACCCATTTCAAGCTGTAGTAATGCTAATGCCAGTTTCGCTCATCGGATCTTTCCTAGTCTTGACCGTTAAGAATATTCCTGCCCCGAAATGTCCCCAAAAATATTTCTGGCTTGTAGTAGGGTGGGTTTTCCCAAGCGTGCAATGCAGTTTTACTTTGCCTGTCGATTCATTTACATCTCAGCTGGCAATACGGCAGCGATTGTCAATATTTCACTCATCTTGGTGGTACCAGGTCAGCTGGCTAATTCATGAAAGAACCAATTAGGCCATACATTCTTGGTCTAGCCATTTTGTGTTTCCTCGGGATAGTTTTTATTGCTAGACCACCTTTCATATTCAAACCACTGGATGAAGACCATGGCAATCAAGGAAACAACCTTCTAGGAACTTGCTTGGGAATGGGCTCTGCTGTTTCTATATCATTCCTATTAACTGCTATTAGAAGGCAAGCTCAGCTAAAGATTCACGTGTACATGACGATGCATGCTGCGGCGGTTTTCACCGTTATCTCCAGTGCTATTTTATGTAGCATCACAGGCAATTGGACGGTACCAACTACCGAGGCATTGATTTACGCTTTCATCAGTGCATGGTAGTCATTTCATCGCACAGACTCTATTTGTGATCGCTCTCTCGCTGGAAAGTGCCACTGTAATTAATATCATCTTAACAGTTAGAGATTTGCTGCACCAATTTGCTGAATTTCGTAGTAGTTTCACGTCACATCCGACTGGACCTCATACGTAGGGGCATCTTTAATTATGCTTTCCTGTTTTATCGTCACTTTATTGAAACGGCAAGATTTCATCGATAATGAGAACTAGTTTTGGAAATCGGAAATAATCTACGATCAGATACGTGTAGCATTAACTATTCTGTTGTTAGCTGAATTATGGAGATAGGTAATATTCGTCCTTTGTCTGGACTAATTTTTTTTTTAAGAAAAGGAAGCTGAAAACCTAAAAGTATGAATTATATTTGGTGAAGCTGTCAATGCACGACAGACAGTCACATGTTTGATCTTACCCTTAAAATAGTCAGGCAAAACTTCTTGCCTTCTCAATTGCACATCTTTGTCAGGAAAAGAGCACTAATGTTTCAAATGCCATGACGTATAAACTACAGCTGAAAAATAGAACATTGAATGTGTTAATGTTTGCTGAGTGGAAAGGATAACTATATGAGGAGATCAAACTGACCTACTTCGATGAAGTTGAAAAAACATATATCAAGCTTGTATGGAGGTGTAGCTTGAAAAACAAGTTTTGCTTCTTCGTTTGCAGCATAATAAGCGCTTTACACTGGGAATAAAAGTAAGTCAAATTGACTAAATTAAGTCAAAACGAAGTCTATGAATAACCTCAGTCGCTGCGTGTCTGAAATCCTTTTAAATGACTTCAATCCAGCATTAAAGAGCTACAATACTTCACTCACTTCCGTTGCTGGTAAGCATGCTCCATTGACATCTAAAGACATTAAAATGGCTTATATTACCCCCTGGTTTGATGGTGAATAGCAAATTAAGTGTCGCGCTCCTAGAAAGCTGAGAAAAGAAAATCGAAACGGTCTCATTTGCAAGTTGATAGACAAATTTTGATCAATTTGCGGAAAGCGACTACACATCTTGCATTACAAAAGAAAATTATTAATGAAAAAATACCAAATGTGACGAAAGAAAGCTTTTTAAGGTGATTGACACACTCCTTGATGTCAATCAGGAGTCTCTTCTTCCACATATTTCTAGTAACTTCGTTGAACTTGCAACTACGTTCAATTGTTATAACCAGAAAAATACTTAGTCTTCGTAATTGAAGGTTTTATCTGTCATACCATGGCTGCTTCTGCAATTCATGCCAGGTCCGTCATACGGTCCTCTAATTTTGTGACTGACTTTGCTAAAACAAGAGTGGAGGAACTTAGGGAGATTGTTAAAGATACTGGTTTTAAGTGCACTCCAAGTAATCCTCTGCCTAGAAATATTGTACATGACCATAAACATTCCTCTCTTTATACCATGGAATGACAGTTGCGGAACTGAGATTTTGTGAGAAATGAACTATAAGTATTATTGTTATTAAAGTGATATGAAAGAAAACGTATGTCCTGAGGGTATCACAAAGTATATTAAAAATCTGGAAAGAATTTGGGGATCTGGGGGATCAACAAGCATGCCTATTCACTGATATACGTTTGTTATGACAGAAATCAGAGGAAACATTATTTGGAATGATGATTCTAAATTATCAGGTGACAAGAAGTTTCGGAGGAGTAGCCTTCAATTCGACTTACCTAATGTGCGTTCTTTAACTAATCTTGATCATTTTAAAAAGAATTTAAAAACATATATTTTTAATTTTTTAAATTCATAATTGCTTTTGTATTCTATGCTTTTAGACTTTACTGCTTCTATATTATGTACCCTGTTGCTTCTTTTTATAATTTTCTTTGTACAGCGCTTTGAGTTCTTTTGGAAGGCGCTTTATAAATGTTATTGTTATTAACGGACACAGCGAAGACACCAACCTTTCATACGCAATAGAGATATATATGCCACATTGGGTGTGTGTCAAGACAAACAACAACAAATATGAAGTGTACATTGAAACATACATGCGTCCCTCCCGGATATTTACTGTTTATGAGTCAACATAAACAGTATAGCGTTCCTGCTCGTACCTTTCAAACACGTGACATGTTCTTTCGTTCAGTTTATCTTAAGTCTGCTACAGCTTCAATAAGTCTGGTATTTTGACAAATAACTCAAACCACCAGCAGGTCTACAGAACTTCTTAGGTTTTCATAGAAATCATAAACATCAGATCGACTCTCTCTACGCACAATGCCGAAGACTTTCTGTAATGACTGTTTCCTTACATGCATGCGTCCCATGCATAAATGTCCCGATACTGTAGACCAAGCTGCAATGTTTTGAAAACGACGCTGAGATTTAATTACTTTATATGAAATAGAGTGCAAACGTAGAGAGTATCAATATTGATTTAAGTTAGTTACGCTCATAAAATGGCATCTGAAGTGGCGATTACAAACGTTATAATTTTAAATATAACTTTAACATCTGGCTGTGGATATTAAACTTTTTTTAAAAATCTTTGTGATGTTATAACAAAATCAAAACAACATAAATCATTTTTTTATATTTACTATTCCGACAGGACATAACAAATGATCGAGATTCAGTGATTTCATTGGAATCAATAGAGATGATGTTACGGCTAGGTTTGAAAGAGGAAGCGGACATACCTGCGCTCCTGTACTAGGACTCTCGTATAAACTACCGCAATGATGGCATATGAAACTTTCTGATGTTGTTCAGATTACACAAATGAGTGTAGAGTTGTTTCTTTGTAAAGATGTTTCAGATCCTTTGCAGATTAGTCAAAAGTTAATTTCTTGTATATTACATTCATCTCTGAGTTTTGAGACGTGTCATCTGTATGCAAGCCTGTAAAACTTTGATGGTCCGTGTGCATTTAATTAAAGTCTTATTAATGTTTAACGTTTTTCTGACAGTGTTTCTTGCTTTCAATATACCTACAAACGTCAAGACATCAGCCATTAATTAAGTAATAGCAAAAGAACTTTTAGACTACAGAGTCAGAGAATGCTGCTAGTGTCAATGATCGGCAATGCCAATGCTGAACACAACACGCCAGTTGCTGAAGCAGAAGCTCTTAGTCTTACGAAACGTGTTTGCTGTGAACAGCTCGAAGAAATGAAACACCAGCCTAGTCCCATAGGTAACTTCTTATAGAGAAACAATACGTTCTATATACATTGATATGACACTGAGACACTGGGGCAAGGCTGAAATCCATTCAGTCATAATTGAGGTGAGGAATTAACATGAAATTAGCGTGGATGGGACACAAAAAATAGACAAAAAGCATGATATGACATAGCTGTTTATTTTATTTTAGTATTTACTTGGTTCTTGAATAAAGTGAAAGTTGTCTTGTAGATTGATTAGCAAGGTAAGAATGACAACCGTGGGGAGCAAACCCGCCTACATCCTAATACCACCGTCAATGTCATCATTAAAGACAAATTCAGTTAAAGGGAGAGAAAATATGCTAAATGCTAAATGTGGTTAAGCCTGCCTATTTTTACAGGAGACTACCTGCATTGATCTCACTAGTCAAATTTGATTTCTTTGACATCTTGAACGTCCTATCTTGGTATGGTGCTGCTCTCATGAAGGTGAAGCTGAAGTTGGCATTCAGTGAATTTTTTTTTTTTTTTGAGCAAGATAATGAAATCGCGTCACTATCGATAATTTCATTTTTGTGTAAAATCAGGAAGAGAAACTAAAATAAGAAATAGTTATTTTACAGACTAGGGAAAATAAAAACAATTTTGGTAGCATCAAATCACTTCTGATTACTCTAGGAACAAACTAGTGATATAGTTACCCGTAGTTAGTCCTTGTAGCACAAACAGGTTGAACGTGGGATAAACGCAATCCTAAGAGGCAATCCGTTTTGGTGGGCAATCGTTAAAAACTGGGAAGGTTGTGTCGAAACCATGATAAAAAGTCCATTGTGAAGTGCAGACAAATTTCAGCTAAAACTGTTTCACATGGAATGGAACAACATCAAGAAGCAGACATGGCGTCATCTATAAATTACATCGCCTGTGGTACACCACCTGTGATTCTGGCGTACAGATACGTTGGTCTGTCCGGATACTGATGAGTATTGGCAAAACAGTCGTCTAGTTTCAACACTGATAAACCTCACGTACCCTACCCAGGTTAGGTCCGATGGATGTAACATTCTTCCTCAGTTGGTATGAAAATCACTTTGTTAAGTGTTTTATCTTGAAGGTAAAATGAGAATTGCAGAATGAAAACAGGATATGATTGATTAATTACTCTCAAAAGGTTCCCTCCCCGACAAGTTCTCGATGATACTTCTTTGCAAATAATTCTTACAATACCTTAATGACGTTTTCCTGTTTCTTCTTTTCCTTTTTTTTTTGGGGGGGGGGGAGGTTATCAACAACAACTTCTTAATCCTTCAATCACATTACCACGTCGGTGATGTGTATTTTGCAGAGACGAAAGCAAAATTTCTCATTGTTTCTTTGCCACATCACTTATACAAATGTTTCACGAGAGCAAGGGTCACCCACTCCCTCCACCCCATAAAATAAATGAATGAAAATACGTTTGTAATTTCTTGTGAAATAATGTGAGCCAGTGTATATTGTATATCAGCGATGTACATTTATATAGCAATATATTGTCACGATCGCTTGTGATTACAATTGTAATATTCTTTTACATATAGACAGAAACACGTGCAGAACACACAGAGAAACACTCGTAATGTAGTAATTACAATATCCTCTGTTGAAGTAAGGATGTGACTAGTGAGCACACTTTATGCCGTCATTATTTTGCACTACATGGCTATGGGTGTCAGCAAGACACTTGACCTTCCCCCCCTTCAGAAAAATAAAATAAAAACTTGAAAAAAATTGAAGATAAAATAACATCAGCCTCTTGTAGCAGAAGTGTCAAATTCACAACTTGAGTTTTGAAAATGAAGAATACTTTTTTGAAATTTGAAAGGCTAGTCTAGGGAGTACTATATCCTGAGATTTGAGAGGCATTTTTACAACAATTTTTTTTTTTCTAGATTATACGCTGTGGGTCAAATGATTATCATTACTCCTTACCCTCGTTTCAACACAATATCTGTCCCTAGACAAAGGGTGGTTGCACCACTACATCGGAGTTCTTTTTCAGAATCAAGAGAAGATTCAACCTGATCTCTTCTAATTTTTGCCCCCTTTGTCTTTATTTCTGAGGACACCAACACATATGACTTTACTGAAGTAATGTTGTAAGACTTGCACAAATTTTGCACCCCTGTGAGCATTCGTCATTTAAGTAAAATACCGTTGCCATTACAACTACGAAGATTATCAGCAAGATTAACATAGAAAGCATTTAGGTGAAGAATGGTTAATACAATTTTGGAAATTGAAAGAAATACAACAAATATGTGGGGCACCTTCACTATTCCAATTTATTAGAAATCCTGCTACTGCATTCCCCTTGGGCTAGATTCATGAAGTCATCGCCTATTAACTCCATTAATTGTAGTTCCTCGTCTTTTGTCACATTTATTGCTTTGATTTTGTCATAAAGCTTCTTTGCGACCTCGTTCCACTCGGCAACTGCCCATCTCATACCAAGACATCCGTTTTTGTGGGCAAACTACAGTGAAAAGGAAAGCAAGGAATGTTAAAAGCTTTAAAAATTCCCACTGATTTGGTAACACATTTCGATAATTGGCATGTAGGTTACCAAGTCAGATTTCAAACAATTCTGGCACTGTTCTGGCAACAACAGCGAGATGCAAACTGTTGTGAATATCCCACATCATCGTTTACGATCAGAAAACTTAAAAAATGCTGACGTAGAGTACGAAAGATGTATGAAAATTTCTAATTGCAGTAATCCGACAGAAACTGTCTAAGTAACAGACACAGCAACAATTTCCTTTCCAATAGTAACTTATTTAATTTCCACGGCAGTTGCCAAGAAATCGAATGAAAGCTGTCCTGCACTGTACACTATGCAACAGGTTCAGAAAATTGATTGCAATTGATAGTAGTTAATATCATGGAAATATATTTCATTGCCATAAGGTGATCGATTTTATTCAATTTTGACAATGTTGTATCTTTCCATCCTCATATTTGTACCTACAACCAATGCCCAGATGGAAATTCGTTACAGTTTCCAAAGCATGAACCTCCTTTATACTCCATATCAATAACTGAGTTACTATGGGATGTGGTTGGTGGTCGCAGTTAATTCACCTCTTACAAATGAGATGTATGTTGAGGTAATGCTTGAGGTTAGATCAATTGAAATGTGTTTGACTTTCTCTGTCCCAACCATGTCAAACGTTTGGTAATTTAGTTTTTTTAAATGGGTCTGTGAACACTAAAGACGTTGTTTAACTGAAAATAGTCGAAACTGTTAAATTAGACAATACATGCTAATGATGATTTTTTATCCACGGAGACAAGTAGCAAATACCCACAAGTATCGTTTTGCAAATGTGTCTTAGAAAAAAAAGTAAACTCATTTTGTATCGACTTTACACGCGCTTTTCATGATAATAAATTTGAACGGTTATTTACATTCTCACCTGTGCCACGTTCTCAATTAGACGGAATCCGTTGCCACGACCTAGGGATAAAATAAAGGATGGGCCTACACATGAGAAGAGTAAGTGGTCAACATATAATCGGTAAAAAGGTACTAGATTTTATGGATCAGAAAACGGACATGGACGTCCTATGCAAAATATGTTTAAGATGACTTCACGTTGATACATGGTTTTTCTGTGATGTCGTAAATCAGTTTAGGAAATAACTAATGATATCCTCCAATTATGAAAGAATCCAAGTTCTTTTTTTCCTTCAGCAAAGTTATGATCGTTCACATTTGGGCATTTGAAATTATTGCTGCAGTACTTGATGTAAGCTATACAGTCATTCCTATGTTGGTTTAAATTTAAGGCAGAGAGTCTTAACGTTAATCAATTACAGACAGCGCTTACTGATTAAACATATCGGAAAAGATAAAATACAAAACATATTAAAGCCACTTTAGTAGTAGTACATACTTTATTCTGCAAATATCAATAGGTATTTAAATACAGACCTCTGTGATCAGTCAGTATGTAAAAGTCTTCTAAGAATACCATCGGTCCAGACCAACTGCTAAAGCAATAATTAAAGATTGCAAATCCGACAATATCTTTGTTCTCCTCATGTTCGTAAATCAGCAAAATACATTGATACCAGCCTTTCGAAAGGTAGTCAGCAAGCTCTAGGGAAATCATTAACAAGCAAGAAGCAATATAAAAAATGTAAAACACATAAGTAAAATGAAATTTGATCCAGTTGAATTGCAAAGATGAAGTGAATCTGACATTGCTAATAAATATGTGGATTCACAAAGAAAACAACATAGTTGTCTAGAGTAATGTAAAAACTTTCCTAATTCTAGGATCACCATGTTCAAAAGCAATTTTCGCATTATGATTTGTGGCCATAATTGATGTTCAAAAGATATGATGTAACATTACGCTGTTCCGTGTTATAGCTCCATGGTTGTTAGTTGTGATTTTTATTTGTAATCTCTCTCTCAAATTGATGATTTTAAAACCAATCCGAAGTAAAAAAAATAGGCTGCGCAAACAGAGGTACTCTAAAGATCACTCACCCTCTGCAGACACGGTAATGATTTCAGACGGCATTTTGTGATAAAGGGCATTACTCGTAATCATCTTGAATATATCTCCTGTGTCTTCTTTCTCAGCTTGTCTGATGAAATAATTACCTGCCATCTGCAATAGTGTAAAAGAAAAAAGTTTGACTGAAGTGTAATTAAAATGAAGAAGAGTGTGTCAGAATCCAACCTGTTAGTTCCACTGTCGTGACTTTAAAGCCACTGGCTTTAGAAGCATCTTTGCAGGAGAAATGGTTTCCAGTCAATTAGGAGTTGCGTAACGTGTACATACTATGTGAATCAAAATTTTCTGAGACAGTCACCAAAAATCGTCTTTTTTTCTAAAGCTGGTGATGCAATAAAACTTGGAGAGTGTTTGATGAATCATTTGTACCTTATTTACCCTTTGAATTTTTCAAGTTGATGCAGAATTCATGAAAATTAATTATTTTGAGTCACGGGGTGTGTGAAAAATTGTTAATTTCTGCAGTGTAGCTAAGGAAAAGAACGTGCTGAGTGGTCAACAATACGATGATTCATAAGCATTGAAGATCGCAAGAGCTGTAGATTTGAGATTCAGATGCGCCTTCTAACAGGGTTTCGTGTCTCCTGTTCTTACCACACTTAATTTATAGAGAGACCGTGCCCAATAACGTTGTAGCTTTTGTTATTGTGTATGCCATCATCTCTATCTTAACTCGTTCATTACAATATTGAGAAATATTGATCTAAACGTAAGGACATTTATCGAGATCTACTGTGTAATACATATGGGAACAAGTCTAGGATTTTCGTATTACTACGAGTTGCATTTCAGACTTACCAGTTTGCCATGCAGAGAGGACTTACGCTTGGAAAGTATTGTAGGCTGTGTTAAATTCTCTTTGCAGGGCTGTGTGAAAGTCTCTTTGCATGATGGTACGGTGTTCTTTCGTACTTTGTCCACATAAAAGGTATGTGATCTCCCAAAAATAAAGTAACGTATTAAACGTATCTACAAAATGATACAATGCAGTAATTCTAGGAAGCAATGAGAGTAATTCATTAGGCCCGAAAAGAAGACAAACACAAAGGAAGATGGGAAAGAGAAAAAGATGCAAGACAGAAATGCAATTAGACATTCAAAGTGGTCTTCACCTAATCACCATAGAGAACACCTGAAACAAGGACATACAAACTTTGTTGTGCAATATGCAGACCAACGATCTGAAAAAGAATAGCTGTAATCTTGAATATTGCGAGCTTGCTTAAGTCAATACATCCTACTTCTGAAAAACTCCCGAACGTTTTTATTAGAATTAAACCAGTTTTTTATCTTTTTCACGTTAAATGTAACATGAAAGCAGTTGCCTGTCAACAAGGACATACAAACTTTGTTGTGCAATATGCAGACCAACAACCTTAACCCTACATCCTACTTCTGAAAAACTCCCGAACGTTTTTATTAGAAATAAACAAGTTTTTTTTTATCTTGGTCACGTTAAATGTAACATGACAACAGTTGCCTGTCAACTAACCTCCCAAGGTTTCCCATTAAATGAAAAAAGATCCCTTTCTGAAAGATCCCCTCCTTGGTTTATTCGACTTATTCTCTGCCTCTTCCTTATTATATTAGCCTGCCCCTCCTCCGATGACGTAGGGTAGTCGTCATTTCTTTTAAGGTGGTTCGAAAAGTCCAATAACAATTTTTTTAAGTATTAAAATACAACCCATGTTGGATACTAACAATAGGAACATGGCATGGAGGGATTTTCTTTAATACAAGAAATGCAATACTGTTTTTTGTTATGTTATTCTAAAGATATGAAATCTGTATTACATTTTCGATTCATTGATAGTTATCTTGTGTTCTAAATTGCATGGTTATCGTTGGTAGTTAGTAATAACAGACTGTAGAAAATAAGGTAAAGTTTTATAATACGACCCAACCCTTACCACCCATTCAGGGAAGATAAAAATGCTATTCCAAAAATGTATTTATTTTTGCAACGTATCTACGTAATATATACTCCCATTAATTGGATTTGGTGATTCAGACATAACCAAAAATATTTGTCTGGCATTACTTGTTGACTAATTAGCAGTTACCTTCTAGCGTGATTAAGGTAAAGTCTCGTTTTTAACAGAGCGAATTTCACATAACATTGTGTACAATGCCAGGTTGGACAAATCTAAAGGGTGAGCTCCGATGCGCAGCGCGTGTTCGAGTAGGATAGCCTTGAAAAGATTTAGTAGCTATTTCAGTAGGCTCTCACTTACTCTTTCTAACATAAACCAAGGTAGCCTATAGACTACTATTATATATGTTTTTGAAGGAACGTACGTCAAACCCAATAAACATTACATATCAGATATAACATAAATTCGTCTCATACAAATCTTCTACCTTTATCAAACTGTTAGGAAATGTCATAGCCAGTCTCTGCCATGTTGGAACGTTTTTGAAAGCATAATACATATTTGAACACACTTTAAAAACTAAGTTAGTCTGAGAGCAATAAAACTAATATTCATAAATACTTTACAAACTTTGTATCATTGTCCCTTTCATTAATATGTTACACAATTATCATCCGCAAAATGATTCCTCTTTTTTTTTCAGTTCGCCTTCATCATTGTGTTTATTGTTTGTTATTAAAGGGTTATACTTTACAACGTTATCTGAAAATAAAAGAGAATTAAAATAATATGTTTTTATCTCTTTATAATTGATTCCGCACTCATCTATCTTTCTCTGTGATTTGCACCTCACACATCCATACAGTGTAAACATTGTCTTGTTCATTGTCATTATTCCTCAAAGTTATTCATACCTCCTACACTAACTTCTATCACTAAATGCACTTTACAACAATAATGCTCCATTTCACGTCCTTTATCAAATCTCACTTCGTTCTCCCCCGCGCCATTCAAAATAACTAACTCAACCCTACATATGATCAGATTAATTTCAGGGTTGTTTTGTACGCAGTCATATCCAGTGTGGATGGTGGCGTAACCACATTTCGTATTCGTTTTGTATGATCATTCAATAGATACACTGACCACATGTTATCATCATCATCTGTATTAAAAGGATCATGTCTATAGATTCATCTCGAAATGACTCGGTGTTAAAATACCTTAGATGATGTCCCTCTTCTTTTGAAAAGTGTTTGTTGAAAGCAGGTGTGCGCGCGAAGTCCCATGTCATTCATCACAAAGGTCTTGGACCCAGGTATTAAGACAACAAATTAGAACCAAATCCAAAGGTAATCTCTTTCGCGTCCAAATAGATAATGAGAAGACACCCCTTTGTTCCCATGTTATCCTGATCATCCATAGGTGTGTTTGGTGTTAAAACGGCTGAAACAATAGGTCTTAGAACGAGTTAAGGAACCACATGCCAGAGTCCCTTAGAATTGACCACCAGCTTGTTGTAACAAAGAGGTCCCGTTTGCTTGTTTTTATCTCTCCCTGAACCTGGTCAGCCTTGTTTTAAACTCCATCATGTATTGTCCTTCTTACGTTACTCTCCCGTTCGTATACCTCAGAATTTGAAATAATTTTTTGTTACCATCACCTCATTGCTACATTAACAATATTATCATTACAGCGACGGAAAGTGATACTTATCTTAAAGGAGATAATAAAGGAGCTAAATCATATCTCTTAAACTCTTTAAGCTGGTCGCGTTATCCTTAATGCGGAATTGAGATCTTAATAGCAAAGATACTGTCTCCCCGGTGTACAAAGACGAATAGCAGAACGAAAAACTACACTTAGATAAGAAGGTCCTAAGCAGAAAGTATTGAATTATACTAGGAAAAAACTCGATGAGTAAGGACCCTCCTCAACTGTCAGATGTCTGACATTGGAACGACTGGACGCCAGCACAACAGAGGACAATGTACTGTTCTAGGGAGTTAAGGGAGAGTTGAAATTAAATTCTCAAAATGACTGGTAAGAAGTTGAGCCAAGCGCGGTAACGGAATTACCAAGCCATCTCACAGTACACAATAATGTCCACAAGCTACTTTACTTCATAAACTGTCCTAAGGAGTTAAGGGAGAGTTTGAATTAGCTCAAAAGGACTGGTAAG
>CM037842.1:19586250-19601250 GCA_021234535.1 Stichopus chloronotus
CCGTCAGGTGACTGGTCAGGACTGGTGGTCTGACCAGGAGTTGATGAATTTGACATCGGTGGGTCAGTATTTGATGTCTGACCATCTTCTGTTGCCTCGCCTTCGGTGGTAATAACAGAGTCGTTGGGTGTAGCCACAGCAACTTCGTCAGTGGTTGTCATGGTGACCCGGTCTTTGGAATCATCAAAAGCAGCCACATCATGTACCTCGGTTGTGCCAGTAGGCCCTTTCACTTTCCAAGTTGGAGGATTTCGTCCATCGTCGGGCAAGAGTTTGTTGTGGTGGAAAATCTTTGGCTTATTGTGTGGACCCATCTGGACTCTGTATGTGACGTCGGATATCTGGCTGACGACTCTACCAGGTCCAATCCAAGACTTGATGAGTTTGTTAGACAGTCCTTTCTTGCGTTTGGGTTCATGCAGCCAGATGATGTCGTCTTCCTCGTATTTTCTCAAAGCTGACTTCCAGTCGTAGGTTGTGGCCTTCCATACGTCTGTCATATTCAGATATCGACGTGCCGACTCTCGCACTTTGTCCAGTCTCATCTCAAGTGTGTCAACATATTCACAGTATGTACTGACTCGATCCGCCGGATTCGGACTTTCAACGAGGAGTGTGATAGGGATGGAAGCCTTCCTGCCCATTAGAATTTCATAAGGTGAATGGCCTGTCGACTCGTGCACTGCAGATCTGTAACTCAGCATGACGAAAGGGAGCCATCGGTCCCAATCTCGTTGATCCGGTGAAACCAGTGCCAACATGCTTTCCAGGGTCCTGTTGAATCGTTCGATCATGCCATCAGATTGAGGGTAGTAGGGAGTTGTTCTGGTCTTATTTATTCTAGGAGTTTGCACAGCTCTTGGAACAGTTTCGCTTCAAACAGTCGACCCTGATCAGTGTGAATCTCAGATGGGATACCGTAACGGCAAATAAACTCCTCTACCAGGATGTTGGCAACAGTAGTAGCTTCTTGGTTCGAAAGGGCATAAGCTTCTTTCCACTTCGAGAAATGGTCCCCGATCACTAAAATGTATTGATTAGTACGTTTCGTCTTCGGCAAGGGACCAAGAATGTCAATGGCAATCGTCTGCATAGGTTCACCCGGGCTAAACATCTGCATTCTGGCCTTTGTTCTTTTGTCGGGACCCTTCCTTGCACTGCACAGGTCACAGTTCCTGCACCATCTCTCTACGTCTTTCCGGTAGCCACTCCAATAATACTTGTTTCGGATCCGGTCGATGGCCTTCTTGGTTGTAAAGTGTCCTGCCAGCTTGTGATCATGGAAAAGTTTGAGGAAGGCTTCTCTCATGACATGAGGCACAATCACTTGGTAAGTGAACTTCTCGCCTGACGGGGATTCAAACTTCCTGTATAGTACGCCGTCTTTCACTTCCAGTTGTTGCCATTGGCTCCAGTAGTTCTTGACTGCATTGTTGGCGCCTGCCACCTGTTCCCATGGTGGTCTGTCTTCGCCACTTTCTTTCCAACCTAAAACAATGCCCAAATCCTGATCGTCAGGCTGTTTCAATCTAATATCCTCTTGGGGGTAAGTTTCGAACCAGGGTTGAGTCTTGGTTTCTCTCTCTTCATCAATCGTGATTCTGTTTTCACAGTTTTCTTTGGGACATCTGTCACGTGGGCATGTGGCTTGTTCATGGCGGGATCAATTTCCCCAATGGCAAGGAATTTAATGGCGCCACAACCTGCTCCATCGGTGTTGGTGATAGCTTCCAATTTTACTTCCATGTTATAGCAATGATTACAGTCAGTACACGGCCGATGGAGGTAGCATCTGCGTTGCCATGGAGTCGTCCTGAGCGATGTTGTATTTCGTAGTCGTAGGTGTTGAGGGTTTCCAACCAGCGGGCAACCTGACCTTCAGTCCACTTAAACGATGTTAGCCAACGCAGGGCACCGTGATCCGTCCTGATGATGAATCGCCGTCCATACAAATAGTGGTGGAAGTATTTCACTGATGCCACAATCGCCAAGAGTTCCTTTCTCGTTGTGCAGTAACGTCTCTCTGGTTTTGTTAGTGTCCAGCTGAAGTAAGCAGTGACCCGTTCTTGACCCTCCTGAACTTGGGACAGGACACATCCAAGTCCAAAGTTACTTCCATCGGTATCGATGATGTAAGTTCCATTGTCAGTCGGGTACGCCAGTATTGGTGCGATGATCAAAGCAGTCGTCAGTTTCTTAAATGCTTCGTCACACTCATCTGACCAGACGAACTTTGTCTCCTTCTCCGTGAGTGTGTGGAGGGGCTTGGCTATATCGGCAAATCCCTTCACAAATTTCCTGTAGTATTTGCAAAGGCCCAAGAAACTTCTTAACTGGGTGACTGTCATCGGAGTTGGCCAATCTCTGACTGCTTCGATCTTGACAGGATCTGTGGAGACACCATCCTTTGACACTAATTGTCCCAGGTATGCAACTTCCTATTGAAACAAGCAGCACTTCTTGGGATTGAGCTTCCGTCCAGCTTCCTCGATGCGGTTAAAGACCTGACTCAAGGGGGCTAGTTCCTCTTCAAAGGTCTTTCCAAAGACAATTATGTCATCTAGGTAGAGCAGATAAGTCTGTCAGTGTCGCTCCATCAATCTTTCGAAAGTTGCCGGAGCGTTGCAAAGTCCGAATAGAAGCACGTTGAATTCGAATAGGCCACTGGTGGTCGCAAATGCTGTCTTTTTCTTTTCGGCAGGGTCCATCTCCACTTGCCAGTAGACACTCTTCATATCCAGCATGGAGAACCATTTAGCCCCAGATAACGCATCTAGGCTGTCATCAATTCGTGGAAGAGGGTACGAGTCTTTCATTGTGATATTGTTCAGCCGTCGGTAGTCTACACAGAATCTTGTGCCGCCATCTTTCTTCGTCACAAGAACTATCGGCGAGGACCACGGACTTGAGAATGGTTGGATGACTCCAGACTCCAACATGCGCTGAACGTCAACTCGCTCTTTCTCCCTTCGGTGAGCTGGTAACCGTCTTGCCGTCTGCCTAATGGTTCTCTCTGTTCCGGTGTCTATTCTGTGCTGCACAAGATTCGTTCTTCCGATATCTGCAGGGCTAGTGGAGAAGGTGTCTTTGTATGTTTGTAGCAAGTTCATAACCTGCTCTGTCTGGCAGGGTTCAAGCTTTCTGGTACTCTTGTTGATAAGTTCCTTTAAGTCGGTATGAATCTCCGTTAAGGGTCACTCCTCCTCAGCAGGGCCAGTATTTATCACTCGGCATGATATTTCGTTCGCAGGCTCACAGGTGGCAACATTGGTACCCTCATAGATGGTCTGTTTCTGATCGCTCGGGTTCAGTATCCTCACTGGAAAGACTGACATCGAGGCATCTATCACTGCACGGGCTACCATCATCCCATGCTTCTCGACAAACCTAGGAAGTACCTCCATAATGGCTACTCCTTCGGATTTCCTGCCCAGGGATCCCGGTACAACTGCTTCACAGCCCGGTGTAATCATGACATTTTCCGCAATCCGGAAGTGGTTTCCCATCTGCCATCCCGACTTGCACAGATGACTTCTTCAGTTTCGGTCGAACTCCTTCGGTAATAGCGTAGTAAACATCTGGTCTTACAATGGTGACATCCTCCCCGGTGTCCACTACGAATGACAGCTCAACCTCTTCCAGTCTTCCCGCCACAAGTATATCTCGGCTACTTCCTCCTCTTTTCGCTGACTTTACGGAGGGTCTGTTGTCACCTACTGTCGACATTCGACCCTTAAACTCGACAGATTCGCGTTTTCCAGCTTCGGGCCCTCCTGTGTGTTTGGTTGCTGAGTCTCTCCGGGACAGTCTCGAGCCCTATGTCCCTTCTTGTTGCAAGCAAAGCATTTCCCTCTAAACTCTTGTTTATTTTGTTTCATCGAGTCACTGTCTTCCTGCTTGGGCCGTTCGGACTTTTGCATCTCTCCCTTTCACTCTTGAAAGCCGGCTCGATAGCCTCAATGAGGGCGCTGATCACATCCTGATTGGTCTTGCCATCAGAAATTCCCTCCAGAGTGAAATTCCCTCCGTTACCAGTCTCCTTCGAGGTTAGCTCGAAGAACTCGGACCCAGCCGCTTGCCACCAGTTGTAACGTTTCCGAGGCCTGGTAGGCTTCATCCACTCCGGAGGTATCCACGATGCTATGTAGTGGATCAGTTGCTAGATAACGGACGGGATTTATAACTCAGAGAACAAGGTACTACAAAAGAATACTCTGCGCACAAGTTATTTATGTTTCGCTTGAACGTCTTGTGCGGGACTTGCACAGTACCTTTATTCACCCTTCAAAATACTATATGAATTCGATCATGGCATTGAGCATAAGTTTGAAGACAATCTCTTTAAGTATTTACTAATAAAAACAATAATATTTACATGAAAACCATGCACACATGTTCGGTATGTGTTTTTACAACAGTTAACTGATTTTGTTCTACCCAAGTCTCTTAATTAACCTTCAATTAAGCAATAATAACATTTAACTCAGGATTTTGAGCAGTTCTATCAGAAGCTTTCTCTACGGAGGCTTGTAAAGGCCATTTACGTTACAATATATTCACCCATCCATCCAACGCTCAATCAACGTATAATTCAAGTCATTCATTCACCTAACCACACATTCTTACGTTAATCCATCCAAACATCCATCCATCCATCCATCCATTCATATGGCTATCTTACCGCCTACCGATCCACCCACTTATTTACCAGTCATCCATCCATCCCTCTACCCACCCACCCATCCACTATTCCAACGAAACACTCACCCATCCCCATTCTTCCCTCCACCCATCTCTCACCCATCTGTCCAAACATCCCCCCATTGCTTCATTCACGTCTCATTCAATCCATCCATCCACCCACCCACCCACCCAACTAACGATTCATCCACCCACCCATCCCTTCATCCACCCATTCATTTTTCCATCCATCCAAGCATCTGCCCAAGCATCTATCCATTTCTCCGTCCACCCTTTCCTTCATCCACCCAGTCATGCCGCCATTTATACGTCTATCCACCCACTCACTCACCCATTCATTCACCCATCCATCCCTATATCCATTCATCCATCTACTACGGCTACCTCCGAATGATACAAGTATCAGAGGGAATTAGCCAGTGCTATCTGTTTTACACTGGAGAGTATATTTTAAGTATGCTTTTGTAAGGTAAAAGATGTAACAGTATCATGCCAATAAGTTGAAGTTTGAAAGATGCATGACAAAGGACATCTTAAAGAGGCTCATTGAGTTGATATCATTAAAGATTGATGTGATTTTGAAGATTATAAAGACATGACAATACTTACACTCAGCATGATTAGTCAAGTTTCACTTCCAATGGTTACAAAAAGTGCCAAGATTTTTGAATTTTTGACCGTTGCTTGTACTGGGTGTGTGCATATAAATACAGTACTAATATGAAAAGTGTCTGGTCACAAAGTTCCAAAAACCAAATTAAATCATTAATTACTCACTCATTAATGGTCTATTGTATGTGAAACATTGAGATTGTATTATTTTGACAATTTGGCATTACCATGAGAAGGAAACTTGACAGGTTTAGAAAAATTTAGTGAATATCATGAAACAACTCAATGAGCCTCTTTAAACCAAAAAAAAAAAAGAAGAAATTCTGGTGTTCAAAAATATACTGAAAATAGTTTTCAACTGAGAACCTACGTAACTCATTCGGATAGCTTAAAATCATCTGCACGTTTACTTGATTTTGAAATGATTGTCAATGGCAACCAGTCCAGTCCAGTCCAGTTATAATTGTGCCATTGAATAATAGCCTGTATTGCACTTTTGTCCGCTCTGTTTAATTTCGCCAGAGTTGCACTTTTGTGTAATTGGCGACAAGAAAATATTTCCTTATAACTGGCCGCAATCCCAGGGTTGCTTACCGCTGTTGGAGTTTTGTTTGTGTGCACTCTTAGTTCATCTGACAGGTCATCCAATTTCACTGCTTACTCAGCCATCGTTATTGTTACCATTATGTCATCCGTCAATCAGACCAAACTGGGTATTAATTTAGGAGAAGAATTGTGTTTGTACAAGAGAGAGAAACAATGATTGAATGGGTCAAAGCAATAGGGTCAACAGAAAAAGTTTTAGCAAATTCACCGGACAGAACAACAATAAAAGAAAAAAAGGGACGGTATTTGAAAATTTAAAATATTGTGAAAATAAAAAGCTTGGCAGTTTGAGGTTCTTTTCACCACGAGTAACTATTTTAGGACATTTGAAAAAGAAGCGCAATAATTTAGCATAATTACTCTCTAAAAGCAAAGACTAAAATTCATAAAGAAAGTGTGTGCATGAATCAGTTATTTTAAAAGGAATGGAGTAAAACTTCACTTATAAAGCAATATTCCACTCCATGTGTACCAAAGATCACTTCCTCCGGACTGCTTCCAGAGAACTGAATTCTTTATAGAATACTACACTGTTCTGCACATACACGTAATGTACATCATTTCGCGATGGAGCCAAAACTGGCAAAATCAATCACTTCAATCCCTTCAAAAAAAAAAAAAAAAATGCTACACCCAATTAATTTAGCCCACGTCAAATTATCCTGACCCCAGCTGGATGAGGAACTTAAAGGGGCTCATTGAGTTGATATCAGTAAAGATTGCCGTGATTTTGAAGTGTACAAACACACGACAATACTCACAGTTAGCATAATTAATCAAGTTTCACTTCCAATAGTTATATGAAAACTGTCAATTTTTTTCGAATTTTTGACCGTTACTTGCTCTGATTGTGTGCAATGTAATAATGTGAAAATGTCTGGTCACAAAGTTTCAAAAACCAAATTTAATCGTCGGTTACTCACTCATTAATGTTCCAAAGTACGTAAAACTTTGGGATCCTTTTAGTTTAACTGTTTGTCATTAGTATGTGAAGGAAACTTGACCGGTTTAGAAAAATTGAGTGAATTTCACTAAACAACTCAATGAGCCTCTTTAATCAATCTTGGGTTTCCAGGGTTTCCAGGCAAAAAAAAAAAAAAAAAAATAGGTGAATTAAAAACGAAAATAGTTGGGCCGAAAAGTGGAACAAGATTGAGTTCCTAGGAACAGTCATTCAGTAAAAAAGAAGTAAAAACAATACACAGCGATTGTTCTGGTGCTGTCAAAACTAATTAAATGCAATAAATTCCTCGCACACCGTGCAAATTGCTTGCATACTGTTTATGTAATTGAGATTTCCAGAAAACAAACTTTCGACCTTCAACAGTCTGTTTAAAAAGGTCAATGCAACAATAGGGATAAGGGATACAGTAGATTAATAGTTGTGCAGGTACACTAAATTGCATTTTCAAATAATCAAAAGGAAAGTGTGAAAAAAAATCTGAAACGCATTCTGTAACCTTGAAAGTACAAAATAGTGATTATATATAGTGATTATATATAATATATATTACAAGAAGAAAAGGCACCACACCAGCAGAAAACAGAAAGCAGAAAACACCACCTAAAAACTGGTGCAACATGAAGATACATTATCTTTCAGGAAGAACGTTCGAGTCTGCAGACAAGTGTTCAGACAACTAAAATGATAAAACGAAAAACAGAAATTAAAATTGAAGAAAAGAAAAAAAAAAGGCATGGTCTTAAAGAGTCATCGTAAGCTTTCAGTACATCATCGTATATATTTTGATGTACATCGTAAGTTTTCAGTACATCATCGTATATATTTTGATGTACATCGTAAGTTTTCAACTGGAGCGACAGGCAAACTTCATCTTTACATTGATGTTCAGATCTGTGCATTTGGAATTGCACAAAAGAATTTAGGGTTGCTTGGAAAAAAAAAAAGAAGGAAAATAAAGCGATGAATGATCAAAAAGTTTAAAACAGCTCTTAAATTATATGAAGCAGGAAATCAAAGGCGTAAGCATCCATATCAAGACAATATACTTCATAAACCTTTGTGACTTAGTTGAGTTACTTTCAACAGCCGGTGTAGTATTGTGATTGCAGTGTCTAGCTATGGAGTACTATTGTGTGTATAAATTGTTGTGTGGGTGTGTGGATTCTTGTGACCTTAATTCTCCTTGTGCATAGTCTTGCTAACACCGTGGTAAGGTAGTATCACACACCCCGTACTTATTTCGCACAGCGCTAAATGCGCTCTCTGGCAGATTTGTACTTCACACTAGGTTTCTATTGAACAGACCCTTAGATATGCCAAAGAGATGGATATGTTGGGACACTGTAAACAGCTGATGAACAGGGCTCTGTTAGAATAGCAGCGTGATGGATATGCTAAAGGTATTGCTTATGGAAACACGAAAGAGAACGAAAATTTCTTGTCCACGACTATAATCTGCAGAACGATGATTTACCTGTGGTAAAAGAAAATGCAATGTAAGTAAGACAATACAAGGCCTTATGCAACTTAGCCATTCCAATTTGATATGACGATACATTTATAAACTCTTCTCGCAAAGCTCATCACCAAAGATAATGACAACAGAATGACAAAGATGAATGAAAGACCTACAACGGCAACAATCACACTTGGGACTATAAAAATACAAGTCTAACTTCTCCACCAATGTTTAGTTAAGGTCCTTTGTGTCTAGGTTAACGAAAGAAGTCAATAACCGACCACTCGATTATCACAGTTCCCAGTTTTCCCAGTATCCCGATTAAATCAACGTTAGTGACGAGTATCCGAACCTTCTGTGGAAACATGCGCTTCATCTTAACGCAGGTGCAGTTAGCAATTTTGCCATGACCGATGACTCAGGTGAACGGTTTGCATCGTTATTCACATACTTTTTGTCAGTCTGGGGATCTCAAATGTTTACTTAGTGTCTTAAGGAAACTTGTTGCTATTAAAGAATGGTCGGAGATGGCGTCACTAACAACGGCTGTGTATTGACCGCTTAGCTGACTGAGAAGGCTCTTATTCAGATTTAATAACTGATAATAACTTTGTGGACCTCCTAAGTGCCAGCTCTTTTTGTGTCCCTCCGTGAAGACTACAGTTTGAGGTAACCACCACTGTATCAGGCTTACACGAGTTTTGTACTCCTTGACATATAAAACGTTTCACTGTCTGACATATACGAGTTTCTCTGGGGTGTATACAAAAGGAAGACCAAAGACCGACGACATAAACGAGAAACGTAAAAACAAGGACATAATGCGAAGACATAGAAACGAAGACATAAAGACGAAAACCTCAGCACAATTTTCAGTGTGGACAGTTGTCACTGGAAAGAGTTTTACCTATTATTTGTCCCTTTCCCTTGAAGCGACACGTTGTTGCTGACTTTGTTCTCGTCTGAAAATGAAAGAATAGCTAGATTATGTGGGACTCACAAAATGAGGACTTGGATATTTCGCCCCTTCCATCATATATAACGCCACAAAATCATTTGATGTAACAAAGTGTAATCAGAACCTACTCGGAAAAGTGATATATCGAATTGACATCGACTTAAATTGGTGGATTTAAAAGGCAATTTCTTATGCGTCAATCTTCAAAACGAACACACTGTTGTATTCCCCCCTATCCCACCATAATATGCTACAATATTTCCTTCACAATTTTCAACGAGTACACTTGTGACGGGGAAGACTATTACCTTTCATTATTTTGTAAGTGTGTCACTTTTCCATTACAGCCATACACCGTTAGTGACTTCACTCTATGAAAAAGAATGGTAAGTTAGATCTTTTCAGGTCAAAGAAAAAACAAATACAAAACGAAGACATGGCTTTTTTTGCATCGAATGTTTCTCGAGTGAAACACTAGATGTAGAAAAGAGAGATAGAAATAGATAGAAATATTTTTATACAGATCACCGGGTGCGATACGCTGACATATTGCACACGGTACCACTTTCAACTAGTCGAGTTTTATTTTTTTTTCGACTTCAATGATTGGAACATAAGACTAAAAGTTGATGACTATCTCCATTATACTGCTTCATGTACTGTAAATTGACCTCGTTCCTTTTCGGTATTCATTGTAAATATCATTTAAAATTAAAAGCTGA
This sequence comes from Stichopus chloronotus, assembly GCA_021234535.1. Lineage (NCBI taxonomy): Eukaryota > Metazoa > Echinodermata > Holothuroidea > Aspidochirotida > Stichopodidae > Stichopus > Stichopus chloronotus. The sequence goes on from CM037842.1 coordinate 19,596,273, forward strand.
CGTGTTTACTATTTTACCCTTTCCTGTAAATGTCGGCTCTGTTGAAATACCATTCTATGTGTCGCATCATGCCATTTTGGTATAGACTTGTTAAGTTGAATAGCAACATATATGTTTAAATACGTTATCCCTATTTCCTCCTGTTTCTCTTCAATTCTTACTTTGGCTGCCATTGTCGTTTTTAACTCTTCGTTTGTACGTCTTCGGCCTTTGGGCTTCTCTCTTTGGTCTTCGGTGATTGTTTTGTATACAAAACATCAGGGCAAATCCCTTTGCACTTCTCCATGACCACTGTTAAAGTTCACCATCGCCGTTGTAGGGTCATACACCCGTGCTATCTGTGTCCCTTCCAAGTGACCGCAGTAGAATGATCTCAATGCAATGAATGATCCATGGCCTAAACAACGACATGTCATTAGTTTTACTGCAAATTAACTGCTCTTAGTTTTCATAATCACGTGGCGAACTATTAGAGTTCCTTGAAAGTGTCTAGGTACTAATGCATCTATACAGCAAAAATTGTGGCTTCTTCGAAGTCAAAGTTAACCCTACAATTTCGTGAATGAATGTAATCAGGCACTAGTGCCATTAAAACTGCATATATTTCTTCGCATTAACAGGGATTAGAAACGACGCAATATATTTTAGGCGACAGGCGAAAGCAGACGCTATAGTCAAGCCTTTAATAAAGTTTTCCTTAGAAGATTGAACTCCCCAGTTACGGGGAAACTATTGTATCTCGCCAAAGTTAAATTGTTCTAAAATGTTCCTTGCTCTACTTTGAGATGTTGTGCAAAACATAACGATTAAGACTGTTGATCAAACAATTACTTAAAATGTAAACAGTCCAATAGTGACCGAACTATAGCCAGGATTTACATTCTATTAATACACGCTAAATTCTAGTATGATTGTCTAGTATTTTAAAATTCCTCCAGTTTAACAAAGAAGAGTCTTTTAATAGGCTCTAGATATTTCTCCGGGGCGCATCACATTATTATTGTTTTAGGTGTCCAGGGAGAAGGTGTCCATCAAGTAAAAAGCCATTTCGCCATCTGTGTTCCACCAAATTTAGGCTAATTAATGCAAGACTGGATGGCTCTCCGGATCTCATCAGGGTAACATCATACACCAAAACAACTAAAAACAAAGCAAAACAAAACAAAAACAAAACAACTACATCAGCCGCAAGAAGAAATACAAAGAGTACTTAAATTGCATAAGCAAAAATGAAAAATAATTACATTTCACATGCAGTGTCTGTCCTTCTTAAAATTCCCACACAATTACCTCATAACATCAAGGTGCGTTGTGATCATATGTCAACCGTGCTTTGGCATTAATTCTGTCCACAAAGATTAATTAGTTAGTGAATGCCCCATTGGGTACAAACTTCCCCAAAATACTGCACTGTGTCTTATTTTCTCCATGAGGTAGTAATGTGTAATCAAGCAGAACATGAACATGTAACGGATTTTAAGGGGGACAAACTCAAGAGGATTATTGCCATTATTTCCTCAGTCTGATTAACGATCGATCTGATTATGAACTAGGAAAATTGAACATTTAAGAGCAGCTTGAAACAGACACCCGTTTTTGTATTACTCAATGATTGTATATACCCACTGGTATGGCTTACTGACTTACTCGGTTTTTCACCCTACTTACAATAGGGCTGTACTGACACAGCGTTTTGGATATTTAAGGATGCACCCAAAGAAAACTGCGGCCGCCTTTCATCAGATCCGATGACTCATGTTGTGAAAGGTAAACATAACATTTCATAGTTCAAGTACAATGAGGTTGTTGCGCAGAGCACTTACGCACAATATAGCTCGATTCACACGCTACTGAATCATTCAAAACTTGAAATCGATACCTCGTTTGACAGTAAGTGGCACGCTGACACTTCTAGAATAAAAAGAAAAAAAAAACAAACTGTTGAAAATTTTATGAAAACAGATAAAGTTGAAATGTGTTCTTCCTGACTATTGTAATATTTTTCAAGTTGTGGTTGGTGGCTGATCTTGAGATTTGGACAAACACAGTGGAAAAGTTTTTTTTTCAAGACACTACCTTTTTCTTCTTTGCGATTTTTCCCTATTGCATGGTTATTGTTGTACGTCACTCTGTCGTATCGTGTTGTTTCTTCAGATATCATTGAAAGCAAAAGTTGCCTCAGTTCTGATTATCTTCCCTAGAATTTATAAATTTCCGACAGTGTTCTCGAAAACTCCTCACAAAAATGTAGTATTTTAAAGATGTTTTTCATCATGATGAAACTTTCCTTCCTAAATATATTGTTCTGCTCAATCCCTGCTTGATTACTTCTTATCATCGCAAGGACAAAATGAAACACATTGAAACGTGAAACATCAAACGTGGCTAGAGTTGTTAGTAGTAAACTAGGTAATAGGTCATTAATACTGTTAAATTCAAAAGTTCTGATAGGGGCGATATTTTCATGTGTACGTCTACATGGGCACTGCATAAGCAGAATGCGAAATCATGTAGTTGACTGATTGGGACGATCCCTGACTTATATTCACAATAAAGTCAACTTGATAACAAATATCAGATTATTTGTCAAAATTAGCTGAATTCAGTTCAATTCTTTTTTTTTTTTAACAGCCGTACAGGGTAGTCTGATATATATTTTTTTTTCTTTTAAACATTTAGAAGACATATTACTTGTCTCTTTTGAGTGACTTTATTCCTCTGAGCAGCATAGGACATAGAAGACATAGAAGATATGGAAGACATAGGACATAGAAGAAAAATGTCGCGTGGAACTATTCGAGGAGGCATTTACCTCGTTTGTCCTATTCTGTCATCATCCTGTGAAAGCAACTAGAAAACGTTATGAACTCACTAAGTATGCAAAGTGTGTAATACACATGGATACGAACGTCATAGCACTTCGCTTTTATCGGTGACAACCTAAAATTTTGCGCAATGGTTTGACAGATATTGTTTGTTGATTAAGAGTAACATGGAATTATCCCGTATCTAAGACAGTCTATGGAAGACAATGAGAATGAGAGAGAAACCCACATACATAAAATCCTAACATGATGGCCATTCTACGGACAAGAGGATTGGTATCACTTGTCTCTGTTTCCGACTTCAAGTAACTGGAATTAATACAACGGAGTCATGTGCAATTGGATTAAAAAGCACACTGGTGCATTTAAAGGGATCAGAATCCATGGAGGCTGAAAAGTCACCTGTGAAAATTTCACTTTATATTCATCGTAAAAGTTACCATACTATGCTCAACAGACGGTCAATTAACTGATTATCATGACAAAACAAGCACCTTTAACACCAGGGCACGTGCTTGGACGAGAAAGGGCTTTTAATACAATATGCAAGAACGTCTCATGCAGAACTTGTTATTTAATGAGCCAAGAAAGCCAAAGATTGTACCAGTGTCATGTACCGTCATTAAACAACACCATACTTTTCGGGTAGAAGGTAACCTTGAATATGTGTGAATCCTCCCCCCCCCCCCCTCCCTCTTGAAAAGAGTCAAGCGACAGTAGTTGTGCGGTTTGCATTTTCTAATTGACAGTGTTGAAAGTAGTAGGATAGAGGTGTTAAGTTTTATTCTGGCCTCCGAGACATAGTCTATATGTCGTTGCAAGTCAGCATGCTAAGAACTTAAACTTACCGTGGCATCCACACTTCTTTACCAAGGAGAATACGGAGGACACACTATAACGTTTTTATGCGTAGGTGTTGGAATCGATGCCGTTATGCATGAATGGAGGCATGGCGAACTACAAAAGACTTTCTTGACCTGAAAAATTACGACCCCATTTATTTGTTGAAAAAGAGACTTAGTCTCTGTGTTAGAGGGGTTTAGATGTATCCACAGTTTCACCAATCCTGCAACAGCTCCAAAGAGTGAAGAGTAAACAAAACTTAACACCAATGATAGAATGATTCACACAAGACCTAAATTGTTAACTTACATTACGGCCACGATGACATTATCCGAATTGGGACTGGGCATTCCACCAAATATGAAAACATACATTGGTTTGTTTAAAATGAAAAGAAGAGAGATTATGGGAAAGGTCAATGATAATAAACTTGTAATTCCAAGAAGCTTAAACTTTGTCTGGTTTGCAAGTTCAATTCATGCATACTTTGTAAAAATCCTCAACGCCTATTGACCCATTGCAGTCAGGTGACCGTCCATTATGTAGTGTATATTGCACGGTCCATTTCAGAGTAAAATCAATGGGAACATAGTCGATTACTGTTAATGTCGATTACTGTTGTTGTGAATCGTGTCAATGTTTTCTCCGGATTGCTTTAAGTGAAAATGTGGATAGTAACTAAGCCAAAGTGTCATCGAGTTTCGTTTTCGTCTTTCTTTCATCAGAACTTGCCATGAGGAGTTTTGAGCCTACCATCAAAGGTGTTCAGATCTTTCACACGTGGTCATCACTTTTGACCACTGGTGGTTTTATGGTTTCATGAATTAACTTCTGTGTTTCAAAGAGCCAATTACAAAAGCAAAGCTTATGCAAAGTTTCTGACTATAATTTAAGTTTGTGAAAAGGGAAGAAAAGGAGGTCCCTAAACGTACATCACAACTTGCCATATAAACGGAATAAAGGCGGAATTTTCGAATGCTGCTAATGATGGATGAACAAGGGTGATCGATGATGGACCTGAGCACTGGATGTGGCATGCACTATCGGTGGTTGATGCTATCACAGAATGGACTCTGGCTGCACCCGTGTGTACCACTTAATTAGTTCCCGATCGTGCAATACCTAACAGTTAATGCACGGTCCGGCGTTGAGTCATGTAAATAATAGGCCTATCATTCTGATCCTTGAAGATCTCAAACACAGTTCCATCGCTCTATCTACTATCCTAGTGACTGCAAACATTTGGGTAAGGCATATGTTCTTACTGATCTCATTTCAATAGTTCATTCTATGTCTGACGCAAGAAACAT
>CM037842.1:19606250-19648915 GCA_021234535.1 Stichopus chloronotus
TGGCAGAAACAACGAAACAATTTGAACGTAGTGTTTGCAAGTGTTGAATGAATGAATTTATCTATCAAAAGAGAGAAAAAAAAAAAAGAGAAGTTCCTACCTAATATTTTTGAAAGATTGTGACATGTGAACATTGGCCGGTTGGGAGGTGCTAACACGAATCCAGCAATACGAAGGGGAGTGGCTTTGTAACAGAGACAAAACGCCTGTGGAACTATGGGGTGGAGTGGAGTGTTTTTCATCCAAAGGTATCCAGTGCGCCCCATGCATACCACTTAGATAGTCTTCAAGAGGTTCTAGGTAGAATATAATTTTAAAGGGCGATGGCTCACCTTCCCCAATCAGATACACCCATGCTCCTACTGTGTTAGAGTGCATTTTAGTTTCTGAAAAACTTCCTTGCTATTGAGTTTTTTTGTTTTGTTTTTTCTGATACATTATTGCCAAATGGTTCTATAAACCTCTACTGACTGGAGACTACTTGGCATTCTGTGTATATTGAACAATGGTCAACATTGAACTGAGTTAAAAGAAGCAAAGGAAGCAATAGGCAATTTAAATATACGTTAGATACATATTTGCAAATTTCGATGTGTTCAGTTTTCTTTTTTTTATATTCGGGCCATCTGATTAACAGTCAAAACTAATGCAACGACTTTGTTCATCAGCACGGTGAACGCAGGTTGGTTGATTTTCTCAATTGAAAAGAAAACTGGTGGTTGTTTAGCAAAATTATGTATCAGTCGTTGGTATTAGTCGTATTTAATATTGTAATGTTTTTCTAACTTAAAGTGGAAATCAGGATTTATTTTCACAATTTATTCCACTACAATTCCCCACTGGTATCGCTCAATGAGTTATAACAAACAAATATGACCAAGATTATCTCAAAACATGTGGACAATATCGAGAAACGAGTCAAATTCGTTAACAATCAGTGCAGAACTCCGAAAGTCAGTAACATCCATATTCATCGAGTCACATATGAATATTCAATACTATCGTCTTTTCACGGTATGAGGAGGTGGAGCTTCTTTTTAGGACAGTAAACAAAACATCAAAAGAAGTCTCGGCGTGAGTGAACAGCTGTGTGGTTTGCATATACGAGTAATTTCCATTCGCGAAGACGTACAGCATGGGAACCGTAAACATTCGCTATGTTTTTTGTTTTTGTTTTGTCATATAACGTCATCTCATTCTTACGCTGTGATTGGTCATCGTATAGATGAGGCTGTCTTGTCTTGTACATGAATGTTTACTTTTTGTACCCGACAAATATTAAGAGTCCTCATTTAACAGTAATTAACGCAATAATTACTGTTTCTTTTACCTCCAAACACCTTTCAACGTGTCTATATTTCAGTGAACAATCGGTTTAGAAAGACAAATCAACTAAAGGTGAATGTTCTCAATCAAACCCTGATTTCCCCTTGAAGAAATATATTACCTAGATACTGAGACGTAACAAGACACTTTCCTACTTCAGATAGCCTACGTCACTATACGGTCCTCGGGCAATTCCCCCATCAATGTCCCCCTGACGTTTCCCTACGTCTCTATCTCTGAAGAAATTGAAAGGGTTGAGTTGTCCTAGGAGAAATTCTCCCGTATGGGAATGACTCGGGTGGGCTTTGGTATGGGAAGGTTGTCAGAAGCGAATTTTGGGAAGGGCAAGAGGTGGGTGCCCAACAGTCCAACAGTTCACCCATCTAGTACGGGGTAGAGTGGGATCTCCTCAACCCCCCCCCCCCCCCCCCCCGTCTGCGGTCCTGCAACATGATGCGTGCTCACCATGTTTAGTCATCGTTCTTTAAAAGAAAAAAAAATGTGCTACACGTTCAACACGACACAACAGGAATATAACTGGTAGGTAATCAAAATGTGTCATGCGTGACGAACATGGGAGTCCCGTTCAGTGATACTTAGTTTAGAACAGCAAGAAGTACTATTGACACAAGACATTGTGCAGCCAACGAGTTAAATAATAAAGTTTGGCTAGGTTATCGTGATGATTTCCAATTATTCAAGTGGAATACACTTAATTACGTGTTCATCACTGAGCCGTAAACAGTTCTTTTTTCTTTTTTTTTTGTTCTGTTCAATCACGGTGATGCGCAGTGTAGCCGTCAACATGTGGCATATGACCACTTTTGAGACATTATTTGGCAGTTGTAATGTGCGCTACAACCGTGTTATTGTTCCTGTTTCTGCGGTAGTTAATTGGCGTGTGGATAAAGACGTGTATTACGTTACTCCAGATTTTAAAAAAAAAAAGATGTTCATTAGTGAAGGAAAAAAGAACAAAGAAAAACAAAGGAGAACAAAGAAAAAAGAAAAGAGCAAAATAACATAACACCTAACTTTTCAACTATAGATGTACACAAGTCCAACGATAACAAAAAAGAGGGGGGGGGAGGAGTATGAATCATGTTCTGGTTGTGAAATTGAATATGTCTTTCTGATTGTTATTACTTCAATTGACGTTTTCTATGTTTACAGAGAACTTCCTCGAGTGAACTTTTGCTGTGCAATGATTTATTCAGTTTGTATGATCTTGCATTTGCTCATATTGTATTCAAGTAATCATTTTTCGTTTTCTTTTAATTATCAATGGATCAATATTTCATCTCTACTTGTTCAGCTTCTTTGCTTTATATTAGCTTAGCTGGATTCTAACTCATGATCTTAGGCACTATTGAGCGTACCTTTACCATTTAATCACAGCTCTGTTTCCCATGTGCTTAGGAAACTTTGGTCTGATATACAGTCAGACCACGCTGGAAGGCATTTCTATTACATGGGATGCACCCATGATGATTATCTATAGTAAACAATTTTTTTGTTACTTTCAGGATGCCAAATAGATGTCATATTACAGATGAAATTAATGAGCGTTTGAAACAAGCAATTGGAATTAAAAAGTAATTGAACAACAACAACCCCCCCCCAAAAAAAAAAATCCTTTTCAAGACCCGTTCCGTCTTTTTGAGGCTCATCATATCTTTATGGCTGTCTTTATGTTAATGAAGTATCTTTAACAGTGACGTCGTAGATGACTTTATGCTGGGCATTTCTGATTGGATAGCAGGAAACACAGATATTTTAATGACAAAATGAGACAAGAGTATCGAGTTTCTAACTTGAAGTGAACCAAATGTATCCACGCCCTTTCCGTTTGGACATATAAGTGCGAGGAGTGTACTTTTCCATTGTCTCAGCTCGCTATCTTTGGCAGGCCCTATTCTTAGAATGTAACATTTTTTTTTTTCTCACGTTTATCAAATAACTACGCAAAAGGATTAAATTACTATATGAACACTTTTTACAACTTACGAAAGTTCCACATATCCTCATGGAAAGCTTATGGTCTGCATTGCCGCAGTTGCAGCCGTTGCCAATTGCTGAGCATGAACTGTCTCCATGTTTTTGTCTCAAAGCCCTATAGGGGCTAGATGAGATATTGTAGTCACTTGGCTAGTGGAGCTATATATTGTACTGTGCAACCACGGGAGAATGGTTGCCATGGAAACGCTTAGACTGGATGAGTACCGACGCCCTAGGGGAACCCCATGGTAGAGTGACCATGGGTACAGGATTGTCCTATTGGGTGGTATAAATGAAAACTTGTTCATGTGTGCCTATGTGTGTGCGTGCGTACGTGTGAGTTTGTAATGGGCGCCGATTGGGGACACACACCAGAAATTAGAGCTTGCAACCGGGGATATACTAAAAAACGGGGATATCCCCGTTTCTGGATATTTTAACGTAATTGAAATTGGGGTTTCAGATATGCGCCCTCAAGTTTATAGCTCAATCTGACGTTTTCCCCAATTACCTGTTATATGGATTTATTCCGGTTTATGTGTGTAAAAAAATATACACGCAATTCCTTTTTGGCGTGAATCGGGGATACATACAAGTCTTATATCAGTAAAGTGGGGCCATCATGTGGAAAGTGGGGATATCCCCATCTACGTGAGGAAAATTCCATGTCCCCAATAGGTGCCCTTAACGGTGTGATCGCGTGGTCGAGTGTGCGCGCGTGCGTGGGTGTGTGTGTGCGTCCGGACCTGTCCAAATTGTGGCTTTTCCAGAATACTTTGAAAAGCAAATGAGCGGTTAAGTTGAAACTTGGTAAGGTTGTGCATGGTGCCAATACGTACAATATGTATTAGTTGTGTGATAAATCTAGTCAAATTTGCTGATTTTTGCAAAATTTTGCAAAAACTTACCTGAGAATGAAAAATTTCAAGGTATATTACTTTTGTAGTATAGAGAGTGAAATTTGCTGATTTTTGAGGGAAAAAAAGAGCCAATTTTGCCCCAAAATTTGTATTTCCAGCATATCTTGAGAACTACTAGATCAATTAACTTATAGTTCTGTAAGTACAGTACTTACATGAGAACACATCGTTCAACATAATATTACTGTAATGTGAAATCGAGTCAAATTTGCTGATTTTTGAGGAAAAAAAAAAAAAATTTGCCCCAAAATTGCTATTTCCAGCATATCTTGAGAAGTATTTGAGCATAAAATATTTGAGCATAACATATATAAAAACTAACATGAGAATGAAATATTCAAGCTGTATCATTTTTGTAGTAAAGAGAGTGAAATTTGCTAATTTTTGAGAAAAAACGTCAATTTTCGTCCAATATTCGTATTTTCAGCATATCTTGGGAAATATTAAACCAATTAACTTAAAGTTCTGTAAGTACTCAGCGATAAACTATTACAAATTCCCATGTACAGGCCCTGTGTTGAAATCAATGTGCATGTTGGCCATGAGATACGCAACTAAGTGGATTGCCCTCTTGTTTTTCTTTTTTTTTTGTTTGGTCAATAGTTACAATTAATCCAGTTAATACTGGTGGTTTGATGTTTCGAGAGATCATTTGCCAGGCTCGACAAGTGGGATCCATTTCACCAGTTGGAACATTTACTCAGGCTGATGGAATTCCCTTGGCTAACAGCGATAATTACGAATTATTTGCATGCCCGGGTGGAACCACCGGAACTGTCGGTACAAGTAACAGCAACACTAAGACTACTCCAGTTACCTTCACATATACTGCACCTAATACTGCGGTAAACGTAAACTTACAGATACGGTAAGCTTTTAGAAGCTAATACCAAAGTATTATATGGCTTCTATGGAGAGGAAGATATACCATAAAATACTCATCTTTTTGTTAATTAATGATAGTGTAAACTTGTCGTTAGCAATTTGGTTTTAGTACGAATTTCTTTCATTGTTAAAATATGTGTGAGTTTAATGACTCGTTCTGACAACTGTGCCAAGTTTGCATCGTCAAGGCAATGTCTGTGTCATATTCGTGTGATTTATACAAGCAAAAAATATGTGCCTTCAAAATGCATAAAAAACATTTGCGAGAGGTAACCCAGCATAAGAATAGGTGTAGTCATCATCGAAATTATGATACCATATATTGTACTACACCTTGAACAAATTGTCCTATATGTTCTTAACACTGAGAAAATAAGGTGCACGATAAGCAAACATACTGGAATCTATATTTTGAAGGACCAAGGGTAATAGAAACGACCACAAATATCGAATTTCCTTCACTATGATTACGATCAAATGTTGCAAAATATTGTTAAATATTACTTCAGCTTTTTTAATGAGTCGATTGTGTCGAAGATTTGATACGGGGTACTGTAGGTTGGCACGAAATATGATAAAATGATGTGTCAAATAAGGTGAATTAAAATCATGCAATTATCAAACATCATCTACCGATATACAAGATTCAAGTGAGAAATATTGTTCTAGTCTTTTCCAAAAGAAACAAAATAAATTTTACTCTAGAACGAAGGAAGGAAAAAAAAAAACAGATTTTAGATGCGATTGTGTTACTTCATTTCTAACGAAACTTAATCCAGCGTCACAATAAACAGGAGCACCAGTCTATCATAAAAAAGAAAAAAAAAAGAGGTGAAATCTGTTTCTTTTAAGTGCAACAGTGAATGAATCTCGTCGCCAAATCGAATTTTAGAGTACCGCACAGTAGCACGTACACATTTTTTCCACCTCGTAGCCAAAGTAAGAAACACCAACAAGTAAAGGAATTAGAAGACACACTCATCGGTTGATGAAATGGTTGCTTGCAGTCGAAAAAAAGTTTGAAGGAATTTATTCCGGGTGTGAGTCACAACATCTGTCAAAATTATGTAGATTTTATAGTGAAATATCCAAATTGTACAGAGGTGTTCAAAAGTTACTCAAAAGTGGTTTCTAATATTTTCCACAAAATATTCCATTATTCGACTTCCTTACGCCGTTCTTCATATCTGTGTTTTCTGAGATAAGAGCACCTGCAGGAAACTCTACACATTTGAAAACGTAAAAATACTTTAGTGGCAATAAGTTGGGTTGTGAGTTATTTTAACGGTATATTTGAAATGAATAACTATTTGCGGCCATTACCTCTGACGAAGCGTCTTCGCATTGCAATGTCATCAAACGCTGCTTTTGTTTGTGACTTTTGATTCTCACAGTCTTGGTATTCATGAGCTTGTTCTACTCTTAATTCCAATGCATACCATTCTTAGAGGGAGCTCTATTATTATTCTGGCATTGTCATTTAACTGTTGTCTCAAGATTGACATATGTTAGACATCATTCTTCAAGGTTTCTGATTAATCTTGCATATTGCAATTCAAGGTTCTCTCATATTAATCTGAAAACGTGTTCTAATGTTGCCGCTTGTCTTTCACATAATGTCCTAAATTAAACTTCAAATTAGTGTTAGATAATTTTCACATAAGCCCATGTTCAATGTAACCGTTCATGTTTGGCTTTAAGTTGTTCAAAATCAACGTGCATGGCAACGTGTGTGAAAAGCTGCTACATCATACAAAAAAAAACATTTGGTTTCTGTATGTTTTTTATTAAAGTGTACAGACAGAGCTTAAAGAAATGTAGTATTATTACAGGTGCTCAATTGTTACGGCATCCGGCTCACTACACGAAAATCTGATGTCTCAAGTTATTGTCAACCAAGCTAATGGTAAGCTATCTATCTACTTACATTGTTCTATCTTTCTACCGGTCCATTTGCCAATCTGTCTATATGTCTTTTTGTTTGTTTATGATAGACATAACGTCTTGAAAACCTGTTTCCTATGTTTAGTTCTTCTCTTGGTACCCTTTTAGATGGTGGGCCAGATATTTTTGACTGTCCAGGTGATATATTTTTCCCTGTTCTCAATGATACACCAGTGACTAATAATTTCACTGAAGTCATGTGGACTAGACCTAGCAGCACAGGTATGTCAATTGGAGACATTCCTAGCACAAGAATTTTCTTCCAGCTTGGAGCTTCACCTTCTCCAATATCTTATGAATTCACTGACGGTTCAACGAATACCTTCTGTAATTTTGAGGTAGTTGTTAATGATGGTGAGTACCTTGTCTGACAACTTTTATTTCCTGTAACGCTTTTAACTTGATGATATGAGTAAATGTAGTAGTAAGATAGATCTCTTTAAGATCTTATAGGTGACACTCTAAAAGGGTAAAACGTTTTGGACATGATTGCCCTTAAAACTTCTTACGATTACCGCAAAGGACCATATTGAATCTTAAAATCTAATGGAAACAGTAGGCGCTAACATTGCGTTAGAGTCTTTCCAAATTATTCTGTTTAATGTAGGGTCGAATTGATAGATTCTGGATAAAAGAAAATCTTCAATTAAGACTTTGGGTCAGACACATTCAAAATTATTCAGTTTCGCTCAAAAATCTAAACTGAGATTGCATCGAACAGCAATGGAATTTGGAAAGGATGTTCACATTGCACAGTTCCTCAATTTCTCGGTAAAACCAAACTTCACACTGAGATTAGTTCCATAACTAAATAATTGAAATTCAAGAAAGACCATAAAAGCAATGTTATCGTTATAAGACGTTAACCGTGCATCGCCTTACGTGTTGAAAACTAAATTGCTTAAACGATTTGGAACATGTACGTGTTTTCCTCATAATGTATACCAAAACCTTTCTTCGGTTTAAATGTGCTAACTTTGTGTCTTCGGAGTATTAACGTTAAGTCATGTAAAATTCGATTAGAGTAATGATTGAGTTAAAGGTCGACATACTTGCCTTTTTTTCTAGATCAAGTACCTGACAGGTTGACATTCTGTCTCACTTAACATATGTTTCTTGATAGAGTATGGGTAAGAAATAATGATTTGATAATTCAGGACATTGAATGATATTTGCTTTACGACACCATGCAACCACACACGTGTGAAAGAAGCCTGCGGTGTAAATGTTACATCTTCAGGTGACCACCAACTAAATAGATCATTTGTGGCTGTTTTTTTTTTTTTTTTTTTGTTGCAATTGTAGTTCATCTGGGTAAAGTAAGTTGTTCATGAATGACACAAGATTCCTGCCATGACCAGGCTATGACAAGCTACCGCCTTGTTGTTGAGCGCCATTGGTTCAAATATCACTAACTTATCAACTCGACTTCAGCAGCACTAATTCATGACATGAATGAAATCATTTCGGGGCATCATTTGTTAAATTTACACAGAACAACTTTCATAGATGAAAAGTCAATGTAGAATCATAAGTTAAATTTATCATAGCGAATATAGTTCTCAATAGTAATAAATCTGCTGAGACCCATCAGAAGCAATGTTCAGTGTGACCTGTGCACTTGTATACATCTCTAAACTTGTCACTGAATTGGAAACTGTTTGACTATTGAGATGAGAGCCAAACAAATTATTACAATTTATATGTTGCTTAGCGTTGCTGACTTTTTTTTTTTTTTTTTTTTCAAAAATAGGATTCTGCAGCAATATTAGTTTAAAAAGGTACAAAACAATGCTTACTGGTAGACTGCTGACAACAGGATCGTAACTATTTTCACTGGAGATCTTTTGATGTCGATCATGTCGTAAAGAGATGTGCTTGCATTGTCAAACGTTTCGTTCTCTCACGTCAATCATTTGTCATACCAGTATAAAAAAAAAAAAAAAAAAAAAAAAAAAAAAACAACAACCAAGTGCACAGTTTACCTTTGCCAGACGACTTGATGGTCTCCTCTGGTTTGGCTGCTTTTATACTTCTTGTATCGACAGTTATGTTTTAATGTGTCTCAAACACATATTTTATTTTCCAGTAAGGAATCAAGCTCCAAGTGTAACTTGCCCTGTATCCTTTACGGTAAGCTCTAATGTTGGACTTACATCGATAGTCACATATGCTACACCAGTGTGCATGGCTGTCAATCAGAACGACTTTCTCGCCACGTGCAATCCTGCCAGTGGATCGTCACTCAACGTTGGTGAAACCATGGTCACTTGTACTTGTGTCGATAATGGTGGACTGACTAATGTGTGCACCTTTGCTATTACTGTTCAAGGTAAGTTAAAGGGATCAAAAAGGAAAATACTTCCCAATTGACAGCCGATCTTTTTAACCAAATAATTAAACTATTTTCTCTGCACGTTCAAACGTTCACGCAAACGGAGATTTTTTTTTTTTTTTTTGACATGAATATCACTTGCTAAACCGTATTCCTGCCCAATTGTGATATAGCACTACCGCCATTTCATATCTGATTTCAGTTTTTCAGAGGGCCGTATTCGATCATATATATATATTTTTTTTCTACGTTGATAACATACCGAGGGGGAGATCGGTTCGGGCCTACAAATTAAAACACCTGCGAAAAACTAGAGCTTTGTCTCATCTAAGTTCCACGATCTTTACATTGATGTCATTAAGTCTGACGATTGACTCTAAAGAGATTGAATATTTAAAGCCTAGGAAGTGCTGACTGCTACTGAGTGTGATTGATTCCGTCAGCATACCTTGATTTTAATAGTTTACAGTCTGTGCGAAGATTCAATCCAAATTCAAGCGATATTTCGATTTGGTATTACTGTTGCAGTAAGATCAGATGCAGGAGTAATTGCACGTCTGTTGTGCGGACTACTGACAAACCCAGTCAGGTGGGGGTGGTCAGGGCTGCACTACAAATGTTACTGATGAGCAGAACTTGATTAGGTTTTGGAAACATCACCATTTAGTGGTTTACGTCTTTTTTTTTTCTTTTCAAATTACTCTACACATATAGCACCAGTCGGCAACACACCTCCTACCATATCTGGCTGTCCTTTGGTCCCTGCAAGCAGTTTTATCGTCCCTGCCTGCACTGATCCTGATCAGAACAACGTGCAACTTGCTTGTGACCCTCCAATTGGGAGTACTCTCACACCAGGAACTGTTACTCTTGTCACCTGTACCTGCACAGACAATGGTGGTTTAACGGCTACGTGTGCTTTTATTGTAAACCCAAGTAAGGTCATGCTAACAATCAATACAGAATTACAATAACTATCATTATGGATTCATTATTGATGTCTTCAACATTATCATGATCATCCTTCTTCTTCTTTCTTGTTTCTTCTTTTAGTCTTTCTTCTTGCATTTTTTCTGCTTCGTCTCCTCATTCGACAACCTGAATTACTGCCCGAACGTACTTTTTTTCAAAAATTCTTATTTATTACTTGATAATTCAGATTTATCAACCGATAGAAAAACCTGGACTATCGATCGGAAAAATGGTGATCTTGAATTTACAAAGGAAACCTTGATTTCTCTTCGAGAATTCAAGAATATGGCTTTATAAATCTCGTCTAGTGATGATAATTTGATTAAACTGAATGATCAGTTGATAAAAGTGAATTCTTTTGGTAATCCAGGGTTATTATACGTGCCTGCAACACAGGTTCATCGATCGAAATATCATGCTTATCGGATTCAGTTCTGATAACCTGGATTTTTTACCGATATACCTTGATTTTGACCCACAATCCAGATTGATCGACTGATCCTTGATTATTGTGTTGTGAAGCTTGATTATCAAGTGATAACGTTAAGTGAATTTTCTATTTATGGTCGATTATCCAGGTTTATCCTGGATTATCATAGATAATACTAATAATAGATTGCGTTGCCATGACTGAACTGATCTATGTGAAGGTGACCCTTTGGTCTCGGGGTGTTCCTCGTTCTTTTAGAAGAGGTGCGAGTGAAGATATACTTTTCAACCTCGAAATCAAAGTGCGATATGCAACAACTAAGGTGCTGATGAAAAGAAGGTCCCTGAGTTTTGGTGTTTTCTTTTCATTTTATTGCTGTTGATTATTTATGTTCGAAACAATTTTTCCAATTGGTCAGTCTACGACTTGTGGCAAATTGTAGCAACTGCCAGGCGTACCCAACCAACGAAAATAACTGATAAAAGTCAACTTATCAAATACGGAGTCTCTCATGTCATTTGACAGTTGCTTGCGGTCGGCCATTATATATGCTAAGCTATGTGAATCGAGGAGAAAATTGGGATGGGGATTGGTAAACGACTTACAGGTGTACCCTACACAAAAATTAAGACAATGGGTATTCCTTGCACCTTATGTTTCTACTATTTCGACTGTCTTTTTTATCATTTTCAAATCGGTTTCAGTTGGTTACCTCATCAGCTGATCCAAGTCATTCAAAAAGGGGGGGGGGGGGGGGTGATGTGAAAAAAGTAAGTGGACGACTGTTAGGTACGTCCCGCCAACAGGAATAAGGCATTCCTAACATCCCAATTCTCAAATATCATTTTCCACATGGACTTTAACTAATTACGAGATAACCTCGGTCAGTAGGAGAAGTTGGGAATGGCAGTTGTAGTCCCCCGAGACAATGACTGTGTCTTACACTTGAAGGCCTACCTGTCATTTTCCGGTTGATTCCAGTTGGTAACCTCATGAACTGATCAAGACAGCGGTGAGAGGGGTAATTATTGGTGACTGACAGAGGTAGCCAACCACTCAAAATTACTGGCATTGGCCATTTGTTTTTCTTGTAACCATACCTTACGTATTGTCATTAACTTCATTCTTTTGCCAATAAAATAGTATATAATAGATATCATTGAACATTATTCATGCTGCTGAACAGCTGCTACAGTCTACTATTTACTGAAATTGACCTTTTTTTGACATGAATTTGTATAAGCTACGCATTTAACGATAGTTATATCCAAAACAGTTTTCAAAAAATATTACAACATCGTGAAAGAAAGGAAATGATACAATAGTGCATATACATCTGAATTTGATCGTAACATTTGGTTGCTTGTCAAAACTGTCAAGACATGTACATGTTATTGTGATGGGAAATATGTCACCTGATACTTGGAGACCACCCTCTTTGCTGGGCGCTAGTGTGTGCATGTTTTTTGTGACTTGTGTTCCAATACGCTACAGGTTGCATTGAGAAGGTGCTCCTCATTGTTTTCGGTAGTGGTCAAAGGTTGTCTGGGATAACTGGGGCCAAACTTTGAAAACTTTTAGCAAGATATTTCAAGTTAGAAAAAATTGGGAAAGCTTATACTTGGTGTATGGATGAGTTATGCTGGTGGTCCTTTCCGGGTGTTCAAGAATTTGGGGTCAAAGGCCCAAAAAGATCATATGAGTAATATCATGGAATCAAGCAAAATGTTTCTCCTTCTGCAGATTGCATTTTGTTAAAATGAATTTGCGTCAAATTAATACTATGGTAGAGGTTTCTTTAGCTTTTCCAAAATTATTGGTCTCATATGGGACATTGTATTAAATCATACGTTTTCTTCATATTTTGCTGAGTAACGTAGCAGTTATGTCTTAAATTACCATTGCCGCAGTAGGAACCTTTGCAGTTTTCAACATTTGTGGGTTCATCTTCACAATTGGCCGTATTTGTCCATAAAATGTTACAATGTGTGACTTTGGGTTTGTAAAAGCAATATGGGATACAAGTTCTTTTTTTTTCATGTGATAAATTGTGGATTAACTTTAGTTCAGACTAACTGAGTACATTTAAAATAATCTTCGAGCTAGGAGCAAAATCGACCTTGTACTATTGCTATTTTTTTTTTCAGTTCATAAAGCAAGACGGAATATCAGATCATTAAAGTTTCGCTTAAAATTTTGTGTAATTCACTGTTTTCTTACTTTTCAGTTCATATCATACTAAAACTATCTTTGAATTTTATCGTTAGGTTTTCTTCTTTTACGAAGACTTTTGAAACATTTTCTTTTTTGTTTAGCGAAATTTTTCTCTACTTTCTTATATGCAGCTCAGAATGTTCCCCCTGTGGCTACATGTCCAGCTGATGTTACTGTGTTTTCAATTCAAGGAAACTTTGGCAATGTTGCAGAGTTTGGTAATTTAGTTTGCACTGACAATGATGAACCTCTAGGAAATGTCGTTGGATCTTGCGATAGACAATCTGGTGAATTCTTCCAAGGAGTTGGACCTAATACAGTTACGTGTACTTGTACAGACTCAAATTCAGCTGTCACTACTTGTACGTTTGTTGTCAATGTACTTTCATTTGTTGGTAAGTTTGATGAATTTAACAAATTCCACTTTATAAAATGTTAACTTAGAAGAAAGCGTGTCATAGTGTATGGATACGTCAAAGTTGTATACTGTTACTACCAAAAGCATGGAATAACCATTCTGAATTTGAGGGTACAGTTTTATCTTGTTATCTTCACGTTCGAGGTACTTACTTAGTGTACATTACCAAGTACCCATTCCACATGTTTACTCAGTAGTTTGCATAATGATAACAAACATATGATGTTTCATACAGCACAAATTACACAAAATTACATAGCAACGATTTTTCAGTTTAACCATGAGAATGCCCGGTTACATGGACTTCGTCATAGCACAAGGCAGGTATTCGCAATCAGCTCTGTTTGGAGCAAATGCCTTTTCTAGAAAATAAAAGGTGTGTTTTAGAAAGGAGGAAGAAAAAATCCTCGTTACTGGTGCAGTTAAAAAAAAATATGTTCGGACGGGAAACAAGAATTGAAATTTCCATAGTGCAATACACACAAAATAAAGGTACTTTTTCGGTTCACTTCTTTTGTGACAAAACTTTCTTTTTTTACATGCAGATCCGAATGTTCCTCCTGTGGCTACATGTCCGGCTGATGTAACTGTGTTTTCAATTCAAGGAAACTTTGGCAATGCTGCTGAGTTTGGTAATTTAGTTTGCACTGACAATGATGATCCTCTAGGAAATGTCGTTGGATCTTGCGATAGACAATCTGGTGAATTCTTCCAAGGAATTGGACCTAATACAGTTACGTGTACTTGTACAGACTCAAATTCAGCTGTCACTACCTGTACGTTTGTTGTCAATGTAGTTTCATTTGTTGGTAAGTTTAATAAATTTAATAAATTCCACTTTATAAAATGTTAACTTAGAAGAAAGCGTGTAATAGTGTATAGATACATCAAAGTTGTACAGCGATAAGTTTACTACCAAAAGCATGGAATAAACCATTCTGAATTTGGGGATACAGTTTTATCTTGTTATCTTCACGTTCGAGGTACTTACTTAGTGTACATTACAAAGTACCCATTCCACATGTTTACTCAGTAGTTTGCATAATGATGATAAACATATGATGTTTCATACGGCACAAATTAAACAAAATTACATAGCAACGATTTTTCAGTTTAACCATGAGAATGCCCGGTTACATGGACTCCGTTATACCACAAGGTAGGTATTCGCAATCAGCTCTGTTTGGAGCAAATGCCTTTTCTAGAAAATGAAAGGTGTGTTTTAGAAAGGAGGAAGAAGAAATTCCTCGTTACTGGTGCAGTTACAAAAAATATGTTCGGACGGGAAACAAAAATTGAAAATTTCCATAGTGCAATACGCACAAGATGAAGGTTCTTTTTCGGTTCACTTCTTTTGTGACAAAAGTTTGAAACCATTGTTTTTGTGCAGGTTGCGGTGATTTTTTTCTTCACTTCTTTACATGCAGATCCGAATGTTCCTCCTGTGGCTACATGTCCGGCTGACGTAAGTGTGTTTTCAATTCAAGGAAACTTTGGCAATGCTGCTGAGTTTGGTAATTTAGTTTGCACTGACAATGATGATCCTCTAGGAAATGTCGTTGGATCTTGCGATAGACAATCTGGTGAATTCTTCCAAGGAATTGGACCTAATACAGTTACGTGTACTTGTACAGACTCAAATTCAGCTGTCACTACTTGTACGTTTGTTGTCAATGTACTTTCATTTGTTGGTAAGTCCTTTGGATTTTGTACTTTGTTTACAAGATGCGAATTAAAATATATAGTCATATAAGAGTTAATGCATGCATCAAAGTTTTGTGGTGATAATAAGGCTATCATCTGCAAGTAGTAAATCATTCTGCTTGTCAGAATTTCTTTCTACGTCCCTATGTTTACATACGACGTTCTTAACTATTGTACATTACAAAATGAAACTCACTGTACACCTAGCAGAGAAGTAAACAGTAGTTTGCATAGTAATAATAATAGCACTATGACTCTGCCCTTGTCTGGACTCTATCATATTACAAGGCAGGGTTTCATGATCAGCTGTGCTATGTAAAACCCTGCCTTGTAATATGAAAGAATTCAGGTAGAGGCAGAGTTTCACACACAGCCGTGTTATGAAAAAATGCCCTGCCACCACACACTGTATGTTTTGGAACAGAAAGAAATGATAGTCACTTGTGCTCTTCAAGCAATAAGTCGCCCTAAATCACAACTGTTGAACCTAACGGGTTGTTTTCTTTAAAATATGATAAACTGTTAAACTACGGACGTACTTAAAACCTTGTGTATGTTTTTCTCGCCCAACAATGTAACTGTAAATATAAATGTAACTGTAAATGTTAATGTAAATATAAATATTAATATAAATCTAAATCTGAATCTGAATCTAAATCTGAATTTGAATCTAAATCTGAATCTGAATCTAAAACTGAATCTCAATCTAAATCTAAATCTGAATCTGAATCTAAATCTAAATCTGAATCTAAATCTGGATCTAAATCTGAATCTAAATCTGAATCTAAATCTAAATCTGAATCTAAATCTAAATCTAAATCTAAATCTAAATCTGGATCTAAATCTAAATCTGAATCTGAATCTAAATCTGAATCTGAATCTAAATCTGAATCTGAATCTAAATCTGAATGTAAATCTGAATCTAAATCTGAATCTAAATCTGAATCTGAATCTGAATCTAAATCTGAATCTAAATCTGAATCTAAATCTGAATCTAAATCTGCATCTGAATCTGAATCTAAATCCAAAATCTAAATCTGAATCTGAATCTAAATCTAAATCTGAATTTAAATCTAAATCTGAATCTAAATCTGAATCTCAATCTAAATCTGAATCTCAATCTAAATCTGAATCTAAATTTAAATCTGAATCTAAATCTATGTCTAAATCGGAATCTAAATCTGAATCTGAATCTAAATCTAAATCTGAATCTAAATCTGAATCTGAATCTAAATCTGAATCTGAATCTAAATCTAAATCTAAATCTGAATCTAAATCTGAATCTGAATCTGAATCTAAATCTAAATCTAAATCTAAATCTGAATCTAAATCTAAATCTGAATCTAAATCTAAATCTGAATCTGAATCTGAATCTAAATCTAAATCTGAATCTGAATCTGAATCTAAATCTAAATCTGAATCTAAATCTGAATCTGAATTACAATCTGAATCTGAATCTAAATCTAAATCTGAATCTGAATCTGAATCTAAATCTAAATCTGAATCTGAATCTAAATCTGAATCTGAATCTAAATCTGAATCTGAATCTAAATCTGAATCTAAATCTAAATCTAAATCTGAATCTGAATCTAAATCTAAATCTGAATCTGAATCTAAAACTGAATCTAAATCTGAATCTAAATCTGAATCTAAATCTAAATCTGAATCTGAATTTGAATCTGAATCTAAATGTAACTGTAACTGTAGATGTAAATGTTAATGTAAACGTAAATGTAAACGTAAACGTAAATGTAAACATAAATGTAACTGTAAATACAAATGTAAATGTAACTGTAAATACAAACATAAATGTAAATGCAAATGTAAATATAAATATATTACAGAAGGATTCGTGGGTTGGTATATAAATGTAAATATAACGAAGACGCATATACAAAATGTTCCCCTATCAAGGTAATCGTGCCTTAAATACCAACAAATTGAAAAGAAACGAACTAAATATTTCGAGGTCCTTCCGCTTCCTCAGAGATCTAAGTAAAAAGTAAGAAAATCCTATGTTCATTCGTAAAGGGGCCCAACAGGAAGTTAAAGACTATCAGGAGGTGAAATAGTTATACAATTTTGTAAATAAGCATCATTATCAGTAAATTTGTGAAAGTACAAAATGAATTTGAAATAGGTACGATCCTTTACAGTGGGTCAATTTTTTACTTTGTTACTTTACTGTGTTATGTCCTCTTTGAATGGTTTATAAAAAGACACAGAATTTCTGCTTTTCGTTTTCAGCTTTATCGTTTGTGACTTGATAATACATTTGCTCAAATTGTTTTTTTTTTCTTTTGTATTAAAATTTCACCTTAGGATGTTAATAACTACCGGTAATTATTTATTTCACTACCATTTTCAGTGGGTCTATGTAACCTTTCAAGGCAGTTTCACCCTTCCCAAGACCGATAATATTTCTAGGAGCACTATTTTGTATCTCTGTTCAACTAAATGTTTCAATTTGTTTACTTTTGTGTTATGTATTCTTTGGAAACTTTATAAAAAGAATTAGAGTTTGTATTATTCGTTTTCCTTTTTTTTTTCGTTTGTGACTTGATTTTACATTTGCTCAAATTGTTTTTTTTTCTTTTGTATTGAGATTTCAGTTGATGATCATAATAACTATCATTAAATGATTTTATTTGACTATCATTAAAAGCAACAGTCGTGCATCTCACTTAGTTACACTACCACATTATTAATGTACTCAGCATAACGTACCTACACTGTGATAAATGACTTAAAAATGATACTATTGATTCTTTTCAAAAGTTGCCAATTCCCCTCCACAAATTGGAGCATGCCCAAACGATGTGCAAGGATTCCCCGTGAATAACCAAGTTTTTCTTCAGTTTACGACTCCTGGATGCACTGATCCTAATGGAGATGTAGTAAACGTGGTATGCACGCCTGCAGCATTGACAACTGTCGCTGTTTTCCCATCAACGATAATATGTACTTGTACCGATACATCTCAAGCAAGTGATAGTGTTTCCTGTACAGGTAAAGAATTTCTATCCCCTGAATCATAAGTCTGCATGTTCAATTTAAAATGGATTATAATATATATCATTCCATTGAAGCTTAAAGTAATAGGATTTAGATAAACGTCTGAGTCAATCTAGAAAAATAATATATTTAATAAGCAATAACTTTTTTTATAATGGTTCTGAATGATCTTTTATGTAGCTAAATGGTGTTGCTGTTTTACGTGAATAGTGTAAGGTTTCGATCTTTCTGTGTTTCGTGTATGATACAATTATCAAACTTTGCTATTTTAACCCTATCGGAACTTATGCATGTGAAACAAATTTCAATTATTTTACTAATTTTTCACCGGTTCAGTGCAAATATACTTTAATCTTATTAAACTTAACGAGAAGAACATTGGGAGTAAAATGCAGCAATGGTGACTCACGCATATTGACTAAACTAGGGAGTCAACTGAAGTTTCTAACAGCTAATGCAGGTTGACACTCATGAAAATCAGAAAATACAAGTCACTCAATACTACAATAAGTAAAGGTGAAACAAACAAACGACAAGAAAAAGAAAAATGCCAGGTATATATTGATATTTAGAAGGTGTCTGTTAATTTGATTGCAAAATTGAAAATAGGACGTTAAGTCGAGCCACCTTGAACGAAACCATATTGGTAATCACATAGAAAGTATTGTCTCACTCAAGACGAATGCAGCTGCTATACGAGTGAACATAAGATTTTCTAGTACATTTAAAAAAAATAAAATTGTTCATCGCTTGTTTTTTTTTTGCAGATCCAAGTTAAAAACTTCCTGAAAATAAAGAAAAATACAGTTTCATTATTCACAAATAGCAGCTGCACTGATGATAGTAGTATGCTTCCGTCTTTTCTTCTCGTGTGAGCAAACTATCGTTGATTGAAAGTAAAATATTTACTGAACCTGTGCAAAAGTAGATGATTCATTTCTGTTTCAAATTGTACTGAAAGTTTATTCAAAGTAAGATTCCATTTTCTGGATTTTGTTTTTTTTAATATCTGCATCGATGCAGTTTGAACCTACAGTCATGATCAACGTATGAATAAATACCTTCTTACGTCTACCGGAGTTTAAATTCAATATGCTTCAGTGGATTGTAAGTGACTTACCAATTATAACCTATAGTATCTGCATGCATTCTTATTTTGTTAACAGTTAATCAGCCTCCAACAATCACTTGTCCCGATTCTTTTTCGGTAACTACTGCTGTTAGAATCACATCGACTACGGTTCCCTTTAATATACCATTGTGCATAGACGTTAATGAGAATAACTTTCCCGCCAATTGTAATCCTGGAAGTGGATCTATTCTAAATGCTGGCGTAAACGACATCACCTGTACTTGTACAGACAATGGTGGACTCAGTACTGCTTGTACCTTTACTGTAACCGTTCAAAGTAAGTAAAATGAATTGAAGAAACGTTTCTCCATTTATTTTGATGACATGGTAGGATAGAATACATACAAATTTGTGACAGCTTAGCTTCCATTTTTGTGTGAAACACCAAAGATATGCACAGATGGGCAATCCTCTTCGCAAAAAAAAAAAAAAAACATATGTTCTAGTTGACGTTGAAATCGTTTGCGCTAACAATCATTTTGAGGTGAGATATGCAGAGAAGTCGAACGTTTTTATACACAGAAGGAAAAAGCTCTAGCATCAATACTGTACTTAATACTCGGTACAGAATGTTAAAGACGTATCAGGAGGTGAAACAGTTATACAATTTTGTAAATAAGTATCATGATGAGTACATTTGTGAAGGAACAAAATGGATTATAAATAGGTGTGATTGTTTACAGTGGGTCTATGTAACTTTTCAAGGCAGTTTCACCCTTTTTAAAACTGTTGAATATTTATAGGAACACTACTTTGTTTTTCTGTTCAACTAAATGTTTCAATTTGTTTACTTTTGTGTTATGTCTTCATGAAATGGTTTTTAAAAAGAACCAGAATTTGTGCAATTCGTTTTCAGTTTTATCGGTTGTGACTTGATGATACATTTGCTCATTTTTTTTTCTTTCTCTTTTGTATTGAAATTTCAGTTGAGCATATTGATAACTATCATTAAATGATTTTATTTGACTATCATTAAAAGCAACAGTCGTGCATCTCACTTAGTTACACTACCACATTATTAATACACGCAGTATAACGTATCTACACTGTGATAAATGACTTGAACATGATAATATTGATTCTTTTTAAAGTTGCAAATTCCCCTCCACAAATTGGAGCATGCCCAAACGATGTGCAAGGATTCCCCGTGAATAACCAAGTTTTTCTTCAGTTTACGACTCCTGGATGCACTGATCCAAATGGAGATGTAGTAAACGTGGTTTGCATCCCTGCAGCAGCGACAACTGTCGCTGTTTTCCCATCAACCATAATATGCACTTGTACTGATACATCTCAGGCAATTGATAGTGTTTCCTGTACAGGTAAGGAATTTCTAGTACCTGAATTCTAAGTCTGCATGTTCAATTTTAAATAGATTATAACATATATCATTCCATCGAAGCTTTAACTAATACCTTTTAGATTAACGTGTGAGTCAATCTAGAATAGTAATATATTTAATAAGCCATAACTTGCTATTTAATCGCTCTGAATGACCTTTTATATAGCTAAATAGTGTTGCTGTTTTACGGAAATAGGGTAAAGTTTCAATCTTTCTGTGTTTCGTAAATGATAAAATTATCAAACTTTACTAATTTCAGCTTTAAGGAAACTTATGCATGTCAAAGACAAATGTTAATTATTTTACTACTTTTTAACAGTTCAGTGTAACTTCTCTTTAATTTTATTACATTTAAAGAGAAGAACATTGTGAGTAAAATGCAGCAATAATGACTCAAGCATAGTGACTAAACTACAGAGTCAATTGAAGTTTCTAACATCTAATGAAGGTTGACACTCCTGAAAATCAGAAAATAAAAGCCAGTAAGTGGTTCAATAACTAAAAGGGAAACAAACAAAAAAGACAAGAAAAATAAAAATGCCAAATACATGTTGCTTTTTCGAATGTGTCTGTAAATTTGATTCCAATAATGAAAACAGCACATTAAGGTGAACGACGTGGAACGAACGCAAATTGGTAATTATATAGAAAGCATTGTCTTGTTCAAGACGAATGCAGATACTATACGAGTAAACATGAGATTTTCTAGGACATTTAAAAAAAAGTTCATGGTTTACATTTTGTAGATTCAACTTAAAAATTTTATGAAAGTAAAGTTGGATTCAATTTCGTTATTAACAAATAGCACCTGTATTGATGATGGTAGTATGCTTCTCTCTTTTCTTCTTACGCGAGTGAAAAATCGTTGGTTGAAATTAAAATAGTTACTGAATCCTTAAGAAATAATAGATGGTTTTCTTCTATGTAACGTTGAAATAAAACTTTATTCACAATAAAATTGTATTTTCTGGAATGTTCTTTTACTATCTGCATTGATGCAGTTTCAGCCTACCGTGATGATCAACGTATGAATAAATACCTTTCTAGATCTATCTCAGTTTAAATTCAATATGCATCAGTTGATTGGAAGTGACTCACGAGTTATATTGTGTAATATCTTTGTGCTTCAAAAACCCCTGTCTTATTTTGTTAACAGCCAATCAACCTCCAACAGTCACTTGTCCCGATTCTTTTTCGGTAACTACTGCTGTCGGAATCACATCGACTACGGTTCCCTTCAATATACCATTGTGCATAGACGTTAATGAGAATAACTTTCCCGCCAATTGTAATCCTGGAAGTGGATCTACTCTAAATGCTGGCGTAAACGACATCACCTGTACTTGTACAGACAATGGTGGACTCAGTACTGCGTGTACCTTTAGTGTAACCGTTCAAAGTAAGTTAAATGAATTAGAAACATTCGCTATTTATTTTGTTGACATTGTAGAATAGAATACATACAAATTTGTGACAGTTTAGCTTCTATTTTTTTGACATGCACAGATGGCCAATCCTGTTCGAAAAAAAAAATCATACGTTCTGGTTGACGTTTAAAACCGTTTTCTCTAACAATCATTTTGAGGTGAAATGTGCATGGAAGTCCAACGTTTCTGTACACAGAAGGAAAAAAAAAAAACCTAGCACCAATATTGGACTTAATACTCGGTACAGAAAGTTAAAGGCTATCAGGAGGTGAAACAGTTATACAATTTTGCAAATAAGCATCGTGATGAATACATTTGTGAAAGGGCAACACGGATTTGAAATAGGTATGATTCTTTACAGGGAGCTTATGTAAGTTTTCAAGGTGGTTTTACCCTTTCTAAGACCGATAATATTTTTTGGAGCATTATTTTGTTTTTCTGTTATACTATATGTTTTAATATGTTTACTTTTGTGTTATGTCTTCTTTGAAAGGTTTCTAAAAAGAACCAGAGTTTGTGATTTTCCTTTTCAGTTTTATCGTTTGTGACTGGATGATGCATTTTTCAATTTTTTTTTTTTCTGTTGTATTGGAATCTCAGTTTTGGATGTTAATAACTATCATTAAATGATTTTATTTGACCATCATTAAAAGCAACAGTCGTGCGTCTCACTTAGTTACACTACCATATTATTAATGCACTCAGCTTAACGCACCTACACTGTGATAAATGACTTGAACATGATTCTGTTGATTCTTTTTAAAGTTGCAAATTCTCCTCCACAAATTGGAGCATGCCCAAACGATGTACAAGGATTCCCCGTGAATAACCAAGTTTTTCTTCAGTTTACGACTCCTGGATGCACTGATCCTAATGGAGATGTGGTAAACGTGGTATGCACGCCTGCAGCATTGACAACTGTCGCTGTTTTCCCATCAACCATAATATGTACTTGTACCGATACACCTCAAGCAAGTGATAGTGTTTCCTGTACAGGTAAGGAATTTCTATCCCCTGAATCTTAAGTCTGCATGTTCAATTTATAATAGATTATAATATACATCATTCGGTCGAAGCTTAAAGTAATAGGTTTTAGATAAACGTGTGTGTCAATCTAGAAAAATGATATATTTAATAAGCAATAACTTGTTGTTCATCGTTCTGAATGATCTTTTATGTAGCTAAATGGTGTTGCTGTTTTACGTGAATAGTGTAAGGTTTCGATCTTTCTGTGTTTCGTATATGATACAATTAATTAAACTGTACTAATTAAACCGTATCGGAGCTTATGCATGTGAAACAAATTTCAATTATTTTACTTATTTTTTACCGGTTCAGTGTAACTATATTTTAAAAGTATTAAACTTAAGGCGAAGAACATTGGGAGTAAAATGTAACAACAGTGACTCAAGCATATTGACTAAACTAGGGAGTCAACTGAAGTTTCTAACAGCTAATGCAGGTTGACACTCCTGAAAATCAGAAAATACAAGTCAGTAAGTGCTACAATAAGTAAAGTTAAAACAAACAAAAAAGACAAGAAAAAGAAAAATGCAAATACATATTGATATTTTAGAAGGTGTCTGTTAATTTGATTGCAAAATTGAAAATAGGACGTTAAGTCGAGCCACCTTGAATGAAACTATATTGGTAATCATATAGAAAGCATTGTCTCACTCAAGATGAATGCAGATACTATACGAGTAAACATGAGATTTTCTAGTACATTTTTAAAAAAAAAATGAAAATTGTTCATGGCTTTTTTTTTAGTAGATCCAAGTTAAAAACTTAAAGAAAATAAAGAAAAATACAGTTTCATTATTCACAAATAGCAGCTGCACTGATGATAGTAGTATGCTTCTGTCTTTTCTTCTCGTGTGAGCAAAATATCGTTGGTTGAAAGTTAAATAGTTACTGAACTTGTACAAAGTAGATGATTCATTTCTGTTTCAAATTGTAATGAAATTTTATCGAAAGTACGGTTCTATTTTCTGGATTTCTTTTTTTAATATCTGCATCGACGCAGTTTAAACCTACCGTCATGATCAACGTATGAATAAATACCTACTTACATCTACCTCAGTTTATATTTGATATGCTTCATTGTATTGTAAGTGACTTACCAATTATAACCTGTAATATCTGCATGCATTCTAAGCTCCTGTCTTATTTTCTTAACAGTCAATCAGCCTCCAACAATCACTTGTCCCGATTCTTTCTCGGTAACTACTGCTGTTGGAATCACATCGACTACGGTTCCCTTCAATATACCATTGTGCATAGACGTTAATGAGAATAACTTTCCCGCCAATTGTAATCCTGGAAGTGGATCTACTCTAAATGCTGGCGTAAACGACATCACCTGTACTTGTACAGACAATGGTGGACTCAGTACTGCTTGTACCTTTAGTGTAACCGTTCAAAGTAAGTTAAATGAATTGAAAAACGTTTCGCTATTTATTTTGATGACATGGTAGAATAGAATACATACAAATTTGTGACAGCTTAGCTTCTATTTTTTTGTGAAACACCAAAGATATGCACAGATGGGCAATCCTCTTCGCAAAAAAAAAAAAAAAAAAAAAAAAAAAAAAACATATGTTCTAGTTGACGTTGAAATCGTTTTCACTAACAATCATTTTGAGGTGAGATATGCAGAGAAGTCGAACGTTTTTATACACAGAAGGAAAAAGCTCTAGCATCAATACTGTACTTAATACTCGGTACAGAATGTTAAAGACGTATCAGGAGGTGAAACAGTTATACAATTTTGTAAACAAGTATCATGATGAGTACATTTGTGAAGGAACAAAATGGATTATAAATAGGTGTGATTGTTTACAGTGGGTCTATGTAACTTTTCAAGGCAGTTTCACCCTTTTTAAAACTGTTGAATATTTATAGGAACACTAGTTTGTTTTTTCTGTTGGATTAACCGTTTTAATATGTTTACTTTTGTGTTATGTCTTCATGAAATGGTTTTTAAAAAGAACCAAAATTTGTGCAATTCGTTTTCAGTTTTATCGGTTGTGACTTGATGATACATTTGCTCATTTTTTTTTTTCTCTTTTGTATTGAAATTTCAGTTGAGCATACTGATAACTATCATTAAATGATTTTATTTCACTATCATTAAAAGCAGCAGTTGTGCATCTCACTTAGTTACTTAACTACATTATTAATACACTCAGTATAACGTACCTATACTGTGATAAATGACTTGAACATGATAATATTGATTCTTTTTAAAGTTGCAAATTCCCCTCCACAAATTGGAGCATGCCCAAACGATGTGCAAGGATTTCCTGTGAATAACCAAGTTTTTCTTCAGTTTACGACTCCTGGATGCACTGATCCAAATGGAGATGTAGTAAACGTGGTATGCACCCCTGCAGCAGGGACAACTGTCGCTGTTTTCCCATCAACGATAATATGTACTTGTACCGATACATCTCAAGCAATTGATAGTGTTTCCTGTACAGGTAAGGAATTCCTATTCTATGAATTCTAAGTCTGCATGTTCAATTTAAAATAAATTGCGAAATATATCACCAAATCGAAGCTTTTACTAATACCTTTTAGATTAACATGTTAGTCAATCTAGAAAAATAATATGTTTATTATATCATAACTTGTGATTAATCGTTCTGAATGACCTTTTATGTAGCTAATTTATGTTGCTGTTTTACGTGAATAGTGTACGGTTTCGATCTTTCTGAGTTTCGTATATGATAAAATGATCAAACTGTACTAAATTTCAGTTGTAACGGAGCTTATGCATATGAAACAAATTTCTTTTTTATCAGGTTAGTGTAACTTTTTTCAATCTTATCAAATTTAAAGAGAAGAACATTGCGATTAAAATGCAGCAATAGTGACTCAAGCATAGTGACTTAACTACAGAGTCAACTGAAGTTTCTAACATCTAATGAAGGTTGACACTCCTGAAAATCAGAAAATACAAGTCAGTAAGTGGTTCAATAACTAAAAGGGAAACAAACAAAAAAAGACAAGAAAAATAAAAATGCCAAATACATGTTGCTTTTTCGAATGTGTCTGTAAATTTGATTCCAATAATGAAAACAGCACATTAAAGTGAACGACGTGGAACGAACCCAAATTGGTAATTATATAGAAAGAATTGTCTTGTTCAAGACGAATGCAGATATTATACGAGTTAACATGAGATTTTCTAGGACATTTAAAAAAAAGTTCATGGTTTACATTTTGTAGATTCAACTTAAAAATTTTATGAAAGTAAAGTTGGATTCAATTTCGTTATTAACAAATAGCACCTGTATTGATGATGGTAGTATGCTTCTCTCTTTTCTTCTTACGCGAGTGAAAAATCGTTGGTTGAAATTAAAATAGTTACTGAATCCTTAAGAAAAAATAGATGGTTTTCTTCTATATAACGTTGAAATAAAACTTTATTCACAATAAAATTGTATTTTCTGGAATGTCCTTCTACTATCTGCATTGATGCAGTTTCAGCCTACCTTGATGATCAACGTATGAATAAATACCTTTCTAGATCTATCTCAGTTTAAATTCAATATGCATCAGTTGATTGGAAGTGACTCACGAGTTATATTGTATAATATCTTTGTGCTTCAAAAATCCCTGTCTTATTTTGTTAACAGCCAATCAACCTCCAACAGTAACTTGTCCCGATTCTTTTTCGGTAACTACTGCTGTTGGAATCACATCGACTACGGTTCCCTTCAATATACCATTGTGCAGTAGACGTTAATGAGAATAATTTCCCCGCCAATTGTATTCCTGGAAGTGGATCTACTCTAAATGCTGGCGTAAACGATATCACCTGTACTTGTACAGACAATGGTGGACTCAGTACTGCTTGTACCTTTAGTGTAACTGTTCAAAGTAAGTTAAATGAATTAGAAACATTTCGCTATTTATTTCGATGACAATGTAGAATAGAATACATACAAATTTGTGACAGTTTAGCTTCTATTTTTTTGTGTGAAACCACGAAAGACATGCACAGATGGCCAATCCTGTTCGGAAAAAAAAGAAAGAAGGACTCATACGTCCTTGTTGACGTTTAAAACCCTTTTAACTAACAATCATTTTGAAGTGAAATGCGCATGGAAGTCCAACGTTTCTGTACACAAAAGGAAAAAAAAACACTAGCACTAATATTGGACTTAATACTCGGTACAGAAAGTTAAAGGCTATCATGAGGTGAAACAGTTATACAATTTTGCAAGTAAGCATCGTGATGAATACATTTGTGAAAGGACAACACGGATTTGAAATAGGTATGATTCTTTACAGGGAGCTTATGTAAGTTTTCAAAGTGATTTTACCCTTTCCAAGACCGATAATATTTCTTGGAGCACTATTTTGTTTTCCTGTTATACTATATGTTTTAATATGTTTACTTTTGTGTTATGTCTTCTTTGAAAGGTTTATAAAAAGAACCAGAGTTTGTGATTTTTCTTTTATGTTTTATCGTTTGTGACTGGATGATGCATTTGTTCAAATTGTTTTTTTTTTTCTTTTGCATTGGAATCTCAGTTTTGGATGTTAATAACTATCATTAAATGATTTTATTTGACCATCATTAAAAGCAACAGTTGTGCATCTCACTTAGTTACTTAACTACATTATTAATACACTCAGTATAACGTACCTACACTGTGATAAATGACTTCAACATGATTCTATTGATTCCTTTTAAAGTTGCAAATTCCCCTCCACAAATTGGAGCATGCCCAAACGATGTGCAAGGATTCCCTGTGAATAACCAAGTTTTTCTTCAGTTTACGACTCCTGGATGCACTGATCCTAATGGAGATGCAGTAAACGTGGTATGCACCCCTGCAGCAGGGACAACTGTCGCTGTTTTCCCATCAACGATAATATGTACTTGCACCGATCCATCTCAAGCAAGTGATAGTGTTTCCTGTACAGGTAAGGAATTTCTATCCCCTGAATTCTAAGTCTGCATGTTCAATTTAAAATAGATTATAAGATATATCATTCCATCAAAGCATTAAGTAATAGGTTTTAGATCAATGTGTGAGTCAGTCTAGAATAGTAATATATTGAATAACAATAACTTGTTATTAATCGTTCTGAATGACCTTTTATGTAGCTAAATAGTGTTGCTGTTTTACGTGAATAGTGTAAGGTTTCGATCTTTCTGTGTTTCGCATATGATAACATTATCAACTTTAGTAATTTAACACTATCGGAGCTGATGCATGTGAAAAAAAATTTCACTTTTTACTACTTTTTTACCTGTCCACTGTGTGACTATACTTTAATCTTCTGAAACTAAACGAGAAGAACATTGTGAGTAAAATGCAACAACAGTGACTCAAGCATAGTGACTAAACTGGACAGTCAACTGAAGGTTCTAACAGCTAATGTAGGTTGACACGCATGAAAATCAGAAAATACAAGTCAGTAAATGCTACAGTAAGTAAAGTTAAGACAAACAAAAAAAAAGACAAGAAAAAGAAAAATTGCAAAGACATATTGATATTTTAGAAGGTGTCTGTTAATTTGATTGCAAAATTGAAAATAGGACGTTAAGTCGAGCCACCTTGAAAGAAACCATATTGGTAATCATATAGAAAGCATTGTCTCACTCAGGATGAATGCAGATACTATACCAGTGAACATGAGATTTTCTAGTACATTTTAAAAAGAAAAAAAAGAAAATTGTTCATGGCTTTTTTTTAGTAGATCCAAGTTAAAAACTTCCTGAAAGTAAAGAAAAATACAATTTCATTATTCACAAATAGCACCTGTATTGATGATAGTAGTATGCTTCCCTCTTTTCTTCTTGTGGGACCGAAAAATCGTTGATCGAAAGTTAAATAGTTACTGAACATGTAGAAAAGTAGATAATTCATTTCTAGTTCAAGTTGTAATGAAATTTTATTCAAAGTAAGATTCCATACTCTGGATTTTTTTAAATATCTGCATGGATGCAGTTTGACCTACCGTCATTATCAACGTATGAATAAATACCTTCTTATATCTACCTCAGTTTAAATTTAATATGTTTCAGTTTATTGGAAGTGACTCACGAGTTATAACCTGTATTATTTTTGTGCTTCAAAAACCTCTGTCTTATTTTGTTAACAGCCAATCAACCTCCAACAGTCACTTGTCCCGATTCTTTCTCGGTAACTACTACTGTTGGAATCACATCGACTACGGTTCCCTTCAATATACCATTGTGCATAGACGTTAATGAGAATAACTTTCCCGCCAATTGTAATCCCGGAAGTGGATCTACTCTAAATGCTGGCGTAAACGATATCACCTGTACTTGTACAGACAATGGTGGACTCAGTACTGCTTGTACCTTTACTGTCACTGTTCAAAGTAAGTTAAATGAATTGAAGAAACGTTTCACTATTTACCTTAATGACGTTGTAAAATATAATACATATAAATTTTTGACAGCTCAGCTTCTATTTTTGTGTGAAAAGACCAAAGACATGCAGAGATGGGAAATCCTAATCCAAGGAAAATCATATGTTCTAGATGACGTTTAAACCGTTTTGGCTAACAATCGTTTAAACGTGAATTATGTAGGGAAGTACAACGTTTTAATACAAAGGAGAAAAAAAGCTCTGTCATCAATATTGTACGTAATACCCTTTACAGAAAGTTAAAGACTTATCTGGAGGTGAAACAGTTATACAATTTTGCAAATAAGCATCATGATGAGTACATTTGTGAAAGAAAAAAAAAAAAAATTTAAATAGGTGCAGTTGTTTACAGTGGGTCCATGTAACTTTTCAAGGCAGTTTTGACCCTTTCCAACACTGTTAATATTTCTAATAGCACTATTTTGTTTTTCTGTTGAACTAAATGTTTTAATATGTTTACTTTTGTGTTATGTCTTATTGAAAACTTTTGTTAACAGAACCAGAGTTTGTGCTTTTCCTTTTCAGTGTTATCTTTTGTGAGTTGATGATACATTTTGCTCAAATTGTTTTTTTATCTTTCGTATTGAAAATTCAGTTTTTATTACTGATTTCATCTCACTATCATTAAAAACAATAGTCGTGCATCTCAGTTACTTTACTATATTAATAATACACTCAGAATAACGTACCTACACTTTGATAAAATCCTTTAACATGATTATATTGATTCTTCTTAAAGTTGCAAATTCCCCTCCACAAATTGGAGCATGCCCAAACGATGTGCAAGGATTCCCCGTAAACAACCAAGTTTTTCTTCAGTTTACGACTCCTGGATGCACTGATCCTAATGGAGACGTAGTAAACGTGGTATGCACCCCTGCATCAGGGACAACTGTGGCTGTTTTCCCATCAACCATAATATGTACTTGTACTGATACATCTCAAGCAATTGATAGTGTTTCCTGTACAGGTAAGGAATTTCTAGTACCTGAATTCCAAGTCTGCATGTTTAATTTTAAATAGATAATAATATATATCATTCCATCGAAACTTTAGCTAATACCTTTTAGATTAACGTGTGAGTTAATCTAGAAAAATGATATATTTAATAAGCCATAACTTGCTATTCATCGCTCTAAATGACCTTTTATGTAGCTACATAGTGTTGCTTCTTTACGGAAACAGGGTAAATTTTCAATCTTTCTGTGTTTCGTAAATGATAAAATTATCAAACTTTACTAATTTCAGCTTTAACGGAACTTATACTTGTCAAAAACCATTTTTAAAAATTATTTTACTACTTTTTACCAGTTCAGTGTAACTTCTCTTTAATTTTATTACATTTAAAGAGAAGAACATTGTGAGTAAAATGCAGCAATAGTGACTGAAGCATAGTGACTAAACTAGAGATTCAACTGAAGGTTCAAACAGCTACTGTAGGTTGACACTCCTGAAAATAAAAAAAATACAAGTCAGTAAGTGACACAGTAAGTAAAGTTGAAACAAACAAAAAAAGACAAGAAAAAGAAAAATTGCAAATACATATTGATATTTTAGAAGGTGTCTGTTAATTTGATTGCAAAATTGAAAATAGGACGTTCAGTCGAGCGACCTTGAACGAAACTATGTTGGTAATCATATAGAAAGCATTGTCTCACTCAAGATGAATGCAGATATTATACGAGTAAACACGAAATTTTCTAGTAAATTTAAAAAAAAGAAAAATGTTCATGGCTTACTTTTTTGTAGATTCAAGTTAAAAACTTCCTGAAAATAAAGTGAGATACAGTTTCGTTACATACAAATAGCACCTGTATTGATGATAGTAGTATGCTTCCCTCTTTTCTTCTTGTGCGAACGAAAAATGATTGGTTGAACCTAACATTATACTGAACATGTACAAAAGTGGATGATTTCTTTTTTTATAAAGTTGTAATGGACTTTTATTCAAAGTAAGATTCTTTTTTCTGGATTTTTTTTAAATATCTGCATGGATGCAGTTTGAACCTGCCGTCATGACCAACGTATGAAGAAATACCTTCTTACATCTACCTCAGTTTAAATAAAATATTCTTCAGTTCATTGTAAGTGACTTACCTATTATGACCTGTAATATCTGCATGCGTTCTAAGCTCCTGTCTTATTTTGTTAACAGTGAATCAACCTCCAACAGTCACTTGTCCCGATTCTTTCTCGGTAACTACTGCTGTTGGAATCACATCGACTACGGTTCCCTTCAATATACCATTGTGCATAGACGTTAATGAGAATAACTTTCCCGCCAATTGTAATCCCGGAAGTGGATCTACTCTAAATGCTGGCGTAAACGATATCACCTGTACTTGTACAGACAATGGTGGACTCAGTACTGCTTGTACCTTTAGTGTAACCGTTCAAAGTAAGTTAAATGAATTGAAGAAACGTTTCGCTATTATACATTGTAAAATAGAATACAAACATTTTTTAGGCTTTGCTTCTATTAGTATTATTATGTCAAACGACCAAAAAAAGTAGAGTTGGGTAATCCTATAAGGTAAAACAAATGATGTTCTAGTTGACGTTTGACACCGTTTTCACTAACAGTTGTTTTGAAGTGAGACATGCAGGGAAGTCCAACGTTTCTGTACACAGAAGGAAAAATCTCTAGCACCAATATTGGACTTAATGCTCTGTACAGAAGGTTAAAGACTATCAGGGGGTGAAACAGTTCTACAATTTTGCAAGTTCGCAGGAACATCATGATGAATACATTTGTGAATGAAAAAAAAATGGAGTTAAATAGATACGATCCCTTACAATGGATCTATGTAACTTTTTAAAGTAGTTTCACACTTCCCAAGACCGATAACAATTTTAGCAGTACTATTTCGATTTTCTTTCTAAATGTTTCAGTTTGTTTAATTTTGTGTTATGTCTTCTTCGAATGATTTATAAAAGGAACCAGCATTTGTGCCTTTCGTTTTCAGCTATATCGTTTGTGACTAGATGAAACATTTGAAAATTGTTTTTTTTTTTTCTGTTGTATTGAAATTTTAGTTTAGGTTGTTGATAACTATCATTCAATAAAATTATTTCACTATCGTTAAACGCAACAGTCGTGCATCTCACTTAGTTAGATTACACATTATTAACACACTCGTAATAACGTACCGACACTGTGATAAATAACTTGAGCATGATAATATTGATTCTTTTTAAAGTTGCAAATTCCCCTCCACAAATTGGAGCATGCCCAACCGATGTGCAAGGATTCCCTGTGAATAACCAAGTTTTTCTTCAGTTTACGACTCCTGGATGCACTGATCCTAATGGAGATGTGGTAAACGTGGTATGCACGCCTGCAGCAGGGACAACTGTCGCTGTTTTCCCATCAACCATAATATGTACTTGTACCGATACATCTCAAGCAAGTGATAGTGTTTCCTGTACAGGTAAGGAATCCTTATCCCCTGAATTCTAAGTCTGCATGTCCAGTTTAAAATAGATCGTAATATGTGTTATCCCATCAAAGTTTTTACTAATACTTTTTAGATAAACATTTAAGTCAATCAAGAAAAGTTATATCTTTAGTAGGCGTTAACTTGTTATTAATTTTTCTGAATGACATTTTATGTAGCTAATTAATGTTGCTAGTTTAAGTGAATTGTGTAGGGTTTCGAACTCTCAGTGTTTTGTATATGATAAAATTATCAAACTGTACTAACTTCAGTATAAACGGAGCTTATACATGTGAAACAAATTTCAATTATTTTGCTACTTTTTTTAAACAGTTTAGTGTAAATCTCCTTCAATCTTATTAAATTTAAAGAGAAAAACATTGCGATTTAAATGTAACAATAGTGACTCAAGCATAGTGACTAAACTAGAAAGTCAACTGAAGTTTCTAACAGCTAATGCAGGTTGACACTCCTGAAAATCAGAAAATACAAGTCAGTACGTGTTACAAGTTCCAAAGGGGAAACAAGCACA
This sequence comes from Stichopus chloronotus, assembly GCA_021234535.1. Classification (NCBI taxonomy): domain Eukaryota; kingdom Metazoa; phylum Echinodermata; class Holothuroidea; order Aspidochirotida; family Stichopodidae; genus Stichopus; species Stichopus chloronotus. The sequence goes on from CM037842.1 coordinate 19,639,700, forward strand.
AAGATAAAAAAAGAAAAATTGCCAATAAATATTGATATTTTCAAAGGTGTCTGTTAATTTTATTCCAAAATTGAAAGATAGCATGTTAAGTCGAGCGACCTAGAACGAAACCATATTGATAATCATATAGAAACCATTGTCTCACAGAAGACGAATGAAGATACTATAAGACTAAAAATGAGATTTTCTAGCACATTTACAAAAAAAAATGTTCCTGCTTATTTTTTGTAGATTCAAGTTGAAAATTTCATAAAAATAAAGTGAGATTGACTTTCGTTATTCCCAAATAGCACATGTATTGATGATAGTCGTATGCTTCCCTCTTTTCTTCTTGAGCGAGCAAAAAATCTTTGGTTAAAAGTAAAATAGTTCCTAAACCCGTAAAAAAAAATAGATGATTTACTTCTACATAACGTTGTAATAAGACTTTATTCAAAGTAAGATTGTATTTTCTAGAATTTTCTTTTAATATCTGCATCGATGCAGTTTGAACCTACCGTCATGATCAACGTATAAATAAATATCTTTTTACATCTACCTTAGTTTAAATTCAATATGTTTCAGTTTATTGGAAGTGACTCACGAGTTATATTGTGTAGTATCTTTGCGCTTCAAAAACCTCTGTCTTATTTTGTTAACAGCCAATCAACCTCCAACAGTCACTTGTCCCGATTCTTTCTCGGTAACTACTGCTGTTGGAATCACATCGACTACGGTTCCCTTCAATATACCATTGTGCATAGACGTTAATGAGAATAACTTTCCCGCCAATTGTATTCCTGGAAGTGGATCTACTCTAAATGCTGGCGTAAACGATATCACCTGTACTTGTACAGACAATGGTGGACTCAGTACTGCGTGTACCTTTAGTGTTACCGTTCAAAGTAAGTTAAATGAATTGATGAAAAGTTTCGCTATTTATTTTGATGACATTGTAAAATAGAATACATACACATGTTTGACAGCTGAGCTTCCATTTTTGTGTGAAACGAGAAAGGCATGCACAGTTGGGTCATCCTATTAGGATAAAAAAATCATATGTTTCAGTAAACGTTTAAAACCGTTTTCACTAACAATCGTTTTGAGGGGAGATATGCACGCAAGTCCAACGTTTCTTTACAGAGAAGGAAAGAGGTCTGACACCAATATTTGACTTAATACTCGGTACAGAAAATTACAGACTATCATGAGGTGAAACAGTTATACAATTTTGCAAATAGGCAACGTTCTGAATACATTTGTGATTACGTCTTCTTCTAATGGTATATAAAAAAAAAAAAACAGAATTTTTGCCTTTCTTTTTCAGTTTTATCGTTTGTGACGGGATGATACATTTGCTCTAATTGTTGTTTTTCTTTTGTATTGGAATTCCAGTTTAGGATATTGACCACTATTACAAAGTGATTTTATTTCACGATCATTAAAAGGAATGGTCGTGCATCTCACTTAAATACACTACCACATTATTAATGCACTCAGCATAACGTACCGACACTGTGATAAATGACTTAACCATAATAATATCGATTCTTTTTAAAGTTGCCAATTCCCCTCCACAAATTGGAGCATGCCCAACCGATGTGCAAGGATTCCCTGTGAATAACCAAGTTTTTCTTCAGTTTACGACTCCTGGATGCACTGATCCTAATGGAGATGTGGTAAACGTGGTATGCACGCCTGCAGCAGGGACAACTGTCGCTGTTTTCCCATCAACCATAATATGTACTTGTACCGATACATCTCAAGCAAGTGATAGTGTTTCCTGTACAGGTAAGGAATCCTTATCCCCTGAATTCTAAGTCTGCATGTTCAGTTTGAAAAAGATCATAACATACATATATATATATATATATATATATATATATATATATATATATATATATATATATATATATATATATATATATATATATATATATATATATATATATATATATAGAAATCGGGGCTTTTACTAATGCCTTTTAGATTAACATGTGAGTCAATCTAAAAAAAAAAAAGGTAATAACTTGTTATATATTGTTTTAATGACATTTTATATAGGTAATTAATGTTACTACTTGAATAGAATTGTGTAATGCTTCGAACTCTCCGTGTTTTGTATAAGAGAAGCTTATCAAAGTGTACTTATTACAGCTTTAACGGAGCTTATGCATGTGAAACAAATTTCAATTATTTTACTACTTTTGATCAGTTGAGTGCATCTTTCCTTTAATCTTATTAAATTTAAAGAGAAGACCATTGCGATTAAAATGCAACAATAGTGACTTAAGCATAGTAGTGACTAAACTAGAGAGTCAACTGAAGTTTCTAACAGCTAATGCAGGTTGACATTCCTGAAAATCCGAAAATACAAGTCAGTAAGTGTTACATTTACTAAAGGGGAAACAAACAAAAAGATAAGAAAAAGAAAAATGCCAGATACATGTTGTTATTCCGAAGGTGTCTGTGAAGTTGATTGCAAAAATGAAAATAGCACGTTAAGTCGAACGACTTTGAACGAACCCAAATTGGTTATCATAAAGAAAGCATTGTCTCACTAAAGACGTATAAAGTTACTATAGCAGTGAACATGAGATGTTCAAGTACATTTAAAAAAAAAAATGTTCATTGCTTATTTTTTGTAGATTTTAGTTAAGAATTTCATGAAAATCAAGTTAGATTCAATTTCGTTATTTACAAATAGCACGTGTATTGATAATAGTAGTATGTTTCCCTTTATTTTTCTTGTGCGAGTGAAATGTCGTTGGTGGAAAGTAAAATAGTTATTGAACCCTTAAAAAAAAATAAATAGATGATTTATTTCTATGTAACGTTGTAATAGAACTTTATTCAAAGTAAGATTCTATTTTATGGAGGTTTTTTTTTTTTTAATATCTGCATCGATGCAGTTTGAGCTCGCAGTCATGATCAATGTATCAATAAATACCTTCTTACATCTATCTCAGTTTAAATTCAATATGCTTCAGTGGATTGTAAGTGACTTACCTATTATGACCTGTAATATCTGCATGCGTTCTAAGCTCCTGTTTTATTTTCTTAACAGTCAATCAGCCTCCAACAGTCACTTGCCCCGATTCTTTTTCGGTAACTACTGCTGTTGGAATCACATCGACTACGGTTCCCTTTAATATACCATTGTGCATAGACGTTAATGAGAATAATTTTCCCGCCAATTGTAATCCTGGAAGTGGATCTATTCTAAATGCTGGTGTAAACGACATCACCTGTACTTGTACAGACAATGGTGGACTCAGTTCTGCTTGTACCTTTAGTGTAACCGTTCAAAGTAAGTTAAATGAAATGAATAAACGTTTCGCTATTTATTTTGATGACATTACAGAATAGAATACATGCAAATGTTTGACAGCTGAGCTTCTATTTTTGTGTGAAATGACCCAAGACATGCTCAGATTGGCAATCCTATTAGGAAAAAAATGATATGTTCCTTTTCACGTTTAAAACTGTTTTCACCAACAATCGTTTTAAAGTGAGACATGCAAGGCACGTCCAATATTTCTGTACACAGAAGAAAAAAGCTCTAGCATCAATATTGGACTTAATACTCGGTACAGAAATTCTGTGACTATCGGGAGGTGAAACAGTTATACAATTTTGCAAATACGCAGTATCATCATTATGAATACATTTGTGAAAGAACGAAATGGATTTTAAATAGATAGGATCCTTTACAGTCAGCCTGTGTAACTTTTCATGGTATTTTCTTCCATCGCAAAACTGAAAATATTTCTAGCAGTACTATTTTGTTTTTCTGTTTAACTAAATGTTTTAATAGGTTTAATTTTGTGTAACGTCTTCTTCGAATGGTTTATAAAAAGAAAAAAAAAACAGAATTTGTGTTTTTTTCGTTTTCAGTTTTGTCGCTTGTGACTTGAATTTACTCTTGCTCAAGTTGTTTTTCTATTGTATTGAAATTTCAGGTAAGGCTGTTGAGCTGTTGATAACTATTATAGAATAATTATATCACTATCATTAAACGCATCTTACCAAGTTACATTAACGCATTATTAAAGTGATTGCGTGCGTAGGCAAAAAGTAAAAACATTGAAATTTCATCCCAAAAAATTTGGTTAGGCTTTTAATTACACCATTCAGACGATCTAGGAAAATAGATTGGATTCAGTTGGTTAATTTTGCCATATGATGTCAAATTCTTCTATTATCATGACAAAAAGTGAAGAATACGATAATGTAGTGGTTGACAATTTTCATTCAAATCAACGGTGTGCTTCTTTGAGGAAGGCAATGGGAAATGTACTAGTGTTGAATATTCAGTTTACAACTCAGGATTACTGACGCCGCGGGCAAGGTTGTGTTCAGTTCGCAGGTTACTTGTAAATACAGTGTTTCCTTTCACCAAATACTATACAATTCCCGATACCTACCAAGGAGCCACGACTTGATTAGTATGTTTTCGATACAATAGTGAGACCTGTACTGTTGTATATTCATTATGTAGGCGGTTATAGTAACAAACGTTAATTTCAAATATGATTTCTGTTTCTTACTGTTTTTATGCCAATCCCGTTGCTTTTCGAAGTAGTTACCGTCATTTTCCTTCATTGAAAGATAAAGTCCGCTCATGTACAACCTCGTGTGTACATTTAAAAACAAAGAAAAAGTTGAGGTCAAACATAATCTTATCTTTTTGGTTTTACAGTACACACGCAATCACTTTAATGTACTCAGCATAACGTACCGACCCCTTGATAAATGACATAAACATGATATATTGTTTCTTTTCAAAGTTGCCAATTCTCCTCCACAAATTGGAGTATGCCCAACCGATGTGCAAGGATTCCCTGTGAATAACCAAGTTTTTCTTCAGTTTACGACTCCTGGATGCACTGATCCTAATGGAGATGTGGTAAACGTGGTATGCACGCCTACATCAGGGACAACTGTCGCTGTTTTCCCATCAACGATAATATGTACTTGTACCGATCCATCTGAAGCAAGTGATAGTGTTTCCTGTACAGGTAAGGAATTTTCTGAATTCTAAACCTGCATTTTCAATTTAAAATAGATGATAATATATATCATCCAATCGAAGCTTTTACTAACATCTTTTTAAATAATGTGTGAGTCAATGTAGAAAAATAATATGTTTAACGCTCAATAACTTGTTTGTAATAGTTCTGAATGAACTGTCATAGCTAATATATGTTACTGTTTTACGTGAATGGTGTAAGGTTTCGATCTGTCTGTGTTCCGTGTATGATAAAATTATCAAACTTTAATACGTTCATCTTGCTGGGAATTTATGCATGTAAAACAAATTTCAATTATTTTACTACTACTTTTTTTTATCAGTTTAGTGCAACTTTCCCTTAATCTTATTAAATTTGAAGGGAGGAACATAGTGATAAAAATGCAACAATAGTGACTCAAGCATAGTGACTAAACTAGAGAGTCAACTGAACTTTCTAATAGCTAATGCAAGTTGACGCTCCTAAAAATCCAAAAATTCAAGGCAGTAAGTCTTAAAATAACTAAAGTGGAAACAAACAAAAAAGACAAAAAAAAAATGCCTGATACATACTGCTTTTTTCGAATTTGTCTGTAAATTTGATTGCAAAAATGAAAACAGCACGTTAAATTGGACGACCTTGAACGAACCCATATTGGTAATCATATAGAACACTCAATGCTAATGCAGATACTGGACGTGTAAACATGATATTGTCTAATACATTTAAATAAAGAAGAATGTTCAAGGTCTTTCTTTGTAGATCCAATTTAAGAATTTTGTGAAAATAAATTGGATAAAGTTTTGCTATTCACAAATAGCACCTGTATTGATGATGGTAGTATGTTCAACTGTTTTGTTCTTGTGAGAGCGAAATATAGTTGACTGAAAGTAAAATAGTTACTAAACCGGGAAAAATAAATAATTCATTTGTATTTTTTTTTGTTTCTTTATTTTTCTCCAATTGAAGTACATAAATAAAATTTATACAAGATGAAGTGTACATAAAAAATTAACGTTTGCATCAAAGGAAAAAAAAAGGAACCAGATAAAGCTAAGAGCTTTTCCAGTCTGGTCCAATCCAAAATTAACGTTAAGTATTACAAAACATAATGGAATAATGTACGCATATATACGCAAAAATGAATCGTAAGGGATTTTAGGCTCAAAATGCACAAGAAACAGATTAAGAAAGGTATAAAGAAAGTAAATGTTTTTTGAAGTACTGCTTAAACAAATTAATATTTGAGGAATTACGTAATTTTGTATCAAGGGAATTCCAAAGGTGTACACCATAGCTTCTCACCTGAGAGTGGGCAAAGATTGTTCTTGTGAAAGGTTGTACCAGATTATCTCTTCCTCTTGTAGGATAGTTATGATGAGTACTGTGTGAGTGGAAAAACGAGTTTAAATCATGGGAAAGTTGATTATTGTGATGTCTATATAGGAAGATACCTAACTGATATTTATAGTGATCCTTTAGAGTGAGAATATTGAGGTTACAAAAATACGGACGTGTATGGGTATAAAGTGGAATATTTGAGATTAAGCGGACAGACCTCTTTTGAAGAACAAGGAGTTTATCGAGGTAAGTTTGGGAGGAATTTCCCCAGAGTAAACTACGGTAAGTAAGATGTAGGACTACTAGAGAGTTGTAGATAGTCAACAAAGTGTTACTGGGGAGATGATACCTTAATCTGTTCATTACACCTATTCTAGAAACGGATTTTGCAACATTGTCAATGTGATTTTTCCAGGAAAGCTTATTGTCAATTGTGATACCTAAAAAATTTGTGAAATTACTATTTTTTATTATGCTACCTTTGAAATTTAAGAAAAAATGAGAGTTATCTCCCCTGCTGTTATCAAAAACCAACAACTTAGTTTTGTTAATATTTAAGGATAACTTGTTAGCAGCTGACCAGTCAGCAACACGGTTTAATTCTAAGGATGCCACTTGAAGGGCTTCGTATACATTACGATTGTGGCAATAGACAGTAGTGTCATCACCAAAGAGTACAAACTTGAGTAAATTAGAAGATCGATACATGTCATTAATATATAATATAAATAATGAAGGTCCCGAAATAGAGCCTTGTGGAACACCGACAGAAATTTCCTTCATGTCAGAATCTTTACCTTTGTACCGGACAAATTGTTTTCTATTTTCGAGATAACTTCTAAACCAATTTAGTGCCACACCCCGTACTCCGTACTTATACAATTTGTTGAGTAAAATACTATGATTTATGGTATCAAATGCCTTTGATAGATCAATAAACAAGGCTACAGTAGAAGCCCTATTATCCAGACTGCATACAATGTCGTCCACAAATTTTATGACTGCCATATATGTAGAGTGATTTTCCTTCAAACCATATTGTCCGGTATATAAAGATTATGCTTATTTATAAAATTAAACAGTCTATTATAAACGAGTCTTTCAAAGATCTTAGAAATAGCTGGTAACACTGACACAAGGCGATAATTAGATACCATATCCGAATCACCAGACTTATACACAGGTATTATTTGAGCAATCTTTAACTCATTCGGGAAAATTCCCTCTCTGAAAGATAAGTTCAAAATATGAGTAAGTGGATCTACAATATATTCATACACATGTTTTAATACTTCATTGGTTATATCATCATAGTCTGCTGATTTTGCGTTTTGTAATTTTAGAATAGTAGATATAACTTCCTCCCGGCTTACAGGATGTAAAACGCAGGTATTAGACACATTAATTTCATTTAAATATGGCTCGAAATTGACATTGCTGTCACCTATCTCATTGGCTAGGTTTTCCCCAACAGTTGAAAAAAGTCATTAAACTTGACAGCATAGTCCATTATACTTGAGTCTGTTGTAGAAGTGATACTTGGGCTTGAACAATGAGAACTAGGATCCCCTATATTTAATAACTTATTTATACTAGTCCATATCTTCTTGCTGTCTCCTTTATTCTCAGTGAAAAAAATAGTATAGTGGGACTGTTTAGAGTTACGGACTACAGTGGTTAATCTATTTTTGTAATTTCTGTACCTGAGAAAATTATATTCAGTGGGGCATCTTTTGTACTTACAATACAGGATAGTCTTCTTTCGAGTAGACTGAAGAATGCCTGTGGTAATCTAAGGTGATTTCTTTAACTTTTTCTTAGACTTGAAGTTTCTTAAAGGGCAATTTCTATTATATATTTCACAAAATTTACTATAAAAGGTTCTAAATGAAGACTGTGGATTATTATCCAACAACACATCATACCAATCACATGAACTAAGCTCCATTTTCATACTTAAAATATTGCAATTGCGTGTATCACGTCTTAGGTAACTACTTTTATGAGCGTGTCTTCCAGGTGGGTTTAAATCATTACAAATAATAGCAATAGGATAATGGTCTGATATATCAGTTTTTATGACAGTGGACCTAGTCTTGATATCGATATTCGTAAAAATATTGTCAATAAGGGATGACGACACACTGGTTACTCTAGTTGGTCTATCAATGACAGGATAAAAGGAAAAGGATTGTAAAGTATTCACAAATACATCTGCAGTTTGTTCAGAAAGAAGATTAATATCAAAGTCACCAGCAAGAAAACACACGTCACGCTCAGCATTTAATGTATTACATACTTTGACTACGTCATCTGTAAACCCACCAACAACTTCACCTGGCGAACGGTATATTACTCCAACAATGATGTTTTTTGAATTAACTTTATTAATTTTTAGAAACAAAGACTCAAAATGCATAGAATTTAACAAGTTGTTCATGACAGTGAATTGCAGCTCACTCCTAATGTATAATGCTAGCCCACCCCCACGCTTGTATGAACGCCCTTTACATACTAAATTGTAACACGGAAGATGATACAGTGCAGTATAATCATTATCATGTAGCCATGTCTCTGTGACAGCAATTAAAGAAAATGGATAATTATCAACACAGCGAATGAAACTTACGATTGAATCAAAGTTAAAAGGTAGTGATCTAGCATTAATATGTAGAATAGAAAACTTTGCATGACTTTCCTTGACAAATTCATTAAAATCATTTAAATATGAATAACAACAATTGATTTGAGCCTGTAATAACCACGAATCAACATCGGAATTCTCCATAATATGCGTAAAGAAGAAGAAGAAAAAAAGGAAAACAACACAATAAGGATAAGAATCTAATAAGAAAAAAAAATCACTTCCGAAATTGGAAAGCAA